>CP139506.1:215024277-215386723 GCA_021014915.2 Artemisia tridentata subsp. tridentata
CTTAACAAAAACGGTTTTTGCGTTCAAAAGTTTGAAAATAGCACTAATTTTAGTCAGATTAGGATCTTCTGGGAGGAAAAGCCATAGATTACTTATATAAGCTCTAATGAGAACCAACTACTCCACGCTTAGCATTTTCATTTGCACAATTCGTAAAAACTTAGCCTAAACGTTAAGGGTAGCAGCTAGATCAACACTCTAGCAGAGTCGGGATTCCCTTTGCTCTAGCCTAATCAAGTCTAAACTTCCATTAATACGAAGCATTAATGTATAGCAAATTATTTTTATTGTGCAAAGCACTTCTTTTAGACGAAAAATACGATAAAAATTTTAAAATTTTTGGTCAAAACGGGGGTGCTAGGGGACTAGTAGGTACAATATGTGAAAATTTTAAAAATTGGGTCAAATTCGCAAGAATTCCCCCCCACACTTAGAATTGAATATTGCCCTCAATATTCAAAGTACCGGCCTGAGCCGACACTATAGAACGTAAAAGGGTAAGACTACTAGCTAAGTGTGGAAACGAAATCTTGTTTCACAAAAAGGATTATTAAGATATCCCTGGATAAGCATAAACACAAAGATAGGATATTGGGCGGCTGGATTGAAAACAGGCACGTCAATCATCACAATCTACGGGAATCATGAAAACAAAGGCAAACACACAACCACAAAGCAACAAGTAGAGGAATACCCCCACACTTAGTGTCAGAAAATAGAAAGAAGATAGAAGATAAGCATGGGTTGCCACCCACGAAGCGCTTGTTTTTGCTAACCGAGTCACATGAGCTTGACTCGACCCCGAATTCATTTGTCCATGGGGAAGCAAGTGGAAGAAACAATCTCCATCGGACTTTCATTCAAAATGTTTGGATAAACATTGAAGCATGTGAAAGTTCCACTCCGATGAGATACACCCGCGGTATTTTAATAGTAGAAACTATAAATGGCGATACCGGGGTCAAATATGGTGTCCTCATTCCCGTAGTTGAAAAGGGAAAGAGAAATCACACCATATGTGATGAAGAGAAGCAAGATTTTTATGACTATCATAAAAAACTCTCCATCATCAAAAAAAATATTTTCTTCAACGGGAGGGAGGGTTGGGATGAAATTTTCAATAAGTAAATTCTTATAATCAAGCACACCTCCCCCCACACTAGTATCTTCCTCAAGATCAAAGTAGAAATGATCATATTCCGGAGGAGATAAATGAAGGAGTTCATCGGAGAACTCCTCATGATAACGATCATTCATATCAAAATGAAATGAATCATACTCGGGAAGAGAGAGATAAGAATGGGAAGTGGTACTGCCACTACCCGTCTCTTCCGAATGATCGATATCAAAGGAAAAGGCTTCGTAAGCCGAGAGTGAATAATCAGGATGAGAAGTGGGACTGCCACTACTCTCCTCTTTGTCATTAAACACAAAACTCTCATATTCGGGAAAAGCATCCTTGAGCTCGAGCTCCACAGGATCTAACTGCTTTCCCTCAATAACAACTTTCTTCGGGGGGAGAGAAAATAATGGTTCATCAAATATCATTTTTTCCAACAACGGAGCGTCTCCCCCTGGATCACAATCGGGCTCAACAATTTCCGGTGAAATTGGAGCATCAAACAAGAAAACCTCGAGCTCTTCCTTATAGATATCACTTCCCTCAAACGGAGGAGAAGGATGGGAAGAGTCGGAAATGAGTGGTGCGGAAATATCGATACGATAAATCGATTCCGGAGGTGGGGCAAGTGGTGCGCTTTTAGAGCTAGCAGTTTTCACCACTTCCGTTGTATCCTCCGATTCGTGTTCATCGTAATCAAGAACACTTTTAACTTCAGCACAACTCTTAAACCATTGACTTGAACCAGGGGCAATTTTCTTTGCTTTGATCTCAGCACGTTTTTGTGACGTACTCTTGACCGTAAATCTTGAAAGTATATCAGATTTTTGATCAATCGTAGCAACGTTGCATTTAGACCCCTGATTAATATTAAACGTGACCGCTTCATTATCAACACGAATGGTTAATTCTTCAGCGTACACATCAATGAGAGCACGACTCGTTCTTAAGAAAGCTCTACCCAAAATGAGTGGAACTCGAGGATCAGCATCAAAGTTTACCACAACAAAATCAGTGGGAAAGTGGAATTTTCCTACTTTCACAACAACGTCCTCGGCTATTCCAAGCGGATGAGTAATAGTACGGTCCGCTAGCTCGAGTGTCATGAAAGTAGGTGTAAGCTTTGGAAGAGACAATTTTTCCCATATCGAGAGTGGCATAAGGTTAATGCTAGCGCCAAGATCGGCCAAGGCGGAGCATTGAACCATCCCCGAGAAATCACATGGGATTAAAAACTTGCCGGGGTCTCCGAGCTTTTCGGGAAGCTTTTTGAGGATAACCGCCGAGCATTGTTCGTTTAGGGGGGTTTTTGCCATCTCCGACAACTTTTCCTTGTTGCTTAGCAAACTTTTAAGTTTAGATGCAAATTTTGGCATAAGAAGAGAGCATCTGCAAAGCTTATGTCGAAATGCAACTCATTGAAGATTTGAAAGAACTTTTCCATTTGTTGATTGTTTTTTTCTTTATGCTTCTGATCATTAAGCCTTGATGGATATGGTATTGAAGGCTTAGAATTTGTTTTCGGAACATCAGGTTCCGGAATTGGAGTTTGGGTTACTGGAGGTGGGACGTATGCGGTACTTTGTGGGCTTGAGGTGTGCACCTTGTCCTTTGTTACCTCCTCCTCTCGTTCCACTTCCTTCACCGGAGAAGGAGTAGGAATCGAGGGTCCGTCATAAGCTTTACCACTTCGGGTGGTAACAGCTTTCAACTCTCCCTTTGGGTTAAGAATTGTATTAGCTGGGAGAGTTCCTGAAGTAGAAGCTTGATTAGCTTGATTAGCTAAATTAGCTTGCTGAAATTGATGGATGAGGGTATCAAACATGTTTTCAATCTTTGTTTGCGATTGATCAATTTTGCTTTTGAGCTCATTACCCTGCTTAGTCAAAGCATTTTGAAATTCGATTTTCAAATTTGTGATTTGATTTTGCATGGACCTAATTTTCACCTCATTTGTTTTCATGTAATTTGAAAGATCATTTGAGGGAGCAATCGGGGCAGGGTAATTTGGAGCTTGATACCCTTGAGTGAAATTGACCCCTTGGTCGGGTATTGATTAGTAGGGGCTTGATATGGAACATTTGGCCCTCTACTTTGGTTTTGATTAAACTTGTTTTGATTGTTTGGGTGAGAAAAACCGGGTGGTCCTGCTTGATAGTTAGCTCGATAGCTCGGGTCAACTTGAGGATGGTATTGAGTACCTCCTTGGTTGTAAGACCCGGCTACGGCATTGCTTTTAAAAGGCCGGCCATCGGTGGCGGTGCAATTATAATAAGCATGAGGACCACCACAAGTGACACAACTTTCTTCCACCGCTTTGACTTGAGCGGGTGGAGAAGCTTGTGGGGTAGAAGAAGAAGAATTTTTCTGAGTGGAGAGAACCAAAGCTTGGATTAAATCCGTGAGCTTGTCAATTCTAGCATCCGTGCTAGAAGTATTCACCGGATGTGAACAAGAAGACGAAGCACTCACTTGGGAAACAACCGGTTTGCTTCGTGAAGTGCGAACCTTTGACTTGTTCTCGATGATGGACAAAGCAGCTCCCGTAGTCCGATTCAATATAAAACCACCAGAGGCGGCGTTTAGAGAATCTTGGTCGGTTTGGTTCAATCCATTGTAAAAAGTATCAATTTGGTGTAACTCGGAAAAATCGTGGTGAGGACATTTGCGAAGTAATTCTTTAAAACGGTCCCACGCTTCACTAAAAGATTCATCAAATTTTTGAGTAAATTTGGTAATTTCATTTTTTAAACTTGTGGTTTTTGAAGGTGGAAAGAATTCGTTCACAAATTTCGACACTAGATCTTCCCAAGTTAAGATAGAACGAGGGGGTTGTTTTTCAAGCCAAATCCGGGCTGCCCCCTCAAGAGAGAAAGGAAAGAGAAGCAATTTGATTGCTTCTGGAGGAACATCCCTACATTTGATGGTCGATGAAATTTTGTTGAACCATCGAATGTGGGAATGAGGGTCATCCCTCTCGAAACCGTAAAATTGATTCGACGTTACTAAGGATAGTAATGCCGGGTTAAGTTCGAAATTTTCGGCAACGATCGGGGGAACCACAATAGCATCTCCGTAACCCTCGGTGGGTGCTTGGAGAAGCTCAAGCATGGTGCGATTCTCCGCCATTATGGTAATGGGAGGATCGGGATTAGTACGAATCTCGGGTTCGACTAATTGGGCAGCACGTCTACGATAACGTGTGCGCATGCACCAAGAACATTAGGATTTAAAAAGGAAAAAGAAGAATAAATTTGGAAGAGAAAATATTTTTGGGTTTTTTGGTTTTTTCAATTTTTTTGGATTTTTGATAAAAATATTCACAAGATATATACGAAACTTCACGAGGAAGGTTCTTCAAGTCACTAATCGTCAAACCGTGACGATATTGTCACAACACACCTCCCCGGCAACGGCGCCAAAATGATAGTCGTTTCAAAACGCGTCAAAAGTCAAACCTCTTCACGAAGAAAAGTCAACTCGCGACGGTTCAACGCGACAATCGATTTAATAACCGGATAAGCGTGTACCCGGGTCGTTCTCCCTGCGAGACGTGAAATTGAGAATATCGTTTTCGGTTTGTAATTAAAGTGCTTGAAATAACGAGGGTTGATTGGGTTACTAAAATCTACTAACACGAAAAATAAATAACGTAAAACGGAAACTACGAACGAGTAAAAACGTCAAAATATTTAAAAATTAACCCTACGAGTACCAAAATAATTTTCCTACGACTTAAATATAAAAAGAAAATTTTGAAAAAAAAGAAAAATATTTTTTTGACTTTTTAATAATTTTTTATAAATTAAAAACTATTTAAAAGAAAATAATTGATTAAAAATACTAAATGGGAAAAGAAAATTCTGAAAATTTTTTCTAAAATACTTAATACTAAGCTTGAGCTATGAAAAATATAAAAAGTGAAAATGCTTTTTTAAATAAGCCGAAAATAAGCAACAGCTCACAATAAGCTAAAAAGAAAAAAATAAAAATAAAAGGGTTTTAACTAAAATTTTGTAAGGTTTAACAAAGAAAAGAAGTGAGTGCAGTGGTTGGTTGCTTGTGTTGTGATTGGACTGACCTGGGTTCGAACCCCAGAGGTCAGTTTTTTGCAATTTAATTTTTTTTCTTTGACTTTCTTTTAGAAGCTTAAAGCAACAAGAACATTTATAACAGCAAACTATTTAAAACACACAAATAAACCAGAAATAAGCTCAAAACAGAAATAAGCTCAAACAGATAAATATGAACTTCTAATCTCTTTGTAAAACGAAATTCAGATTCTAGAATCTAATTTATCTATCTCAGTACACCAACAAACTTCAACAAACTTAAAATCATAAACTCAGAATACAAACAACAACAACTAATAAAAACTTTTTAAACTAGAAATATTTCTTTAAACTCTGTTGACAATTTGCTCAATTCTTAAAACCAGATTTTCCATATTTCAATAATAGAACAAAAACCAAACTTAAAAGCAGAACTACATCAAGCACTTAAAACTTCAACATAAACTACATCAAGCACTTAAAACTTAATCTACCTATTCTAACTGACATCAACCAACATTTTGCAAACCAAATAAGCAGAAAAAGTAAGCAAAGATAAGCAGAAACTAAGCAGTAACATCAGCAGTTGACCAAAGTTGACCAAGAACAAAAAAAAATTAAACTGATAACACCCTGACTAACCTAACTACCAGCAACTACATAATAGAATTCAAATGAGCATAAAAAAATCAAAATAAACACAAAGAAGCAGTAAACATAATAATAAGCTAAAAAAAACAATTTAATTCAAAACTGACTTCTATTAAATAAAAGTAAATTACAACTGAAATAAAATAAGAAAATTACAAATACCTTAAAATAAATAGCTAAAATAAACCTCCGTTCGACTCGACTGCTACTATCCTATTTATACTAAAAGAAATACAAAAAAAATGAACTAGGGTTTCTGCTTGTTGTCTTCATCTTGAACTCGTTTACAACCCTTGGATTATCTTGTTCTCCACTTCTTTGATTCTTGGCCGTTAGATGAAAGGTGTGGTCCTTGGAAGATGAGGTGGAGGGGGGTTGAGACAACACCCATGTGGGTGTCTATTGGACGGTAGTGGAGGTGATGGTGACTGGTTTGGTGTTTAAGGATTAATGGCGGGATAATGAGGGATTGAAGAAGATAAATGGTGGGTTGGGGAATTAGGGTTAGTTCGATTGGGTATTTGACCAGGAAAGAGGGATTTGACCATCCTTATTGACCCCGTATTATTAGTAGTTGTGGATGGGTGGGTCGGGTTTGTGGGCTTATGGGTTTTGTTTTAGATTTATATGGGCCGGTGGGATAAATGGATTGGGGTTGGTGGGTTTGTTTAAGTTTAGTGGGATGGGTTAATGTTTGGTCCGGTTTGTGTAGTATTTGTAGGATAGTTTAGTTTAAGGATTTTAAAAAGGACCAATGTGTAATTGTTGTAAACTTCAAGGGATCAATCTTGCCAAACCTTCAAATTTAATCAAGGGACCATTTTTGCCAACAAGTAATAATCCAAGGGTCATTTTGAAATTTCTTGAGCTCGAATCAAATCCATATGAAAAATGACTTTCCCGGCTTCGGTTTTCGGCTCTTTTCCAAATCAAGCTCGGTTTTGTCCGTATTTGCCCCGTTTTCAATCCTTTTGTACCTGCAACACATAAAACACAATCCAAGGATATATGTAACAATATTTGGTCCATTTGGGTGTTTTTGGTCGTTTTTGTGAGGTTTTCCGGGTATAAAATGATGAGTAAAAGGCCACTCATCATATAATCAGGTAAATTTTCAAAACAACCACCCGGGTTTTAATCAAAACAACCGAGGGAAAAATCTTAATCAAAATCAAGGCTTTAATCAAAACCAATCGCCCTCGGATGAGTTGTTGAAACAACTAGTTCTTCAAAGTCAAAATCAACAAAAATTTAACAAAACCCAGGAAGAAAAAACTAGGATGTTGGTTAATCAGATTTCAGAAATCAAAAAGTCTTTAAATGATCGACCCTCGGGCTCTGGAACTCTTCCAAGCAACACGATCGTTAACCCGAGAGGCGATGTTAAGGCGATCACTACAAGGAGTAGTGCATCATATGATGGACCCACGACTCCAACTACCGATTCTTCTCTTCCTCCCAAGGTAGTCGATCGTGAGACCGAGGTGACAAAGGATACGGAACTTCCTACTAACAACGAAAGGACCGAAGACATCCAACCTCCGGTTGTCCAACCATCTAAACCAAAGGTTGTGCTTGAGCCCGAAGAAGCTCCCGTAAAAGCCAAACTTCCGTATCCTTCAAGATTGAATGATCAAAAGCTTCGTGAAAAAGCTTCAAATCAAATGGAGAAATTCTTTCAAATCTTCCAAGATTTGCATTTTGATATAAGCTTCGTGGATACTTTACTTCTGATGCCTAAGTTTGCTTCTACCATCAAAGGTTTATTGAGTAACAAAGAAAAATTATTTGAACTGGCAAAAACTCCTCTGAACGAGAATTGCTCAGCGGTTCTTTTTAAAAAGCTCCCCGAAAAGCTTGGAGATCCCGAAAAATTTCTCCTTCCATGTGAATTTCCGGGGATGGTTGAATGCTATTCCTTGGCCGATCTCGGTGCAAGCATCAACCTAATGCCGCTGTCAGTATGGAAAAAACTTTCTCTACCCGAACTCACCCCCACTTGCATGACCCTCGAGCTTGCGGACCGGACCATAACCCATCCTAAGGGTGTAGCCGAGGATGTCTTTGTCAAGGTGGGGAAGTTCAATTTTCCCGCCGATTTTGTGGTGGTTGATTTCGATGCCGACCCCCGGGTTCCTCTAATTCTTGGAAGGTCATTCCTGAGGACCGGGCGAGCTCTGATTGATGTTTATGGTGAAGAAATAACACTGCGGGTTGATAATGAAAAAGTCACGTTTAACATTAATCAGAACTCGAAATCTCAAACCACCAAATGCAACGTTAATGCGGTTGATCAAAAATCTGATCCCGCAATTGCTTCCAAAAGAATTGATTCGACACTTTCAGGATTCACGGTTAAGAGTATTTCAAATAAACATGCTGAGCTCAAAGCCATGAAAATTACCCCCGGTTCGAGCAAATGGTTTGAGAGTTGTGCTACGGAAGTTAAGAGTGTTCTTGATTATGATGAACAAGAATCGGAGACCACAACGGAAGTGGTGAAAATTGCTAGCTCTAAGAGCACACCACTTGTCCCACCTCCAGAACCGGTTTATCGTATTGAGATTGTCGATTCTGGGAATGAAATTAAATTCTCTTCAAATAACAATTCTATTTCATCTCCAGAATCCATCATTTCCGACTCTTCCCCTTCTCTCACACCGGGTGAGAGAAGTAATATCTCTATGGAAGAGCTCGAGGTTTTCTTCAATGATGATCCGATTTCATCAGAGAATGAAGAAAGTAGTCTGGGGGGAGATATCCCTTTGATTGGAAAGATGATATCCGATGAACCATCTCTTTCTCTCCCCCAATGGATGTTTATGTTGATAAGCCGTTAGATCCTCTGAAGCCCGAGCTCGAGGAGTCTTTACCAGAGTATGAGAGCTTTAACTTTGAGGAGATAAGTGGCAATCCCACTTCTCATCCCGAGTATTCTCTCCCGGCTTACGAATCATTTAGTTTTGATTTCACGGAAGAGACGAGTAGTGGCAGTACCACTTCTCATGTTGATTTCTCTCTTCCAGAATATGATTCGTTTACCTTTGATCTTGATCATGAGGAGTTCTCCGATGAACTCACTCACATCATATCTCCGCCGGAGTATGATCACTTCTACTTTGATCTAGACAAAGATGTTTTGTGTGGCCCGGGGGAGGCATTCTCAATCATGAGAATTTGCTTATTGATGATTTAATCCCGACCCTCCCACCCGAGTCATTTCTTGAACAAAAGAACTTAAATGATGAGATTCATAATATGAAAATTATGAAGTCTCCTTTTGAAGATGATGACCTAATCATGATTGTTATCATGACCTTCTTCCCTTTCATCACATATGATGTGACTTCTCTTCTCCGTCACTCCTTCGGGAGTGAGGACACTATCTTTGACCCCGGTATCGTTTCTAATAGTTTTCACTATTGAAATACCGTGGGTATCTCATCGGAGTAGAACTTTCATATGCTTCAATGTTTATCCAAACATCTTGAATGAAAGTCCGATGGAGATTATCTTTTCCACTTGCTCCCCCAAGAACAATTAAATTCGGGGCGAGTCCAGCTTTACGACTCGATAAAAAACAAGCGCTTCGTGGGAGGCACCCCATGCTTATCCTTCTATCTTCTTTCTATTTTCTTTCTAATAAGTGACGTGAGGAGGTCTACCTCTTCCATTTCTCGTGTTTCGTGGTTGTTTGTGTATGTCCAGGATTTGCCCGAATTATGAAGACTCTCGTGCTCATGGTCTGCTTCTCTCCACTCGAGTTTCATCATTCGTTGCTCATCCGATATCCTAAATCTTATCGTCTAACGTTTATCTTTGGCATAATTAATAAACGGCCTTAGATTTAGTTAGGAAAATCCTTACCTATAAGACATTGAGGACAATGTCTCGTTTTAGTCTGGGGGGTAATCTTTCGATTTGATTTTGCCTTGCATTTTTTGTCGTTTACTCTCGCAACCCCGTTTTTCCTCCAAAATTGAAAAAAAAATCCAAAAAAATGAGAAAATTTTAAAATTTTTGTGCAAAAATATAATAAGTTTTGACATTTTGTTGACTTTCCGCTGGTAAGAGTAGGAATAAAATTTTGACTTGATCGGGCGTGTTGAGCCCTACCTTGTCTCCTTAACCTTTCTTGGCTAAGCATTCGCGGATCTTATTATTTAAGATTTTAAATTTGCGAAGAACGAGAAATGATAGAGTTTATTTAGAAGTTAGATGCTAAGTGTGGAGTAGTTGATTCTCTTTAGAGCTCATCGAAATTACTTGTGACCTTTCGCTCCCACAAAATTGTTTCACCATATATAATTGTAAGAATAATTAAAGATGTTAGGTTTTGCCGATGATTAGTTTTTGGTCTTCTTAAAAGAATCATTTCTTTAAAAATTGGGTACACATCAAGGTTACTTAATAAATACGTTTAATAATAATAAGTTAAGTGCTCTAAGCTATGGATTCAAGATCGGGCCTTGGATCCTTATTTTCGAAAGGCGTTTAGGTCTTGGCTACCCTCTTGCACCGGCCCTTGGACCTCTAGTTCAGGAATGTGTGAGGTCTTGGTCTAACCACCTTGGATCTTCATTTCAGGAATGTCTAGAGTCTTGGAATACTCCGTTGTAACGGCCCTTGGATCCTTTATTCCGGAAGGTGTAAGGTCTTGGAACTAAACCGTGAAGCTCCGTCGTTTAGGGTACACAAGTGAAAAGTTAGTGATATAAAATAAAAAATAAAAAAAATGAAAAAAAAATGGTGATGAATGAAAAAGAGAAAAATGAAAAAGTCAAAAATATAAATAAAAACCTTGATGTGGACCTCATTTTCAAAGCAACGGTTCTCGAGAGAAAATTGAAAACTACTTAGCGTCTTAATTTAGTATCTTTATCGGACTAATAACCTATCGAAACGAGAAAATATGAAGCAATTCATTTCTCACCAAAAATAAAATAAATAGAGGCAAATTAGGAAAATGGGAGCAAGAGATAATTACACAAGTAACTTCCATGGGTAGTGTTGGCATCTAACTTGTAAATAAACAATGGTTTCGCTTTTAAGCTTAGTTTGGGGACTCGTGAAAAATAAGGGACGACGAATTTTAACCGTATGGTCACTTCTTCATGAGTCGTGTTTCCTACTCGATGACCCTAAAAGTTATTAAAAGATAATGATTGTCAACAAAACCGTCACATGATCATAAGAAAAAAAAAATCCAAAAATAGAATAAAAGGAAAAATGGTGAGTTTTTAGAACCTAAAGATTTCTTAATCTCTTTTGAAAATTTTGCTACTTCTCAAAGTTAGTAAAAAGATATTGGAAATTTTTGGATTTAAAAACATGTTTTTATAACATTGCGTGAGGACACTGCAATATCTTAGTCTGGGGAAATTTTGGTATGTTGATTGCGTGGTTTTGTAACCTTACAACAGGTTTTACCTCTCGAGGGATCTCAAGAGGCTTACAACCCCACCAGGCAGTGTACCTGACCGATGTAGTATAGTGTAGTGGTAAGTACGGGGGATTGATCATTCTCCACAGGGAATAGTGTTCGTTAGGTATGAAAGGCTACTCTAATTAGGTCTAAGGGTTGAGGAAGATTCTTTTTTATGTTTTTATAATTTTATGAAAGCAAATAAAATCTCGGTTTTGAAGGAGTGGGCGGAATTAGTTGCTAGTCAACTAACCCAAATTACTACGAATGCAAATAAAATAAAATAACAAAAATGAAATGTGGTGAGAAACTTATGTGTAGAGAAATGTGTTTACTTAGATTTCCTTACTCCCTAACTATCTTTTACCGGTTAATTAGTGTGTATTAGTCGCGTGGATGACGGGTGTATTCCTTAATACCATTCGTGGGGTGGCGTACTTACTTCCCCAACTCTACAAGCTCCTACTTCACTCCTATGTCGAGCCGGCTAGGAAGCTCCTAACATGGGATCACTAGAATTCGCTTGTGCATTAAATACAACCATAAAAACCTTTAGTACGCATTTGGTTCATGTTTCTTAAGACGTTCAAGCAAGTTACCGAATAGGAAGTTAGCCAGTTTTCTTAAGCCTAACATAGATAAACAATCATCCAATACAACTAACAACACACTAACAACCAATAATCAATAGCTAGGTTTCATTAGATCTAAGCAAACACAAGATAAATTTAGCCTAACATGTTAAACAAAAGACAAGAATAAGATAGAATCAAACAACACATAGACATATTGAATGATTAATTGATAACTTATCTTTCAATGAAACATGGAAGATCTCAAGGCAAAAAGCCCTGAAAAAGTAGCTAAAATCGTCTTAGGGTTTTATCCCAAAATTCCACACACTAAGCTCTCCTTAATGACAAAAGATTAGAAAACTATATATAGATTTTTGGATCTGACGGCGTCACCTTATGGAGTGTGACGCCGTCACCTCGCCGCTTTTAGGGTTCCCGGATGACCATCTTGACGCCGTCCCTCTTTAGCTCTTCAAAAATCCATTCTGGCTTATCAAGGCTTGACGCCGTCTAACAATGAACGTGACGCCGTCCCCTTATGATTTAAGCCGTGACGCCCTCGATCAAGTTAAAGCGTGACGCCGTCAGAATTCACATGCTATTTTCACTGGCTTATCATGAGTAAATTTCACGTCCAACTTTTCTTGCCAAAGCATGACGCCGTCCAGAGTAAATTCTGACGCCGTCAAGAGTAACTTTTAGCCGATTTTTGAGACTTTGCCGTTTTCTTCACTTTAATGCTCCAAAAACGTCCAAAATGCCTCCTTTTCCAGATTTCTCCTCAAAAGTACCTAAAATGACAAAAGGAACGATTTAGGGCAATATTTGATCAAATAAATACGATTTAAGGCTTAAATGACCCCTTAAAAGCGGTACACTTTTCACCTCATCAAATACCCTTACACTTGAGATTTGCTTGTCCTCAAGCAAATGCGCTTTTATTCTAATCAAAATACAAGTTAGGGGTCATTTAATGCAAACATAAAAGTAATTACAACAAATATTCGTTCCACTTCAATCATAATAAGCACGGAGATTACATACTAGCACCTCACAAGTAGTGTTTAGATACTCACATCTCTCAAGTGTCATCAAAATAAATCTCATAAATGAAAACGGAAAATATCTCTCACTACCTGTCATAGCAAATAGATTACCATAGGCTTGGGAAAGGATCGAAAACCTCCTCCACTAGGCGTAAGCACCTAAGATAAACTATCAAAGAGGGCTTTTAAATGGGTTATAACGTTAGGTGTAGGGAAAAGGAAAACACGGTTTTGTTGGATAAAGGATATTTTACTGGTGGCTAGTTAAAGATCTTGATCAATTACATGTACTATACAATGTTGCTAAGCTAAGACTAGACTCGATCTTAAGCTAGAAACAAAATAACAAAATAACAAAAATATAAAACAAACATAAAATAAAACGGGATGGTAGTCCGTATGTTTTTTCTATTTTTCATTTTCTCATTTTTTTGTATTTTTCTTGATTTTTTCGATTTTTTTTTTTTTTTTTTTTTTTTTTTTGCATACACTCTTGCCCTACCATCCAAAATAATACATCATAGGGGCATTGCATCCCCCTTACACTTGAATTTTTACATAACTTTACAAATACTAATCTAATGACTCGAATTAAGATAATCGAAAAACTTGGAGTACTTTTAAAATATTTAGCACATATGGGGGTAATAAATGATGTTCTTCCCCATTACTCCATTATACTAGTACTTTACCCATGAGTCCCAATCGTCCCAAAACAATATGTACAAGGATATGACTCGACTTAGCAACCATGTAATCAACTAGATAATTAACTTGGGTTTAAACAAATATTGTAACAATAATGCACTAAAAATGAGTGCATACAAGGTAGGCTAAGGCGATTTGGGTGTACATTTAAGTGGGGTGTAACAAATTCTTCCTTTAAGTAAAATGCTTAAAGGTCGAAACGAAAAGATAGGCTCTGAGGGGTGTACTAGGGGTATCGTGTACTAAAAATGAGTACAACGCAAAGGGTGTGGGAGAATTACTTGACCAATGTAGCCAAAGTAATTATAACAAAAACACATGTGTAAAACAATGGGTTAATCCTAATGCCTCTTATCATGTAGTAAATCTAACTACACGAATGTAGTCTCACTTGTGGCCTTGGAATGGTCCTAACGCAAGTTCTAGAATCTAAGTGCTACCGGTACACACATCATAGCATAAATGCTTTTCCTACCAATTCTAGGGGCGAACCTCACATATTTGGGGGTGGAAAATTTTTTTAGTGGTACGGTTTTTGTGCTAGTCATATAACTCCTATCCGTGAGACGCTTATTAGAACTAAAGTTTCACTCCTAAATGTTGTAAAAAAATTTTAAATTTGGCACTAAAATTACCTTAACAAGTATTTCTCTCAGTTTTATTACACATCTACCATCAAACAAACAAAAATCAAGCGCAATTGTATTCTCTAAAATCGTACTTTTACCCCCCCTTACACTTAAGATGAACATTGTCCCCAATGTTCAAATAACAAGATGTAAAAGTAAATAAGGTAAAAGAATGAAATCAAATACTCCCCTGATTCGCTCAGTGGATAATGAAATTACACGGTTAAATCTTCCTCCAAAGAGAATGTTGAAGCTCCATGACTAATGCATCGCCATAAGCTTGATTCCATAAACATCTCCTTGTCCAAAATAACCTGTTAAACCTGAGAAAACAAACACGAAAACCTGCATAACATCGGCGGGATAAAATCTATATATAAGGATATAATGCTTGTGGAATGAAAATTTTGCAGATTTCTGGAGATTATAAGTTGGAGATTTTAATAAAAACTTTTTATGAAAACAAAACTTTCAAAAATTTCTGGAAATTAAATCTGACGCCGTCAGGTTATAACCCCTGACGCCGTCAGAAATGACCTGACAAAAATTTTCATTTTTAGTTTCCGGAAAATTTCTGGAAAAACCTTTACCTTACTTCCTGGAAATCCTGCAAAACATCATTATGACTCGATACAAGCATTTGACTCAAACAAATACGAATATGTATGCTAATTTATTATTATTACGATTCATGTTAATTTGTGTTCTAATAAACCGATTTAGATTTCCCTTACACTTATCTTTTGCAAAATACCTTTATATGTAGTTAAGACGAAGTTAAAAACAACATAAAGCATTTTCATAAATTAGTTTTTAACATGAACCAATAATAATAAAAATTAAACACACATACGGAAACAAATAAAAACAAACAAACAAATAAATAAACACACAAAGCAAATAAAACAAATAAAGCTTGGGTTGCCTCCCAAGAAGAGCTTTTCTTTATTAACAAGTCTTGTAGCTAGACTCCAAGTCACGGGGTCTACGTTTTTCCGTTTTGCTTCTCAATTGCCCCCCTAATCATCCTAACAACCTCCATATCAATTTTGTATTTAGGTCCAAGGTTTAAGCAATCTTTATAATAAAGGCTTCTCCTATTCCAAACATGGTCCATGCCTTTTTCTTTATCCTCTTCATTGATGTCCTCAATCGCACCAATGTTGTCCATGTCAAATCGAGGCACAAAACGAAACTCATTAACCCGATAAGGCATCCTATATGTGATCCTATCTATGTGATTAGAAAACTGAACCGTGCCTTTCAAACGGTCATACCTTAAATTGGATGCTTCGATAAATGGCTTACCTAACACAACGCGAGATAGGCGGCAGTCAACAACACTTGCCATATCTTCTAAAATCATGAAGTTGGTGACAAAGGTAAAGCTCCCAACAAGGATATGTATATCCTTAATTCTTCCAACGAAGTTACAAACTCCGCCTGGACACTTGGGGTCCATCCTAGGCTCAAGTGGTGTGTTTATGATTTGGCTATAGAGGCCTGAGGACATAACGTTGATTGGGGATTCACAGTCAATGTAAGCATGCTCAACGTATTGGTACCCAATCATACATGGTATCTTCACATTCCCGGGATCACCTCTCTTAATCTTTGGGTCAATTCTAACAAAAGGTGGTCGAGGGTTATCAACTAGGTTGTTATAGTAAGCAATCTCCTCCTTAGTGGGGTATTCATTGAAATAATCATCAAACCTAGGATCTACCTTCACTTCTTCAATTTTCTCAATCAACTTATCAACCGTAAGATTATTACGTTCTAAGTAATTATCTGAGTATATGGCGGTCCCTAAGTTGTTCAAGGCATAATCAAGCTCTATATCAATCATTCTACTGAGCTCCCTGAGCTCACTAATCTCATTCTCAAGTTGGCTACGCAACAAAGCCACTTCGCCAGGTGTAAGGGGTGGATTCGCGTTTTCCATAATGGCAAACTGAATAGTCAATGAAAATCTGTTACGAACAAAAGCACAAAGAAAATAGATAGACTAAAGAAAACCTAGAAAAATAAAATAAAAATCTCACTAGAAAGGAATCTAGTGAGTAGACCTAATAGAAATAAAAATTCAACCTAAACAATAACTATTCCCCGGCAACGGCGCCAAAAACTTGATTGCGTGGTTTTGTAACCTTACAACAGGTTTTACCTCTCGAGGGATCTCAAGAGGCTTACAACCCCACCAGGCAGTGTACCTGACCGATGTAGTATAGTGTAGTGGTAAGTACGGGGGATTGATCGTTCTCCACAGGGAATAGTGTTCGTTAGGTATGAAAGGCTACTCTAATTAGGTCTAAGGGTTGAGGAAGATTCTTTTTTATGTTTTTATAATTTTATGAAAGCAAATAAAATCTCGGTTTTGAAGGAGTGGGCGGAATTAGTTGCTAGTCAACTAACCCAAATTACTACGAATGCAAATAAAATAAAATAACAAAAATGAAATGTGGTGAGAAACTTATGTGTAGAGAAATGTGTTTACTTAGATTTCCTTACTCCCTAACTATCTTTTACCGGTTAATTAGTGTGTATTAGTCGCGTGGATGACGGGTGTATTCCTTAATACCATTCGTGGGGTGGCGTACTTACTTCCCCAACTCTACAAGCTCCTACTTCACTCCTATGTCGAGCCGGCTAGGAAGCTCCTAACATGGGATCACTAGAATTCGCTTGTGCATTAAATACAACCATAAAAACCTTTAGTACGCATTTGGTTCATGTTTCTTAAGACGTTCAAGCAAGTTACCGAATAGGAAGTTAGCCAGTTTTCTTAAGCCTAACATAGATAAACAATCATCCAATACAACTAACAACACACTAACAACCAATAATCAATAGCTAGGTTTCATTAGATCTAAGCAAACACAAGATAAATTTAGCCTAACATGTTAAACAAAAGACAAGAATAAGATAGAATCAAACAACACATAGACATATTGAATGATTAATTGATAACTTATCTTTCAATGAAACATGGAAGATCTCAAGGCAAAAAGCCCTGAAAAAGTAGCTAAAATCGTCTTAGGGTTTATTCCCAAAATTCCACACACTAAGCTCTCCTTAATGACAAAAGATTAGAAAACTATATATAGATTTTTGGATCTGACGGCGTCACCTTATGGAGTGTGACGCCGTCACCTCGCCGCTTTTAGGCTTCCCGGATGACCATCTTGACGCCGTCCCTCTTTAGCTCTTCAAAAATCCATTCTGGCTTATCAAGGCTTGACGCCGTCTAACAATGAACGTGACGCCGTCCCCTTATGATTTAAGCCGTGACGCCCTCGATCAAGTTAAAGCGTGACGCCGTCAGAATTCACATGCTATTTTCACTGGCTTATCATGAGTAAATTTCACGTCCAACTTTTCTTGCCAAAGCATGACGCCGTCCAGAGTAAATTCTGACGCCGTCAAGAGTAACTTTTAGCCGATTTTTGAGACTTTGCCGTTTTCTTCACTTTAATGCTCCAAAAACGTCCAAAATGCCTCCTTTTCCAGATTTCTCCTCAAAAGTACCTAAAATGACAAAAGGAACGATTTAGGGCAATATTTGATCAAATAAATACGATTTAAGGCTTAAATGACCCCTTAAAAGCGGTACACTTTTCGCCTCATCATATGTGCTTATTCACATACCTTTTATTTACCAAATTAAGACCAAAACGACCAAAAACTATCATAAATGCCAAAGATATTGTGTTTTTGTGTTTGTTTATATGCAGGTACGGATATTTAGAAAAAGGACAAAAATCAAAGAAAACCCGGAAAAAAACGAGCACGAGATATGGAAAAGATATTTAAAGCCGAAGCCGGGAAGTTTATGTCATTCAGATCCTTGAAGAATCAAAATATTACAAGAATGGCCCTTGGATCTATTTTGGAAAAGTGGCAGATTTGGTCCCTAACTGTTTAAATCCATTTCCAAATCTAATCCTTTTATACCAAAATCCTTAAATAATAAACCCACAAAAACAAACCCAACACAAAATAAACCCAGCCCACTATCCCTTTTAAATAAATAAAACCCGGATCTCTTTTACCCAACCAAACCCGAATCCAAAAAACACCCTATCCCACCCGGTCAAACCCCACAATATTTCCCAGTCAAACAAAAATATAAAAAAAAACTCACCCGCGCTTTGTTCTTCCCCAATTTACCCAGGATAAACCCTAATTAACCGTTCCAGAAAATTACCACAATTAAGGGTACTATTGTACTTCACCCTCGATTCTAGAAGAAGCCTGACATGTCAGACTGACATGTCAGCAATCCCATTGCAATCCGAGCATTTTGATTGGTCGATAGTGCGTGGAAGTTTGATCCAAGGGCTGAGGTTGCAAGATTATTGTCCAAGGAATGATCTAAGGCTGTTATCATCTCAAAAGAAGCACAAAAGTGGCAAGGATCGATGACATGGCAGCCTAGAAGCCTCCTATCTTGGCTATAAATACCCCCTCCTCTTCCTCATTTGAAGTAGTTTTTAGAGTAGTGTTATGCTATTAGTTTAGTTTCTGAATTGTATTTTCAGTTTTCAAATAGTGTAATCAAGCTTTGTTTAATGAAATTCTAGTTTTATGTTTTAATCCTTATTGCTTATTCAATCTTATTTTCATTTACAGTTGTTAATTAAGCTGTGTTACTGTTTTATAAGCTATTTTTACCTTAGTATAAGCTTTTCAACTTTCATATTTCATTATTCTTCAATTTATTCCAAAAATCCAAAAATATAGAAAAATTCTCAAAAAAATACAAAAATATCTAAAATCCAGCTTCAACAAGCTATTTACAGTTAGAATAAGCTCATATAAGCTCTCTAGCTTATTGTGAGTGATAGATAAGTTCCAAGTCTGTTTCTATCTCAAAAATCCAAAAAGTCAACCAAATGTCAACTTTACTGTTCAATTAAGCTGCTGGAAGAATAAACTGTTCTGGAAGAGCTTATTGGTGTTTCATTGGCTTATGTGATAAGCCTGGGTATTTAGTTTGGATTGGTTCAGATTGGTTTCACACATAAGTTCTACTTGTAAGCAACATTTCATCCTCAATTTATAGCTATTAACTGTGCTATTGCTTATTCCTAGATATTCAGTGCTATTTTGAGTAGTAGTAGTTATTTTGATCTTCATTTAGCTTATTAATTAGTAGTTGTAAGGTTTAGTCTCAATTTGATCTTGTAAGTCATTAAAAAGCAAAATCAGTCACATACTGATTAGCTTAATAGAGTGCTTATTTCATAATCTAGAGTTGCTAATTTGTTGATATAGAAGTCAGATAATTAGTAGTTAAGCAGTATTGTGGCTTAAATTAGAGGTTTCTAGTGTAAAAGTTTCATTTCAGTTTCAAAAGTAGTGTTTGGCAAATAGCTTGTTCTTGTTCAAAATTGGAGGGTACTGTTCATTTACCATTTGATTAGATTAGATTGAGCTTATTTTAGGATAGATAAGCTGTTATTGATAAGTCTTAAGTTGCTTTGATACATTTTGAGGATTTGTGTTGATAAGTGCAATATTAGAGTCTCAACTGCCCTTATAAGCTCCCTATAAGCCTAAGCTTATTTGGCACTTAATTTTGGCAAACTTAGGTATAATATGGTGAATCTAGTGTAGGTGCAAAGATTGGAACTGTTTCATTAAGTTTGTAAAGAGTTGAGGCCATATTCCCAAATCAGCTGCATCAGTATTGCAGCCTGCACCACCAGTCCTTGTTCAACCTAGCTTCTTTGTTGCTCTTTTTCTGCTTATCCTCTTATTCTATTTGCCTGAAAATTGGTTTCTGAGTAGTTGATAGTATAAGCTTTTAGGTTCTGAGCTTGTATTTCACCTTGTAGCTTATTCTTTAGCTTATTGTTGGTCTGCAAGTTCCCCCATTAGACTGCTCTTAGCCTGCATCAGATTTAAGTTTCTATAGCATCTGTTCTTGGCTTAAATTGAATAAGCAATTGGTTATAGAATTTGGGCATTCTCAGTTTGCAAGTAGCCTATAGCACTAGCTTTTAGAATCTGCTTTTATATTTCCCTAATCAGCTTTTATCTAGCTTCTAGAGTGGCTTAAAGTAGGGAGTTTAATCATTTGCTTCTGCAGAATTTTTGCAACTGCTCAACTGCTTATTGGCTATACCAGAGTGCTTGTTTGGTCTTATAAAGTTGTTTCAAGCTTGAATTAGTATGCTTATCTGTATTTGAGCTTTTGGTGGAATTTGGTGTTGAAGTGCTTATATTAAGTGCTTATTTCAAACAGCTTTTTGCACAAACTGCTTATTAGGGGTCAGAAAAGTTCTATTTTCATTTTTATTAGATTCTAAATATCATTTAAGATTTTTATGCAAAATTTCATAATTTTCCAAATCAGTTTGCTATTTTTAATCATTTAATTACTTTCTTTTAGTTTTTAATTCATAAAAAATAAATAAAAAATCAAAAAAATATAATTCCTTTTTCTAAAATTTTCTTTTAATATTTAGCACTTAGGAAAATTATTTTTAAATTTTTAGGGCTTATAATTTAAAATTTCATTATTTAGTTTCGTTTTTAGAATTCGTAACGTTCGTTTTAAAGTTTAATTTGCATTTTAAAATTAGTGTGCTTAGTGTTGGGTTCGTAAAACACCCAATTATTTTAAACAGGATTTGAACTCAAATTAAGCCAAGTGTTTGCTAAACCGAGAACAATTCAAGTCATTGAGAGAACAGCCTCTCAGTGAGTCATCTTCAGGATGTTTAAGGCGAGTTCAATAAAGGACTCACTCTCAGGAAGGCGATACTCCCTGAGTAGGACTTAAGCCAAAGAAGAAGATGATGGTTCAGTGAGTGTTGGACAAGAACTCACTGAACCCCAGTCTCCTCAACAACATTAAAGTGATTGAAACTGAGGAACCAATGCCTGAAGAATAGGCGGGAACAAAAGGGAAAGATCTGAGAAGATAAGAGTGTCAGACCAAACACTCTTATCTTGTCAGATACCAACCTTCCCTATTGCGGCTAAAAGTCATGGAGTGTCAGCCAACAACTTCCAAAGTCTTGTTAGCCCTTGAAGTCTCTGTAAATACTGATGACTCATCAACTTCAGTCCCTTCTGAAGTAGCAACCCAAAGTCCTGATCCAAGAATTGATCAGTTGACTGAAATGGTCAGGAAGCTAAGTGAGAAGATTGCATCTTCTGAAAAACCTTCTCAATTAAAGAAGGAACAAAAACTAGCTTCCTCAAAGACCAAACCCAAACCAACCAAACCCCTGAAAAAGTGTGAACTATGCAACTATACAAATCATCTCGCTGATGATTGCTATAGAGTCCTTTATTGCATGATATGCAAAAAGGAAGATCACAGGACCTCTGATCATAAAAAATGCTCAGTCATGTCAAACTTTTCAGGACTTAAGGCTCAGTGCTTGAACTACCCTTCTGATTCTAAGCAGAAACAGAAGCAAAAGGCCAAGCCTTTTCCACCTTGCCCATTGTGTGGATTCAATGACCATCATCCTGAGGATTGTCAAATTGACAAACACTGTGAATCTAGTGGAAGTTTCACTCAGAAATCCTCAGGAAAAGAGAGGGTCATTCAGTCAAGAAGAGGAATGAATAAACAATCCTCTCAGACTACTGAGGCTACCCCTGCGACTAAATGCAAAACATGTGGTAGCTCAGTCCACTCAACCACTGACCATGAATCGATTAATACTTTCATAAAGACCTACAAAACCAAACCCTCCATGAAATGGAGTCCAAAGAAAGAACTGACCCAGTTTACTATTTGTGCAAGGCATGCCAGGGATCCTGTTTGGCATCTAGACAGTGGATGTTCAAGGAGCATGACTGGTGTTAAGGAGTGTCTGCACAAATATGTGGAAGAACCAGGACCCAAAGTGATATTTGCTGATAATTCATCATGTCTCACTGAAGGTTATGGTTCAGTAAACTGCAATGGTATTGTCTTTACTAGGATAGCTTATGTAAATGGTCTTAAGTACAATCTGATCAGTGTCAGTCAACTATGTGATGCAAAATACATAGTTCAGTTTGATGATAAGCAAGGAACCATCTTCAATGCAAATAAGGAAATTGTCCTCATTGCACCAAGAAGACAAGATGTTTATGTACTAGACATGTCCAGTCTAACTCAGGATGGGACTTGTCTCTTTGCTAAGGCCACTGATACACTCAACTGGCTTTGGATAAGAGACTCACCCACCTGAACTTTAAAAACATAAACAATCTTGTAAAACAAAACAAGGTCCTTGGCTTACCATCACTTGTGTTTTCAAAGGATAAACCATGCTCAGCTTGTGAAAAAGGTAAACATCACAGAGCATCCTTTAAAACCAAAACCAACTTTTCCATCAGGAACTGCCTACATCTTCTCCATATGGATCTATTTGGACCTGTCAGTCCAAGGTCTATTAACCATGAGAAGTATACTCTGGTCATAGTGGATGAATACTCTAGATACACTTGGGTATTCTTCCTGATCAAAAAGAGTCAGGCAGCTAAAACAATCATGTCCTTTGTCAGGAACATTGAAAATCAAAATGACATTAAGGTCAAACAGATTAGAACTGACAATGGGACTGGGTTCAAAAATTATGAACTTGAATGTTTCTGTGATGAGAAAGGTATCTCCCAAAACTTTTCCTCTCCATACACACCTGAACAAAATGGTGTTGCTGAAAGGAAAAATAGAACACTCATTGAAGCTGCTAGGACAATGCTAAGTGGATCAGTCCTTTCCAAACATTTTTGGACTGATGCAGTCAAAACTGCCTGTTATACACAAAACAGATCCATCATTGTCAAGAGACATGGGAAAACCCCATATGAGTTATTCAAAGGAAGAATCCCTGACATCAGCTACTTTCATGTCTTTGGGTGTCCTGTGTTTATTCACAATCACAAGGATCACTTAGGGAAATTTGATGCAAAAGCTGATGATGGATACTTCCTGGGATACTCACTTGTCTCAAAAGCCTTCAGAGTGTTCAACCCAACGAGACAGCAGACTGAGGAAACATTTCATGTTACCTTTGATGAGAGCACTGATGTAATCAGGTTCTCAACTGCCTCAGTGGAAGAGATAGGAATTGATAACTCTTCAAGATATCCTCCTGATGAATATCTTCCTGAAAACAATCCTTCCACTCAGTATCAAGATGATGCTAACATCTCCTATTACATAATCCCTCACAACCTACCTAACCCAACCATCACTGAGTTTGTTGAGGCACATGAAAACACTGATGAAATTAATCAGTCTGTTCAAAATGCTCAAGAACCAAACAATCTCAGTGATCAGGTAGACACTCAAGATCCAATCAATGATCATGTGTCTAATCCAGACCAACCCCTCCACCCAATCAGGCCTCCACAAGTTCAAATCAGTATCCAGGACCTCAGGAAAGTTGGACTAGGTCTCAGGACATTGAACTTGTCAATATTATTGGAGAGCCTACTGAAGGCATGCTCACCAGGAGCATGGCTGCTAGTCTAAGAGCAGCCTCAGCCAATGAATGCCTATTTGTGGACTTAATTTCCACAATTGAACCCAAAAGTGTTAAAGAAGCACTTACACATCCAAGTTGGGTTCAGGCCATGCATGATGAACTGGAACAATTTGACAGAAACAAGGTAATGACCTTGGTCAAATGTCCTGAGAATGTCTCAGTCATTGGCATGAAATGGGTATTCAAAAACAAAACTGATGAAAATGGCATAGTCATTAAAAACAAAGCCAGACTTGTAGCCAAAGGATATAATCAACAAGAAGGCATTGACTATGAAGAAACATTTGCACCAGTAGCAAGGATGGAAGCCATCAGGATCTTCCTTGCTTTTGTTACATACATGAACTTCAAGGTGTACCAAATGGATGTTAAAAGTGCATTCTTAAATGGTTCACTGAAAGAAGAAGTTTATGTTCAGCAACCTCCTGGATTTGAAAGCCATGAGTTTCCTGATCATGTCTGTAAGCTTAATAAAGCCCTTAATGGACTGAAACAAGCTCCCAGGGCATGGTATGAAACTCTTTCAACCTTTCTGATCCAAAACAAATTTGTCAGAGGCAAGATAGACAACACATTGTTTATCTATAAGACAAATACTGATGTCATACTAGTACAAGTGTATGTTGATGACATCATCTTTGGCTCAACAAGTTTCAAACTTTGCAAACAATTTGAAAAACTAATGGCAAAGAAGTTTGAAATGAGCATGATGGGAGAATTAACCTACTTCCTTGGTCTTCAGATCAAGCAGACTGATAGAGGAACCACTATCAGTCAAGAGAAGTATGTAAAGAACCTACTGAAAAAGTATGATCTCAGTGACTGTGCCTCAGTCAAAACTCCCATGGTCCCCCCAAACAACCTTGGTCCTGATCTCACTGGTAAACCAGTAAATCAAACTCTCTTTAGAGGAATGATAGGATCACTGATGTATCTACTTGCATCAAGGCCTGATATCCAATTCTCAGTATGTCTATGTGCCAGATATCAATCTGACCCAAGAGAATCTCATATCACGCTGTGAAAAGGATATCAGTACCGAAAGGTACTCCAAACCTTGGATTATATTATCCAAAATGCTCAGGCCTTGATCTTAAAGGATACTCAGACTCTGACTATGCTGGATGCAACATGGACAGAAAAAGCACCTCAGGCTCTTGCCAAATACTTGGTGGGAAACTAGTCTGTTGGAGTGCTAAGAAGCAACAATCAGTTGCCTTGTCCTCAGCTGAGGCTGAATATGTTGCAGCAGCTAGTTGTTGTGCAAATGTACTCTGGATGAAAAGTCAACTCAGTGACTATGGAATTCAGTATAAGATGGTACCCATCTTTTGTGATAACACAAGTGCAATTGCAATCTCAAACAACCCTGTTCTTCATCAGAGAACAAAACACATTGATATTAGATATCATTTCATCAGGGACCATGTCATGAATGGTGACATTGAATTACACTTCATTCCTACTGAATATCAGTTAGCTGATATATTCACCAAACCATTGGATGAACCAACTTTCACCAGACTGAAAGCTGAATTAGGAATGCTGGATATAGAGAATCAGTCCACTGATTGATTTCTCCCAACTAAGTGTCAATTAAAAAATAAACCTCAGGTCCCTGACTCAATGTGTACATCAGTGAAAAAAATCACTAAATCCTCAACCTCAGGAACTAAACCCAAGTTCCTGAAATCTTTAGGGTTTAGGAACTAAACACAAGTTCCTGAATCCTCGTAGCTCAGGAATCATTCATATTCCTGAATCATCAGTGACTAATCCCAAGTCCCTGAAAAACCATCACTGAATGAAAAGTCATTCAGGGCCCTGAAAAGGACATTCAATACTAACTTAAATGCTCTAAGTATCTAGTTATTAAATGTCCGAGGTTGATAACTGGATTCTTATTAAATATAAGAATATTTGTTCTTTTGCCTTTCTGGCATACACCTCATGGGCCCCCACTTCCCAACTTGGCATTCAATGCCCTCTCTCACACAATACACTATGTGATGATGGAAACTCTGCAACTTCTCCTTTTGCAAAAACTGCTCAACTGTTCACCCTGCCAGTTGCGAAAAAAGAGGAAAAATGGAGTGGTGGCATTTAATGCGGATCTCAAACATTTTATTCAAAATAATTTCCAAAAAATTATATTTTGATTAAATAAAACCGCTCAAATACCAAAAATAACCCCATCTCCACTATCCTATAAATACCCCAACCAAAACAAACACACACACGCGTTTTAAAAATCTAAGCTAAACTCTGCCCATTTTATCTCTCAAAACTCTGTGTGTGTTCATAGCAATTAGAAACCCAGTCCATTTGTCCAACCAAACACAAAATGGCATTTTCTAATGCTATCACCCTCGCCCCAAATGTGAACTTCCCAATGGAGGGCGTGGATATGACCAAAAACAACGTGGTTGAAAATTTCCACTACCCCCAACAATATGAGGGGTACAAGGATGTGGTTAAGTATTTACATAACTGCTTCCTTGCCACGGCTTTTACCAAAACCCCATCAGTCATTTATCATGACTATCTCAGGGAGTTCTGGTGTACCGCAACGGCTACTAGCCCTAAGGACACCAGAGAATCAATCACCACATTCACTGTGATGAATGGGAAGAAACCCCCCTCCCTAGACTACAAGACCTTTCTCAAGGCCACTGGTCTTGATTTCGCCCAGACCTTTGAGGCAAACCCTACTGACCAGGAAATTAAAGCAGAAATGCTATTCCTTGGGCCTCATGACGCTAAGCGTCCTACTTTGTCTCCTGAAGCCTTGTTAGAAAAGGCTCCCATAGTGAAGACATGGTTTCACCCCATCTGGAGACTCATGATGACATTTGTCATTCAAGTCCTAGGAGGGAATAAATCCTCCACTGAGCAAGTGAACTCATCACAGCAAATGATGATGTTCAGTCTCTTGGAGGGTAGAAAAATTGATATCGGAGGTATAATCTTCCGAGACCTCGTTGCCAAGCTCTCAGGGAAACATAGGCAAAGACACATGTCTTATCCTAGGTTCATTTCCTGTGCGCTTCAGGACCTTCTTGGTTCTGACTACTTAAGGTCTGACGATCAAGGTACAAAACCTGACGTCTTGCATAAGACCAATTTTAGTAGTGACATCACTGAGGCACAACCCACCGCCCTGACCAACTACATGTTAGTAGTCATTCAGGGTGAGAATGCTAGCTCCCCAGTACCTTCACCAACCAAGAAGGTGAAGAAGAAGAAAGGGGACAGTCCAGTAAGGTGGTTAGACCTAAACCACTCGTCACTGAGACTGTTGCCTCAGGCACCCTTAACATTGTGGCCCAGACCTTTGAGACACCCACTGCAGAGACCCTTCTGACCACAAAACAACCGTCACCGGAGGTCATTGGGAAATCATCCTCAGTGTCCTCGGACAAACCCTTTCCGCATGTTTCCTTTGACATAAACAAGTCAGAGGGATCAGGAACATCCACCCATTCACATCCCAATGAAAGCACTGATAAATCACAATCAGATCCTGAGGGAGTACAGGGTTTTATATCCTCAGTGGAGCAGCACTACTCCACTGAGAAGGGGACCCATACCCACTCACATCCTGCTAAAGTCCCTGAGCAATCACAATCAGGGTCTCAGGGAGTTCAGGACCCTAAATCCCCAAAAGGACAGACCAATCCTGATGGGAAGGGGGTCCATACATCTTCACAAGGAGTGCCTCATGATTCCACTGGAAAACACCCGTTAGTGGATGAAGGCGCTCAGGGGGACAAAGACTCGGAGGGATATAAACCACCCGCCGATACGGAACCCAAACCCACCTCAGGCATCTCAGGCACTTTTGTTCTCTCGGGAACTGACCCTAAAAGTCAGGCTGGGCAACCCCCCCCCCTCCAGTTATTATGACTAGTCAGGCTGGTCAAACCTCACCAGTTATTATGACAAAAGAGTCAGAACCCGGCCACAAAGAAGGTGAGCCCTCTTTTGAGGGGGAGTCGGATATCCTGAAGGCTCCTTCTCTGGCTGACTATGAAAATTTGTTAGCTGATGAGTCAGAGGAGGAGATTGATTTTGGTGATGATGATATCCCTGATGCTGAGGAGGAAATGGAGAGTCAATTAAACCCTCCTCAGCCCTCTGAGCAACAACATTCTTCTCCTCCTCTTGAGGATCAACCACCCAGTTCCCCAACAACCTCATCATCATCATCAGGTGCTTCAGCCACTCCTGAGTGGTTGCAAAAGTATGACAATGCTCGTCCGGCTTCTGAAAGGCAAATGGCCAAATTCCTTCGCAAAGCCAACGAAGGTCTTTACAATATACTTACGGATGAGCAATGGGATAAGCACACTGAAGTGGCAGCCTCCTATGCCGACTTCAGGGCTTCTGTAGAAGAATCTCAGGCAAAGATTCTTCAGGCCGCCAATCTCACTGATAAACAACTTGGCGACCTGAACAAATCTGTAGATAACATAGCCACTGGACAGCATCAGGAACTCTCCAACATCCTCAAGGCTATTGAATCAGTCCAAGAACATCTTACAGATGATCCCACCTTCGTCAAAAGACTGGATGCATACTTGGCCTCTCAGGCGTCCACCTCCACCAACATTACTGAGCTTCTAAAGCTCCTTCAGGGGGTAGATCTTCAAGGTCTCAGGACGCAGCAGGATTCAATTCATCAGGCTGTTATTGCATCCAAGGAGAACCTGATCAAAATCTCTTCAGCCTTTGAGCAGCTCTCAACAACACATAATGAGCTGGTCACCCACTACACCACCCATGTCACTGAACTCACCACCCACCAAAAGGAAATGGCTGCAGAATTAAGTGCCGTGAAGAATGAGACTTCTGAGACAAAGTCTATGGTCTCCAACATCCTATCTATTCTTCAGGCCTCTCATGCTCCTCCAACTCCTCAGTCAGCAGGTGTCTCCACTGAAGTTCCACCATCTGCTGAGGGGGAGAAAAATGATGATCCAATCCCTGATCCTACTTTCACTTTAGTGCCTGTCCCTGAAACATCCACCAGTCAACCCTCTCCCATTGACAAAGGGAAGAAAATCATGGTGACTGAAACAAACCCTCCTCCTGAAGCACGCTTAGTCAAGGCTTCAACTGAAAGACGTGCAGATCCTGATGCACCGTTCTATGTTGATTTAGAGGATGGGAGAAGGGTCTATGGGACTCATGAAGAACTTGCTGAAATCTTACACCAAGAAGATCTCAGGAAGGACCAAGAGAAAGAGCAGGAACTCAACAGGTCTGTAATTTCTAAGGTTGCCAAAGAAGTGATCAAGGAGTCTGAGAAAAAGGACATCAAAGGGGATGAGTTTCTCAAGCTTCAGGCTGAACTCCTTAAGGAACACAACAAACAAGCCAAACTTAAGGAAGAAAGGAGGCAAAAAACATACGAGAGGTATGTATGGCACATGAGCAAAACCAAGGATGAAGGCACTATCACTGACGTCACCATTCACAACACCAAACCCCTGAGCATAACAATACATAGAGGCCCAAGAAAGTCTGAACACCTTCCAAAAATCAAATTTTTAGACTATGGGTTAAGAGAATGGGATATGATGATGCCCATCCTAAGGAAGAAAACCTCAAGCAAGAATGCCCCAACCCTTATCAAGTCTCTGAGTGCCAAGTATGAGGAACTCGCAAGAGTGGCCAAGAGTCTCGGAATTGACCATGATAGGGCACTTGCTTCTCAGGGACTGGCTATCCCTGAACTTACTCAGAAGACTGGGAAGAAAAGAAAAGTTGTGGCTCTTGAACCTGAACAATACATAGCTGCACTTCACTGCATCAGGATTACTCCTCAGGGAGTCAAGTTCCGTCCCAACCTGGTCATCAAGGAACCTGAGTATGGTATCTTCTTTGTGGATGAATTTGGTCAGGAAGCCTTTCAAAGAGTCTCTGACATTGATAAAGTGGAAACGACAACACTCCTTGCCTACAAACTGATGGCGCTTAATATCAGGAGTCCTGATAATGAGGAGTTTGTCAGGTTGATGGATCAAATGATGAAGGAACGACCTGATAAAGAGGTGTTGATGTCAAAGAAGGCTAAACTAGAACTCATGGGTCTCGTTCAGGAACCTTGAGTATTTTTGTACTTAGAATGATTGGACTTGTAATGATATGAATAAATTGATGAATGTCTTGTTATATCAATGTCCTTATTTATTTTCTAGTACATTCAGTATGAGCAGAAGACTTTAGCTCACTCATACTGATCAAAACACTTAGGCATAATTTATATCCAAATAGGGGGAGATTGTTGGGTTCGTAAAACACCCAATTATCTTAAACAGGATTTGAACACAAATTAAGCCAAGTGTTTGCTAAACCGAGAACAATTCAAGTCACTGAGAGAACAGCTTCTCAGTGAGTCATCTTCAGGATGCTTAAGGCGAGTTCAATAAAGGACTCACTCTCAGGAAGGCGGTACTCCCTGAGTAGGACTTAAGCCAAAGAAGAAGATGATGGTTCAGTGAGTGTTGGACAAGAACTCACTGAACCCCAGTCTCCTCAACAACATTAAAGTGATTGAAGACTGAGGAACCAATGCCTGAAGAATAGGCGGGAACAAAAGGGAAAGATCTGAGAAGATAAGAGTGTCAGACCAAACACTCTTATCTTGTCAAATACCAACCTTCCCTATTGCGGCTAAAAGTCATGGAGTGTTAGCCAACAACTCCCAAAGTCTTATTAGCCCATTCCTATTGGTTCTTGGAAATGACAATTACTGTTTGTAATTGTCAGACACGCTACCTCAACAACTTGTAATATTTTAATCACTTATACTTAGATTACTTGTGTATAAATAGATCAGATGGAGAGAAGTTATGTGTGCTTTGTATATTGAAAGCTTAGAACTTTTACAAAGTAACTTCTCTCCTACAAAGTGTATACAACTCACTGAGATAGCTCAGTGGGTATATTGTTACCACTCAAGCAAAATTTGAGTTTCGATAGGAGACACCATAAACCCTTGTCTATTCAATCCCAAGTGTTTGTTCCGCAAAACACTTGGGTAATAGATTCTTGGAATTATTTCTAATAAGAATTTAAACGTTGAAAAATATTGTGTTTTTTATATTCACGTATTATAACTGTTAGAAATATTCTTTGCATTGATCTCAGTCATAAGCTCACTTAGTTTAACTTAATTGTTATTACTCGGTGTGCTAAGGGAACAACACTTAGTTTGCTTGTACCCTTAGTTTAATTACTTGTTTTTACTTGTTATTTCACATTCGTAGTGTAAAAACCCCAAAACATCACTCTTTATTCACTTTTCACCACACTTTTCAACATCGTAATCGACGACTCGACTTCAACCTTCGTTTGGACTATGACCCGGGGAAATACATTCGTTGTATTTTCTTTGGAAAATAAATATACTTAAAACGACAAATCACTACACACAATAGACACTCACGTTAGGCTCGCCCAGGGTGTTATCCCAGGACCAAGCTTCGGCGTGAGAGTAAGTATTGGGTAATCCGAAAGGTTTAAGTAATGATTGAGAGTAAATGTGAAAGGTAAAAGTTAGTTGAAAGCAGTAAATGAGCTGGGTGTTGGTTTTAGATAACTTGACATTCAAATAAATAAATAACCATAAACATCAAAGCACGTAATAGCGGAAGCAAGGATCATATTAACATGTATAAAGTAATACCGAAACATAAAGTAACGTACTGTTGGTCCCTTTACATTATTAGAGTTAACTAGAAAGTTAATCTATTTCGTGTTTATGACTAATACAATGTTTAAGATTAATTCTAACAGTTATAAAACGTGAATATAAAAAACACAATATTTTTCAAAGTTTAAATTCTTATTAGAAATGAATCCAAGAATCTATTACCCAAGTGTTTTGCGAAACAAACACTTGGGATTAAATAGACAAGGGTATGGGGTGTCTCCTATCGAAACTCAAGTTTTGCTTGAGTGGTAACAATATACCCACTGAGCTATCTCAGTGAGTTGTATACTCTTTGTAGGAGAGAAGTTCCTTTGTAAAAGTTCTAAACTTTTAATATACAAAGAACCCTTTAACTTCTCTCCCATCTGATCTATTTATACACAATTAATCTAAGTATAAGTGATTAAATATAATACAAGTTGTTGAGGTTGCGTGTCTAACAATTACAAATAGTAATTGTCATTTCCAAGAACCAATAGGAAAGGGCTAATAAGACTTTGGGAGTTGTTGGCTGACACTCTATGACTTTTAGCCGCAATAGGGAAGGTTGGATCTGACAAGAGAAGAGTGTTGGGCTGACACTTTTATCTTCTCAGATCTTTTCCCTATTGTTCCCGCCTTTTCTTCAGGCGTTGGTTCCTCAGTCTTCAATCACTTTGTTGTTGAGGAGACTGGGGTTCAGTGAGTTCTTGTCCAACACTCACTGAATCATCATCTTCTTCTTTGGCTTAAGTCCTACTCAGGGAGTACCGCCTTCCTGAGTAGTGAATCCTTCTTCTTGAATTCGCCTTAAGCATCCTGAAGATAACTCACTGAGAGACTGTTCTCTCAGTGACTTGAATTGTTCTCGGTTTAGCAAACACTTAGCATAATTTGTGTTCAAATCCTATTTAAGATAATTGGGTGTTCTACGAACCCAACAATCTCCCCCTATTTGGATATAAATTATGCCTAAGTGTTTTGATCAGTATGAGTGAGCTAAAGTCTTCTGCTCATACTGAATGTACTAGAAAATAAATAAGGATATTGATATAGCAAAACATTCATCAATTTATTCATATCATTACAAGTCCTATTATTCTAAGTACAAAATACTCAAGGTTCCTGAACAAGACCCATGAGTTCAAGCTTTGCCTTCTTCGACACTAACACTTCTTTATCAGGTCGTTCCTTCATCAACTGATCCATCAGCCTGACAAACTCCTCATTATTAGAGCCCCTGATATTAAGTGCCATCAATTTCTAGGCTAGGAGTGTTGTCGTTTCCACTTTGTCAATGTCAGAAACTCTCTGAAAGGCTTCCTGACCAAATTCATCCACGAAGAAGATACCATACTCAGGTTCTTTGATGACTAGGTTAGGACGGAACTTGACTCCCTGAGGAGGACTCTGTTGCAGTGAAGTGCAGCTATGTATTGTTCAGGCTCCATAGCTACAGCTTTCCTTTTCTTCCCAACCTTCTGAGTAAATTCAGGGATAGTAAGTCCCTGAGAAGCAAGTGCCTCATCATGGTTAATGCCCAGACTCTTTGCCACTTTTGCGAGTTCCTCATACTTGGCACTCAGTGACTTGATGATGATTGGGGCATTCTTGCTTGTGGTTTTCTTCCTCAGGATGGGCATCATCATATCCCATTCTCTTAACCCATAGTCTGAAAATTTGACTGTTGGAAGATGTTCAGACTTTCTTGGACGTCTATGGATTGTTAAGCTCAGAGGTTTGGTGGGGTAAATGGTGATGTCAGTGATTTTGCCTTCACCTTTGGTTTTGGTCATGTGCCATACATACCTCTCATATGCCCTTTGCCTCTTTTCTTGCTTCAGTTTGGCTTCCATGTTGTGTTTCTGAAGAAGTTGGGCTTGAAGCCTGATGAATTCATCTCCCTGAATCTCTTTCTCAGACTCCTTTATTTCTTCCTTGGCAACCTCATAGATGGTAGATGTGGTGAGGTCATGGGCTTTCCTGCGATCTTCCTCATCTAAGATCTTAGCAAGTTCCTCCTGAGTCCCATAGACTCTTCTCCCATCTTCTAAGTCAACAAAAGAAGGTGCTTCAAGATCTGGCTGTCTTATGTTTGAAGCCTGGACTAAGTGTGGTTCAGGAGAAGAGGTTTCAGTCATAATATCCTTCCCTTTGTCAGTGCGAGGAGGTTGACTGGTGGATGCATCAGGATTTGGAACAGTTACCAAGGCAGAGGAAGGATCAGGGATTTCATCACTTTTCTCCCCCTCAGCAGGTGTAGGAACTTCAGTGGAAAGACCTGCTGACTGAGGAGGTGGTGGCACATGAGAGGCCTGAAGAATTGATAGGATATCAGAGACCATGGACTTTGTCTCAGAAGCATCATTCTTCACGGCACTGAGTTCGGTAGCCATGACTTGTTGGGTGGTGGAGAGTTCAGTAACACGGTTGGTGTAGTGGTTGATCAGCTCATTATGTGTTTGTGAGAGCTGATCAATGGCTGAGGAAAGCTTGTTGAGGTGCCCCTTTGATTCCATAGCAGCCTGAAGAATGGAATCCTGGTTATCCCTGAGACCTTTGAGATCTACCCCCTAAAAAAGCTTAAGAAGCTCAGTCAGGTTGGTGGAGGCAGTCGTCTGAGTGGCCATATGGTCTTTCATTGATTGAATCATTTTGGGATCATCAGTAAGTTGTTCTTGGACTGATTCAACGGCCTTGAGGAGGTTTGCAAGGTCCTGATGCTGACCAGTGGCTGTTTCATCAAAGGTTTTGGTTAGTTCGCCAAGTTGTTTGTCAGCGAGCCTGGAAGCCTGAAGAATCTTGTCCTGAGATTCTTCCACAGAGGCCCTGAAGTCACCATAGGAGGCTGCCGCTTAAGTATGCTGATCAGTTAGTTCATCAGTAAGAGCATTGTAAAGACCTTCGTTGGCTTGGCGAAGGACTTTGGCCATACTTCTTTCAGAAGGCGAATGAACATTATCATACTTGGTTAACCATTCAGGGGTGGCTGAGGCACTTAATGAAGATGATGATGAAGATGATGGTGAACTGGGTTGTTGATCCTCAGGATGAGGAGAAGAGAGTTGTTACTCAGACTGCGGAGGAGAGTTAATTGGACCCTCCATCTCCTCCTCAACATCAGGAAGTGGTTCATCCTCACCAAAATCGAAATCCATCTCCTCCTCTGACTCATCAGCCAACAGTTTTTCATAGTCAGCCAGAGAAGGAGCCTTCAGGGAATCCAGCTCCCCCTCAAAAGAGGGCTCACTTTTGTTGTGGCCAGGTCCTGATCCTTTAGTCATAATAACTGGTGGGGTTTGACCAGCCTGACTAGCCATAATAACTGGGGGGGTTTGCCCAGCCTAACTGTTAGGATCAGTTCCCAAGTGACTTGGACCGCCTGAGGGGGTGATGGGTTCCGATATCAGCGGGTGGTTTGTTTCCCCCTGAGTCTTTGTCCCCCTGAGCACCTTCATCTACTGACGGGTGTTTTCCAGTAGAATCACTAGGTACTATTGGTGATTGTTGATGGCCACCCTTCCCATCAGGATTGTGCTGTCCTTTTGGGGATTTAGAGGCCTGAACTCCCTGAGACTCTAAGTGTGATTGCTTAGAGACGTTAACGGGATGTGAATGGGTATGGGTCCCCGTCTCAGTGGAGTAGTACTGCTCCACCGAGGATATAGAACCCTGAACTCCCTCAGGCTCTGATTGTGATTTATCAGTGCCTTCATTAAGATGTGAGTGGGTGGATGCTCCTGACCCTTCTGACTTGTTTTTGTTAGTAGGGACATTAGGAAAGGGTTTGCCCGAGGATACTGAGGATGATTGCTCAGCACCCTCCAGTGGCGTTTGTTTTGTGGCCAATGTGGTCTCTTTTATGGGAGTCTGAGAGGTCAAGGTCACAACAACTTTCTTGGTGCCTGAGGCAACAGTCTCAGTGACAAGTGGTTTAGGTCTAACCACCTTACTGGATTGTCCCCCTTTCCCTTTGGTCTTCTTCACCTTCTTGGTTGGTGAAGGAACTGGTGAGCATACATTTTCACCCTGAATCACCATTAACATGTAGGTGGTCAGGGCGACTGGTTGTACCTCAGTAATGTCACTACTAAAGTTGGTCTTATGCAAGACGTCAGGTTTTGTACCTTCTACGTCAGACCTTAAGTAGTCAGAACCAAGGAGGTCCTGAAGCACACAGGAAATGAACCTAGGGTAAGACATGTGTCTTTGCCTATGTTTCCCTGAGAGCTTTGACACGAGGTCACAGAAGATTATTCCTCCGATGTCAATTTTTCTACCCTCCAAGAGACTGAACATCATCAATTGTTGTGATGAGTTCAATTGCTCAGTGGAGGATTTGTTTCCTCCGAGTACCTGAATGACGAATGTCATCATAAGTCTCCAGACAGGGTGAAACCATGTCTTTACTATTGGAGCCTTTGCCAGCAAGGCTTCAGGGGACTCAGTAGGACGCCTAACATCATGAGACCCTAGGAAAAGCATTTCAGCTTTTATTTCCTGATCAGTAGGGTTTGCCTCAAAGTTCTCAACAAAGTTAAGACCTGTGGCCAAGATGAAGGTCTTGTAGTTGAAGGAGAGAGTCTTAGTCCCATTCATCACAGTGAAAGTGATGATCGACTCTTTGGCGTCCTTAGGGCTAGTAGCCATTGCGGTACACCAAAACTCCCTGAGATAGTCATTATAAATGACTTCTGGGGTGGTTGTAAAAGCTGTGGCAAGGAAGCAGTTTTGTAAATACTTAACTACATCCTTGTAACCCCCATATTGCTGGGGATAGTGGAAATTTCCAACCACATTGTTTTTGGTCAGGTCCACCCCCTCCATTGTGAAGCTCACATTGGGGGCGATGGTTACAGCCTTAGAGGAAGCCATTTTATGATCTGGTTTTGGTCGGAAAAAAAATGGTCGGATGTTTCTAAATGCTAAGAACACACACACAATTTGTTTTGAGAGAGAAAAAGGGCAGAGTTTGCTTATAATTTTCAAAAAACGTGTTTGTGAATTCTTTTGGATGGGTATTTATAGGATAGTGGAGATGGGGGTGTTTTAGACATTTGAGCGATCTTAGTTTATTCAAAAAGAATTATTGGAAATTGTTTTGAATAATGTTTTGGGATCTGCATTTAATGCCAACACTCCACTTTCCTGGTTTGGCGCAACAGTCGAAGTGAACAGTTGAGCAGTTCTGCAAAAGTGTAATTTGCAGAGATGAGTCATCACATATATGTAATGTGATTGGAGAGGCATTTAATGCCAAGTGGGAATGTGGTGGCCCAGAGGTGGAAGCCAGAAAGACAAAAAGAACAAATATTCTTGAATTAAATATGAGTTCAGTTACCAACCTCGGACATTTACTAACTAGATATTTAGCATTTAAGTCAGTATTTAATGTCTCTTTTCAGGGCCCTGAATGACATTTCATTCAGTGATTGGTTTTTCAGGGACTTGGGATTAGTCACTGATGATTCAGGAATATGGAATGATTCCTGAGAAACAAGGATTCAGGAACTTGGGTTTAGTTCCTGAGCCCTCAAGATTTCAGGAACTTGGGTTTAGTTCCTGAGGTTGATTCAGTGAGATGTTTTTCACTGATGTACACATTGAGTCAGGGACCTGAGGTTTTAAGAATTTACACTTCAGTTGGAAGGATTTCAATCAGTGGACTGATTTTCTATATCCAACATTCCTAATTCAGCTTTCAACCTTGTGAAAGTTGGTTCATCCAAAGGTTTGGTCAAGATATCAGCTAACTGATATTCAGTAGGGATGAAGTGTAATTCAATGTCACCATTCATGACATGGTCCCTGATGAAATGATATCTGATATCAATGTGTTTTGTTCTCTGATGAAGAACAGGGTTGTTTGAGATTGCAATTGCACTTGTGTTATCACAAAAGATGGGTACCATCTTGTACTGAATTCCATAGTCACTGAGTTAACTTTTCATCCAGAGTACATTTGCACAACAACTAGCTGCTGCAACATATTCAGCCTCAGCTGAGGACAAGGCAACTGATTGTTGCTTCTTGGCACTCCAACAGACTAATTTCCCACCAAGTATTTGGCAAGAGCCTGAGGTGCTTTTTCTGTCCATGTTGCATCCAGCATAGTCAAAGTCTGAGTATCCTTTGAGATCAAGTCCTGAGCACTTTGGATAGTATAATCCAAGGTTAGGAGTGCCCTTCAGGTACCTGAATATCCTTTTCACAGCAGTGATATGAGATTCTCTTGGGTCAGATTGATATCTGGCACATAGACATACTGAGAATTGGATATCAGGCCTTGATGCAAGTAGATACATCAGTGATCCTATCATTCCTCTAAAGAGAGTTTGATTTACTGGTTTACCAGTGAGATCAGGACCAAGGTTGTTTGGGGGGACCATGGGAGTTTTGACTGAGGCACAGTCACTGAGATCATACTTCTTCAGTAGATTCTTAACATACTTCTCTTGACTGATAGTGGTTCCTCTATCAGTCTGCTTGATCTGTAGACCAAGGAAGTATGTCAGTTCTCCCATCATGCTCATTTCAAACTTCTTTGCCATTAGTTTTTCAAATTGTTTGCAAAGTTTGAAACTTGTTGAGCCAAAGATGATGTCATCAACATACACATGTACTAGTATGACATCATTATTTGTCTTATAGATAAACAATGTGTTGTCTATCTTACCTCTGACAAATTTGTTTTGGATTAAGAAGGCTGAGAGAGTCTCATACCATGCCCTGGGAGCTTGCTTCAGTCCATAAAGGGCTTTGTTAAGCTTACAGACATGATCAGGAGACTCGTGGCTTTCAAATCCAGGAGGTTGCTGAACATAAACTTCTTCTTTCAGTGAACCATTTAAGAATGCACTTTTAACATCCATTTGGTACACCTTGAAGTTCATGTATGTAGCAAAAGCAAGGAAGATCCTGATGGCTTCCATCCTTGCTACTGGTGCAAATGTTTCCTCATAGTCAATGCCTTCTTGTTGATTATAGCCTTTGGCTACAAGTCTGGCTTTGTTTTTAATGACTATGCCATTTTCATCAGTTTTGTTTTTGAATACCCATTTCATGCCAATGACTGAGACATTCTCAGGACATTTGACCAAGGTCATTACCTTGTTTCTGTCAAATTGTTCCAGTTCATCATGCATGGCCTGAACCCAACTTGGATGTGTAAGTGCTTCTTTAACACTTTTGGGTTCAATTGTGGAAATGAAGTCCACAAATAGGCATTCATTGGATGAGGCTGCTCTTAGACTAGCAGTCATGCTCCTAGTGAGCATGCCTTCAGTAGGCTCTCCAATAATATTGACAAGTTCAATGTCCTGAGACCTAATCCAACTTTCTTGAGGTCCTGGATACTGATTTGAACTTGTGGAGGCCTGATTGGGTAGAGGGGTTGGTTCTGGAGTAGACACATGATCATTGATTGGATCTTGAGTGTCTACCTGATCACTGAGATTGTTTGGTTCTTGAGTATTTTGAACTGACTGATTGATATCATCAGTGTGTGCATGTACCTCAAAAAACTCAGTGATGGTTGGGTTAGTTAGGTTGTGAGGGATTATGTAATAGGAGAGATTAGCATCATCTTGATACTGAGTAGAAGGATTGTTTTCAGAAAGATATTCATCAGGAGGATATCTTGAAGAATTATCAATTCCTATCTCTTCTACTGAGGCAGTTGAGAACCTGATTGCATCAGTGCTCTCATCAAAGGTAACATGAAATGTTTCCTCAGTCTGCTGTCTCCTTGTGTTGAACACTCTGAAGGCTTTTGAGACAAGTGAGTATCCCAGGAAGTATCCATCATCAGCTTTTGCATCAAATTTCCCTAAGTGGTCCTTGTGATTATGAATAAACACAGGACACCCAAAGACATGAAAGTAGTTGATGTCAGGGATTCTTCCTTTGAATAACTCATATGGGGTTTTTCCATGTCTCTTGACAATGATGGATCTGTTTTGTGTATAATAGGCAGTTTTGACTGCATCAGTCCAAAAATGGTTGGAAAGGACTAATCCACATAGCATTGTCCTGGCAGCTTCAATGAGTGTTCTATTTTTCCTTTCAGCAACACCATTTTGTTCAGGTGTGTATGGAGAGGAAAAGTTTTGGGAAATACCTTTCTCATCACAGAAACATTCAAGTTCATAATTTTTGAACTCAGTTCCATTGTCAGTTCTAATCTATTTGACCTTAATGTCATTTTGATTTTCAATGTTCCTGACAAAGGACATGATTGTTTCAGCTGCCTGACTCTTTTTGATCAGGAAGAATACCCAGGTGTATCTAGAGTATTCATCCACAATGACCAGAGTATACTTCTCATGGTTAGTAGACCTTGGACTGACAGGTCCAAATAGATCCATATGGAGAAGATGTAGGCAGTTCCTGATGGAAAAGTTGGTTTTGCTTTTAAAGGATGCTCTGTGATGTTTACCTTTTTCACAAGCTGAGCATGGTTTATCCTTTGAAAACACAAGTGATGGTAAGCCAAGGACCTTGTTTTGTTTTACAAGATTGTTTATGTTTTTAAAGTTCAGGTGGGTGAGTCTCTTATGCCAAAGCCAGTTGAGTGTATCAGTGGCTTTAGCAAAGAGACAAGTTCCATCCTGAGTTAGATTGGACATGTCTAGTACATAAACATCTTGTCTTCTTGGTGCAATGAGGACAATTTCCTTATTTGCATTGAAGATGGTTCCTTGCTTATCATCAAACTGAACTATGTATTTAGCATCACATAGTTGACTGACACTAATCAGATTATACTTAAGACCATTTACATATGCTATCGTAGTAAAGACAATACCATTGCAGTTTACTGAACCATAGCCTTCAGTGAGACATGATGAATTATCAGCAAATATCACTTTGGGTCCTGATTCTTCCACATATTTGTGCAGGCATTCCTTAACACCAGTCATGCTCCTTGAACATCCACTATCTAGATGCCAAACAGGATCCCTGGCATGCCTCTGCACAAATAGTAAACTGGGTCAATTCTTTCTAGGACTTCATTTCATGGAGGGTTTGGTATTGTAGGTCTTTATGAAAGTATTAATTGATTCATGGTCAGAGGTTGGGTGGACTGAGCTACCACATGTTTTGCATTTAGTTGCAGGGGTAGCCTCAGTAGTCTGAGAGGATTGTTTATTATTTCCTCTTTTTGACTGAATGACCTTCTCTTTTCCTGAGGATTTCTGATTGGTACTTCCACTAGATTCACAGTGTTTGTCATTTTGACAATCCTCAGGATGATGGTCATTGAATCCACACAATGGGCAAGGTGGAAAAGGCTTGGCCTTTTACTTCTGTTTCTGCTTAGAATCAGAAGGATAGTTCAGGCACTGAGCCTTAAGTCCTAAAAAGTTTGACATGACTGAGCATTTTTTATGATCAGAGGTCCTGTGATCTTCCTTTTTGCAAATCATGCAATAAAGGACTCTATATCAGTCATCAGTGAGATGATTTGTATAGTTGCACAGTTCACACTTTTTCAGGGGTTTGGTTGGTTTGGATTTGGTCTTTGAGGAGGCTAGTTTTTGTTCCTTCTTTAAATGAGAAGGTTTTTCAGAAGATACAATCTTCTCACTTAGCTTCCTGACCATTTCAGTCAACTGATCAATTCTTGGATCAGGACTTTGAGTTGCAACTTCAGAAGGGACTGAAGTTGATGAGTCATCAGTATTTACTGAGACTTCAAGGGGTGGTCTTTTCAGGAGGATTCTACCTTTTCCTGATCTCTCTTTTGGAGAGTGTGGGGAGTAGACCAATGGTGGGAGGTCTGAGCTTGGTGCAGCACCCTGAAGGGTATTTAGTGGAGGGAGTGGAGGAGTTGATTCAGATTCAGGCTCACTGATTGGATCAGAAATACTGAGTTGGTCAAAGAGTCCAAGCATACCTTTCAGAGCCTGACTTTCAGGGAGCAAGATGTTTCCAGTCTCAAAGTTTGGCAACTTACTGACTGGGTTGTCCCTGACAATCAGTCATTTGACTTGGGTTCCATCTCTTGCTCAAAGGATATCCCAGCTGGAACAAAGGTCATTTCACTGGGACTCTCACTGGAGGTTTCAGTGAGGTGGTCAATTCCTATAGTTATCTGAGGAATTAAGCCCACAGAATCAAAGACCTTAGGGTTCTTTTTGGTCCAGCTTTCAATGACAAGCTTTTTCTTTCTTAAGTTCTGTTTGAAGGGCTTGGTTTTGTTTCAAAATTTCAGTGTTCTGAATTTGTAGAGTGATGGATTCTAGTTTGGCTTGTTTCAATGCAAGCAGTTCATCTCTACATTTATTCAATTCTGACACAATTTTGTTATATTTTTGAAAACAGGTCAAGCCTTTGTTCCTCAACAAACTTTAGATCAACACAGATATAATTCATGTAAGATTGCCAATCAGAATTATCATCCATAGAAAGTAAAGTATTTACCTTTTTCATGGTGATGTTGGCCCACTCTCCATTCCTAGCATGGCTTTTTCCCACAGCCACCTGATCCTCTTCAGAAAGTGCCATCAGTGCACTAACTCTTATTTCCTCATTTGAGGAAACCTCTTCTTCATCCCAGTCATATGCTTCTGCAACTAATACCTTGTTCTTTTTCTGAATAGGTTTAGATGTTTGAGCATCCTGAGACAATATGGGGTTAGTTTCAAGAAGTGCAAGTTTAGCTTTGATTTTCCTATATTTTGTTTCAAAATCCTTTTGACCCTTGTTTTGAAATTGTTGGGTGGACTGAAACATTTTAGGTTGAAACTTACTAGTTCCTGAGGAACTGTTTCCTGAGAACTTGTAAGAGGGTTCTGAGATAGTTTTAGAATAACAGTCCCTAGCAAAATGACCCTTTTTACCACATTTAAAGCATTCAGTGGTCTCATTTGCTTTTGGTTTTGTAAAGTTGGACTGATTTCTTTTGATGAAACGTCTTGAACTAGCAAGGAGTGCCCTTTCTTGGAATTCCAAGTTCAAGTCGTTCAGGTACTCCTCACCAGTCCTTTCATCAATTTCTTCTTCAGAATCCTCTTGAATATCCTGCACAACACCATTAGAATAGAAAGCAGTTGATATAGGTGTGGAGGTTAAGGCCTTTTTGGACTCAAGAGCTTTTGAGTCAGGGTATCTCCTTGAGATCAAGTTGTCCTCATAGACAAACTTCCCATAAATTTCAGGGAGCTCAAGGTTCTGAATGTGGTTAGCATTCCTCAGGCCTTGTGAGAAGTTGAGCCACTTCTCAGGGAGACTGTTGACAAAGCCAACATTTGTCTCATGCTTGGACAGTACAACACCATCATTTGATAATTCATTTATCAAAGTCTTGTATCTGGTGTAGGTCTGTGAGAGACTTTCAGAGTCTTTTGCCCTGAAAGTATTATACCAAGTCATCCCAAGTTTGCTTGGCTGTTAGACAGTTGATGACTGATTCCATTATATCGTCAGGAAGACATGATATAAGGATGCTTTTCAGGCGTTGGTCTTGATTGACCACCCTCCTCTCATCAATGGTCCATTGGGCCTCAGGCTTGTTTAGCCCTGCGGCTGTCTTTGGGACAAATGGGCCATCCCTGATACAGGTGATGTAGTAGGGTTCCATACCGGTAAGATAGCAAATCATACGCTTCTTCCATTTGCTAAATTTCCCAGCTTCAAGTCTGGGTGCAACAGCAGAGTAGCTGCCACCCTTTTTGTCGACTAGCTGGGGTACATTGATATCATCCATAGTAGGATCTTGGTTTTAAAACCTAGAGCACTCTTGGTTAGTTTAAAAGATTTTATAAACCAGAGGCTCTGATACCACTTGTTGGTCCCTTTACACTATTAGAGTTAACTAGAAAGTTAATCTATTTCGTGTTTATGACTAATACAATGTTTAAGATTAATTCTAACAGTTATAAAACGTGAATATAAAAAACACAATATTTTTCAACGTTTAAATTCTTATTAGAAATGAATCCAAGAATCTATTACCCAAGTGTTTTGCGGAACAAACACTTGGGATTGAATAGACAAGGGTATGGGGTGTCTCCTATCGAAACTCAAGTTTTGCTTGAGTGGTAACAATATACCCACTGAGCTATCTCAGTGAGTTGTATACTCTTTGTAGGAGAGAAGTTCCTTTGTAAAAGTTCTAAACTTTTAATATACAAAGCACTCTTTAACTTCTCTCCCATCTGATCTATTTATACACAATTAATCTAAGTATAAGTGATTAAATATAATACAAGTTGTTGAGGTTACGTGTCTGACAATTACAAATAGTAATTGTCATTTCCAAGAACCAATAGGAAAGGGCTAATAAGACTTTGGGAGTTGTTGGCTGACACTCCATGACTTTTAGCCGCAATAGGGAAGGTTGGATCTGACAAGAGAAGAGTGTTGGGCTGACACTTTTATCTTCTCAGATCTTTTCCCTATTGTTCCCGCCTTTTCTTCAGGCGTTGGTTCCTCAGTCTTCAATCACTTTGTTGTTGAGGAGACTAGGGTTCAGTGAGTTCTTGTCCAACACTCACTGAACCATCATCTTCTTCTTTGGCTTAAGTCCTACTCAGGGAGTACCGCCTTCCTGAGTAGTGAATCCTTCTTCTTGAATTCGCCTTAAGCATCCTGAAGATGACTCACTGAGAGACTGTTCTCTCAGTGACTTGAATTGTTCTCGGTTTAGCAAACACTTAGCATAATTTGTGTTCAAATCCTGTTTAAGATAATTGGGTGTTCTACGAACCCAACACGTACCATTGTGATCTTAGCTAAACAAAGATCAAATCTTCTCTTTTCTTCACTTGAACAATCAAACGGATTAACGTGGAACCCCTTACCTTTTTGTTCCACAATCCAAGATTAATTTCTAAAATAAGATATTAACGAGCTCTCGAACACACGTACTATTACTCGGCTAACGAATGATGCTAGTGATTGAACACGAATTAAACCAAAACTATATTTTTGTTTAATAATAAAAAAAAAAACAGTGATTGACTATACACTAAAGTCAATCAACTGTTATACAAAACCAAAGGACAACTTCTTAATGGTTTACAGTGAATTGCACTTCAAAAGTCAAAAAACTAAAGTTCGAACAAGTTTGTACTTATAGTGAATTGATTTCTTTGGGAACAAGCCATCGACTAGGGTATGTAAACCCTTCGGCAAAACCGGCCAAGCCCAATCAATGGGTTTCTAGATCCTTCCAATCCTCCTTTTTCACTAATAGTCCTTTAACTATTAACTTAACGACCGTTAGTCAATTCGGTTAATTACTTAATGTCCGTTATGTATCATTTCGTGTCCAAATAATTAAAATACATAACTATTATATATATTAATTATTTACGTTAGTCATTCATACGTAAAGTGTGCAATTTCTCGTTCCCGAGTTCGAATCTAGTCATACACGATAATATTTTTCCATTAAAACTCTAACAGCTCCCACTTGGTGATCTATTAAAAGTGTGATGACATTGGTTAGCGTCTAGCAACACGCCAATACCCCCAGAACAACTCGGGTGGTGGTTCTCCTGGAAAAAACCATTCGATGATAAATCATCATAGGCATCCTTTTGTTTCTAATACCACATTAATAAAGATATGGATCTAATTCATTCTTTATTAATAATTATGTTTCTCGTTGTTTATGATTAAATAAGATTACCAAATCTTCTGAACCATTCAGGGGAGATCTTGGGTGTGGCCACACATACATCTTACCAATCCTACAAGGGGCCCAGCAGTATTAAACTCCAAACAGTTTGAAGGAACAAATTCTATCTTGACTACGAACATAACACATGCACTTCGCAACGCTTCCCAAAACAATCCGTATAGCTACCAGTTACGTATAGCATTAAATTGAATCAAAGAAATGCACTACATGCATGACAGTTATCTGGTATCTCAAGTCTGAGGATAACTATATACTCATGATTTACTTAATGACAAAATCCATAAAGTAAACTCATGTGGCGGGATTTAAGTCCTATATTCAAACAATTTGAATATCATGTGAAATCGGTATGACAACGCATCAATATACTTTCAAGTATATTATACCAATACTCAGATTTACCTTAATTTAATGATATTCCCATATCATTAACCGGCAACGGACAGTTTAGAATATATAAATATATTCAAGGATATAAACATGCAAATATATGATATATTATTAAGAAAATGATGAACAAACATAACCATTATTTTTATTCCATTTAAAATTAATAATTGTTTTACAACATCCCTTATCCAAACACTAATCACAGACATGCATGAAACTATCAGCTAAACGAAGTCCTATGCCTTCAGAAAGTTCTTTAAGCTTTCCTCCAGGTAGAGCCTTCGTTAATGGATCTGCTAAGTTGTTATCTGTGTGAACTTTGAGTAATTCGATCTCGCCAATATTCACTTGTTCCCTAACATAGTGATATCGAATCGGGAAATGTCTGGTGCCCTTCATGATTCCAGGTTCATTGGCAAATTTAATTACGGCTGAGTTGTCAAAATACATTTTTATAGGTCTTTCGATCGAGGGCATAACTCCAAGCCCTGAAACGAACTTCCTAATCCAGACTGCTTCCATTGCAGCTTCTGAGGCAGCAATATACTCGCTTTATGTAGTAGACATCGCAATAGTGCTCTGCTTCTTGCTCTTCCAATCCACAGCTCCTCCATTGATGACAAAGATGTAACCCGTCTGAGACTTCGTATCATCTTTATCACACTTCCAGGATGCATCGCAGTAACCTGTAATACACAACTCTGCTTCTGGATTTCCCCCATACACTAAAAACATATCCTTCGTAGCTCTCAAATACTTGAGTATATGTTTCACAGCTATCCAGTGGAGTTCACCTGGATTCTGCTGATATCGACTGGTAATGTTCTGAGCAAACGCCACATCGGGCCTTGTACATCGCACCGCATACATAATAGATCCCATAGCCGAAGCATAAGGGACTCTCTTCATGCGTGCCACCTCTTCAGGTGTTGAAGCACAAGCTTTGCTACTCAAGCCATGTTCTACTTGCATTGGCAAAAATCCCTTCTTGGAATTTTGCATGCTGAATCTTTTCAGTATCTTGTCAATGTAAGCACTTTGACTTAAACCAATTAATCACCTTGATCTATCTCTATAGATCTTGATTCCAATAATGTATGTTGCTTCTCCCAGATCTTTCATGGAAAAAAATTTCCCAAGATAGGCTTTCACCTTATTCAAACTTGGAATGTCTTTACCCATTATCAATATGTCATCGACATATAGAACTAGGAAAATAGCACCACTCCCACTAGCTTTGTGATATACACATGGCTCATCATGATTCTGAGTAAATCCAAACCTTTTGATTTCCTCGTCAAATCTTTTATTCTATTGACGTGATGCTTGCTTCAATCCATAAATGGATCTTTGAAGCTTACATACACGATTTGGAAACTTTTGATTCACAAACCCCTCAGGCTGCGCCATATAGATGTCTTCATCTAGACGACCATTCAAGAAGGCGGTTTTGACATCCATTTGCCAAATCTCATAGTCATAGTATGCAGCTATGGCTATGAGAATCCTAATAGCCCTAATGTCAGCTACAAGAGAAAAGGTCTCCTCGTAGTCAACGCCATAAGTTTGGGTAAAGCCTTTAACTACCAAACGGGCCTTATAGGTATGTACATTGCCATCCATGTCAGTCTTCTTCTTGAAGAGCCACTTACTCCCAACTACCTTGGCATTGGGAGGAAGGTCTACTTCAATCCAGACTTGATTGTCCCTCATGGATTGCATTTCCCCATTCATAGCAATCTGTCATTTTTCCCTTTCAGGATCATTCATGGCAGCTCTATATTTAGCAGGCTCTCCAAGGTCCCCTAATATAGTTTTCTCAACCTCCATGTTAAGACATAGACAGTTAGGTGCTTTCACAGTCCTTACAGATCTGCGAATGGGAATCACTTCAACTTCAGGTGGAGGACCCAAACTATCCGGTTCCACAGGAAGTTCGCTAGTGTTTTCAGAAGGTAATGTATCCTCTTGATCATCTTCCAGATCATAGAGCCTCCCACTGAATTCTTGAGATATCAGATCCTTTTCTAGAAAGTCTGCATACCTAGCAACAATTACCTTTTGTTCAGGTGGGAAGTAAAAGTAGTAACCCATTGTTTCCTTTGGGTATCCTACAAATATACATTTCACAGATCTTTTTTGGAGTTTATCAGCCGAGTCACGTTTAACAAACGCCTCGCAACCCCAGACCTTAAGATAAGACAAGTTAGGCATTTTCTTAAACCATAACTCATAAGGTGTCTTATCTACCTTCTTGGTTGGAACCGTGTTTAATATGCGAATCGCAGATTCCAAGGCATAATCCCATAAAGATAACGGCAGAGTAGTAAGATTAAACATAGACCGTACCATATCCAATAATGTACGATTCCTTCTCTCAGATACACCATTTTGTTGTGGAGTATATGGAGATGTGAGATGCTGAACAATTCCATTCTCACTTAGAAAATCTTTAAACTTCTGACTAAGGTATTCACCACCTCTATCGGATCGAAGAGCTTTAATCTTCTTTCCGAGTTGCAATTCTACTTCAGCTTTAAAAACCTTGAATGTTTCAAATACCTCATGTTTATGTTTAAGAAAATAAACATAACCATAACGGCTGAAATCATCCGTGAAGGTTAGGAAGTAGGTAGCACCTCTCTTTGACGTATGTCTAAGTGGTCCGCACACATCCGTATGTATTAAACCAAGTAGATCATCAGCCTTTTCAATACGGTTATTAAAAGGTTTCTTGGTCATCTTCCCAGATATACAAGATTCGCACTTATCAAATGATTCATCATTGATATCTTGCAAAAGCCTATCACGTTGCAGCTTTTGCATGCGAGTCTTGCCTATGTGGGCAAGTCGACAATGCCAAAGATAAGAAGAATCCAAGACATTCATGACTCTCTTATTGTTGATGCTATACATCGAATTATAATCATTATGTTCATTCATATTGATCTCAAACACACCATTCACAGCAACAGCATCAAAATAAAAAACATTATTTAATGAAACAGAAATTTTATTGCCAGAAATAGTATGTTGAAATCCCAAATTCAATAAACAAGCAAAAGAAATAACACCTCTAACAATAGATGGTGAATAATGACAATTATTTAAATTCAGTATCAAGCCCGAAGGCAAAACTAATTCAAATATTCCTATGGCTTCAACTACTGCTTGTGCTCCATTGCCCACTTGCAGAAATTGCTCCCCATAGGCGAGTCTCTTTTGCACTATAAATCCCTGTAGCGTATTACAAATGTGAATACCTCATCCAGTATCATATACCCAGGAATTTAATTTACGAGTTAATGAAAATAATTCAATCATAAAGAAATTACCTGAAGTACTGGCTTGCCCAGTCTCACCCTTCAGCTTTTTCTGTCGCAACTCCTCGAGATAAAGAGGACAGTTCCTCTTTCAGTGTCCAGTCTCGTGGCAGTGATGACAACCTTGATCCTTCTTCTTGGGATTAGCCTTGTTCTTATTAGGGGCCTTCTTAGGTTCAGGCTGATAGGCCAAAACTAGTTTACCTTTATCAGCAGCTTCTCCTTTCCCCTTATTCTGCGGTTTTGGTTTCTGAACCCTACCTCCTCTTATAGCTAACGCCTCAGGAGTAGGTACCTTGACTGGTAAACCTTTTTCATAGTCAACGAGCATTGCTAGCAATTCCGTTACAATCTTCACCGAGCAATGCATGTTGAAATTCTAAACGAAACCCATAAAATCCTTGTTCAAGTAATGGATGATTAAGTTCACACATGTATCCTCAGGAACAACATAGTTGATCTGTGATAGCTGGTCCATGTAACTCTTCATGACCAACACATGATCAGCTACTGGTTTACCATCCCCTTGCCTACAGCAATACAATTTTCTGATCAAATCCAAAATTGCTTCAGGGCTAGTCGATTTTTCTCCTTCAAAGATAACTTTGAAGGCAGAAATTGCAGAAGTGCTGTTGGGTTGAGCCATTTCTACATAAATAAGTTCAAATATTAGTATTTTCGATAAAACACTTTTCAAGAAAAGAAATTACCCAGGAAATAAAATATAACCATTTAATTTCTTGAAAACTAGGATCCAACTTTCCATAGTTCCACCACATCAGTTGATCTGCTAGCAGTGGAAGAAAAAAAGATGGTAACTTGTCGTACAATAATCGCGAAACAATTTTCCGACTCCTAAATTTATGGGAATTACATTTGCCAAACAATTTTGCAATGTAAGCATGTTTCTTCCCATCTCATGCTTTAAGTCTCAAGGTCTCACTTATAACTTAATTAAGTCGTCTAATTTAGAAACATGTAAATTCACATATTCTTATTACACTTAGTTGATCTGCTGGCAATAAAAGTATGTAATTTACCTTGTTATTAATATCTGTGTCAAGGTCTCACTTACGCCAGATATTAATTCCAGGTGTCTCTTATAATTAGATAGCATGTGACTTAAATTTTTAGAGTATTTATTTTGATGTGTCAATCAAAATATGTACAAAGAAGCATGCATACATCTTCGTATCATAAGTTTTTAAAACAATTTTAATTACTTTTTCATAAGCTTAAATCAACCAAATTTTAATCGATGGCGTTGAGAAACTTACAACATTGCCTTAAGATGCTTCGTACATATTAATGGTGTACTTGGTAAGTCTAATATTGACGCACAGGCAAGCGGAGAGACAGAATGGAGTCTCTTTAAGGCCACAATTTAATGCGAAACCAACCTTATACCCACTTTATAGTTTGTCAATATTAGGTCCGCCTCTTCGACCATTATGTACAGTTGCATCAATCAATTAACAATTTAAGATTTAAAGCTTAAAATAATGTAGTAAATTATTAAATTGCTAGTCTCACCTGGGAGCAAATTACCGTGCGAAGCGAATCACTATCGGCACATAAGACTTGACAATAAATAATTTACCACAACATTATTTTAAGCTTTAAATCTTAAATTGTTAATTGATTGATGCAACTGTACATAATGGTCGAAGCGACGGACCTAATATTGACATTCAAATAAATAAATAACCATAAACATCAAAGCACGTAATAGCGGAAGCAAGGATCATATTAACATGTATAAAGTAATACCGAAACATAAAGGAAACGTGCCGTTGTGATCTTAGCTAAACAAAGATCAAATCTTCTCTTTTCTTCACTTGAACAATCAAACGGATTAACGTGGAACCCCTTACCTTTTTGTTCCACAATCCAAGATTAATATCTAAAGTAAGATATTATCGAGCTCTCGAACACACGTACTATTACTCGGCTAACGAATGATGCTAGTGATTGAACACGAATTAAACCAAAACTATATTTTTGTTTAATAATAAAAAAAAACAGTGATTGATTGTACACTAAAGTCAATCGACTGTTATACAAAACCAAAGGACAACTTCTTAATGGTTTACAGTGAATTGCACTTCAAAAGTCAAAAAACTAAAGTTCCAACAAGTTTGTACTTATAGTGAATTGATTTCTTTGGGAACAAGCCATCGACTAGGGTATGTAAACCCTTCGGCAAAACCGGCCAAGCCCAATCAATGGGTTTCTAGATCCTTCCAATCCTCCTTTTTCACTAATAGTCCTTTAACTATTAACTTAACGACCGTTAGTTAATTCGGTTAATTACTTAACGTCCGTTATGTATCATTTCGTGTCCAAATAATTAAAATACATAACTATTATATATATTAATTATTTACGTTAGTCATTCATACGTAAAGTGTGCAATCCCTCGCTCCCGAGTTCGAATCTAGTCATACATGATAATATTTTTCCATTAAAACTCTAACACTGGGTATTTATACTACCCAGCTTTGGTACCTGAAATAGCGGCGCAGGGTTCCATGGGAACATGTCGCATACACGATCCCTTAAATCCTGGGGCGGCGGCTAGGCTGCTGTTGCCACTTGTCTAAAGGGTAACGCCACATGTCCTATTGCTAAGAGTCGTATCGGATGAAGGGGTTAGTCACTGTGCGACCTTTCTTCAGGAAGGCGCAATATCGTCCGGACGTCCGGACAAGGTAGGTCGTCCGGACATATACACCAACAATACAAATATACTGATAATCTCTAACACTCATCGAGTTACAACAAAGATGTCAATCTTGTTTATAGCACAAGTATCACTTCTATTTCAACACGATCGGTGGCAAGGACTAGTTACATGCAAAAGGGGACAGGACCAAAACCATAAATGGGGACCAGACCGAGGACAGAAGTGGAACATACAATAGTACTGAAAACAGGATCAAGTGAAAGAAAAGTGGGCCGCTTTTCCCTGTTGATTTTCCCCTCACACTCGTGGTGAACAGTAGTGAATATCAATCAAGAAAGGTTTAACGAAACTGAATGTGATACCATGTTATAGAGCGGATTTCTAAGACATTACATTAAATATTGCGTCGTGGGCAACTCCTTGCATATAAAAAAACGCAACTGATAAAAAAATGCATCGAAGTTGACACTTTTTGCGATTGTGTAGCCAATTATTTTTTTTCTTATTGTGTGTACTGAACTTTCAAATTTCGATCATTGTGTGTATTTTGTGACCATTTTACCCTTACTTTTTTCAAACTTCGAAAGGTAAAATGGTCATTTTACATGGCAGAATAGTTACAAAATACACACATAATCGAAATTTAAAAATTCAGTACACACAATAAGAAAAAAAATAGTTGGCTACACACAATCACAAAAAGTGTCAAGTTCGATTTTTTTTTAGAGTAAATTACACGGATGGTCCTTGTGGTTGGCGTTTACTTTCACATATGGTCCCTTGACTTTTTTTTTTGCACTCCTGGTCCCTAACTCAGAAACTACTAACACAGATGGTCCCTTGACCAAACGTCCGTTTGGTCAAGCCGTTAAGTTGGCTAATTGCAAGGGTATTTTCATCTGAACACTGTAGCAACTCTCTCCCAACTATATATATATATATATATTACCATCACTCCAAAACCCAGATCTATACAAACATTCACTCGATATATATCCAGATCTATACAAACACATATATATATCACCATCACTCTGTTGATTCTTTGTGCACAAATCCTGCAAACGAGGATTAAAGAACCAAATCCTGCCTAAAAAGACTGAACATATACACTTTTGATTTTGTAAGATAACTCATTTAATCCTCGAACACATAACAGTTGATTAAGATACAACACAAATCCCACCAAACCTATTTGATTCACAACTCAAAAGTTCAGACACTAAGCAATCGAAAAGGTTCCTAACTCTTTCATACACTGTAACAACCACCACCAACTGTAACATAGCATCCATCACCACCAACTGTAACAACCACCATCAAGAACAAAAAGAACCAAAAAACAAATCGATGCCAACTCTAACAACCAACTGTAACAACCACCATCAAGAACAAACGAAGAACCAAACAAAAAATCACCATCAAGAACAAACGAAGAACCAAACAACAAATCAATGCCAATTGGTCCATATATTAGTAGAGGTCAATGAGATTTAACAAGTCTAAAGAGTTAGAAAGAAAAAAAAAAGAAAAAAGGCAAGAACAAACGAAGAACCAAACAACAAAGATTTTATTACATATCCATTTCGATTGACAGAACATAAACTATAGCTTCATTCTTGATCTAGTACTAATTAAAATCAATATGATACCTTCATTCATATTCGGATAAAATAGCCCAAAGTTTTGCTCAACTCCCGGTGGCTTAAGATCTTCGTTAAAAATGGTAAACACATAAGTCTCTACATTCTATTCTGGTTTTTTCGGTGTACCCGAATTCAACACATGACCCATTTTTCGAATACCCTTTTCGGGTGTTAGAACATTGACACGGCCCGTAAAGCCATTACCAAAGTATCTGAAAATGAAATATTGTTGGAAAATTCGACACCAAATCATTACCAAAGTCAATTTGTAAAACCCGAAAATCTAAAACATGCAAAAATGACCAAAATGCCCCTGAAAACTTTAAAATTTAATTAAAGCTTAATTAAAGTTCCGAATCGATCCCAAACTTCTGGAAACGAACAAGATTTGATACAAAATAATTTTGACGACTTCGATTAATATTTATACAAGTTGTGAGATGACCAAAATACCCTTGTGTATACCGAAAATTTAAATACATAATTATTATTAATTAAAACCCTTTTTAAATACAAAGTAATTAAGGAAAATAAAGTAAATTTGATAAATTAAATTGGGCCATGATGAAGGCCGGTCCTTTGGCCTTTTACCCTCCCCAAAAATCCGGTCAACACCATTTATACCAATCCCATAATTTTTATTCACCCATTAAACCCTAAAAACATTTAGCCGCCACTCTTAAAAATCACCCACACCACATCCGAATTTTCTGAAGCAAAGAGGCATTTTTCTGGAGTTCCTCATAGTGCCAAGAAGGTGGGAAAAATAGCTACATAGTCCTGGAGTTGATCGTTTGGTCGTGGTGAATTAATTGGGTCGAAAAACCCTAACCGAGCAACAATAATCCATAGCGTGTGAATCCCTTGACCTATAATTTTTCTGGTATTTTTCTAACCCTCTCCTAATCATATATAACGTGGGAAAAATGATAAAAACAAGCCATGTACTATATATTAATCGTATGGAAAATTATGTGTTATAAACCCTAAAATCGAAATAAATCTATAAATCATGTATGCGATTTTTTCTGAGGTGTGTACTTATTTTTCCTGGGTTCTATATGCTTCATATAACATGAGAAAAATGGTTGTCTTGATTTGTTTGAGTTGAATTCGTGATTTATGGAATTATGGTTATATCGGATTTTTGAATAAAAAGGGAAAATCGTGGAACAAATATGGAACCAATCGACCCAGGGTTTTTAGTGGATGAAATATGGAAATAAAGTGACCTAATGATGATAAAATTATTTCATAATGATTGGGTTTGTTAGGGTTTGATTTTGAAATAGTTTTATGTTTACCGATTTGATAATTAAAATAGAAGGGTGTGTTTTGTAATTTTTAAAACTTAAGGGATAATTTTGTAAATCATTTTAGACCTGCTGTAATTCAAATAAAATATAAAAGGAGGGTCTCATGTGTTAATTTTGCATATAAAGGGTTTATTTGATAAATATATATATTTGTTAAATCGAATTGAAAAGAAATAAAAATGAGGGACTAAATATGTAATTTCTGGAAACTTGGTGCTGTTTTGAGTAGCAAATTATATTCAGGGGGTTATGTGTAATTTTGGTAATTTAATGGCTTAATATGTAATTATAGTAAATTATATAATTCGAATTTGTAATTTAAAAAGTATAAGGACCAAATGTGTAAGTTACCGAAACTTTGAGGGCTGTTTGTAACATAATTATATTGAAGGTTAATTTCTGTAATTTGAATAAATAAAAGGGACTTGATGTGTAATATGAATATTGTAAAGGTTAGATTGTAAATTATGTAAGTATAAGATTAATTTGTAAATTAATAAAGTAAAGGGGTGTAATTTGTAAATATTGGAAACTTGGAGGCTAAAAGTGTAATTCTGGAAAATAAAGTATTCGAATGGTAAATTATGAGAATTCTATTTTAAACCTTGAACTTTGGTAAAGTTACGTTTATAACCCTGAACTATGAAAACTTGTCATAATTAACCCTGAACGTGTGTAACTTGTTAAAATGAATGTTACTTCCATAATAAGCTAATTAAAGACTTGAATTGAATTATATCACTTGAATCTTGCTAAATGTGGAAACTTACTAATTATGGAAACCTGCTAAAAATAGAAAGTTACTAAAAATAGAAGTTACTTATAATGGGAAGATAACTGAACCCCTTTCATATTTCTGTCTTCTACTCCTTTAGGTTCGAGGAGGGAGTGATCTTGATCCCTGTCAGCTACTCTTGTGTTTGTGCTTGCTATTTGAATAAGGTACAGATATTCTGCTCTTATTGTAAGGAGCCTTCGTCTCATTTCTGATTCCTGATTCATTACTATGTTTTCCCTGTATTGTGAACCGTAGATTTGAACCTTGGCCTTAACCTTTGTCTTGAACCTTGTCATAAACCTGAACTTGAACCTTGATACACTTGATATGAACCATTTGACTTGAACCTTTGACCTGAACCCTGCTATGTTTTCTTCCGATACTTGACATGACTTGTTCACCCCTGATAACCTGAATAATTAAGACCTTGGGTACTTGAAGGTTCATAGGATTTTATAACTACTTTCTAATTGTATATGAAGAGGTTTTGAACATTTCCTTAAAAGACTTTTATTATGAAACTGTTCTAACGATCATTTTATTAAACCATGTAAAAAGGATTTCTTATAATAAACTATTATGAACCTTCCAGTATTTGACCTTTCTGATATGGACCTCCTGATGATGAACTCCTGCATTTATCTCCTGTCTTGAACCCTGATATGAACCCTGATATGATACCTGACATTTGATACCTGAGACTTGACACTTGATACCCGAGACTTGATACTTGACCTTGACCCACAGTTTGAGACTACGAGCCATCCACTAGGCATGAGGGTTTCATGTCCATGTCTGTGATGCACCACCGGCATGACTAGTGTGTAGCCCTAGTGATTTGGTTACACCGTCGCCGACCTGATTTGATTTGTTATGAAGAGGAAGACCCTGTGGCCTGCGGGGGCGCATGGATGCATCCTAGACCTGTCCTGATTTGTTATATTTCCTGTTATATCCTGGTGACTGACGAGTGTGTGCGATACACGTCTTTCACACCCCTGGGAGCTCATGACTCCAACCCCTGGAGGTATCCCCTCACCCTGTTTCCTGGTATGCTGAGGTCACCCCTCCATACACCCTGATATATGATGTGATTTGGTTTGATATGTTTGGGCTCATAGTGGATTTCTGTTTACCTGAAACCCTGTAACCTTATGACCTGTTACTTGACCTAACACTTGACCTGGCGTTTGACCTGACTTGATTTGACTTGGGTTTGTGGTGGATTACTGGTTATGTTACCCTATGACTTGATACTGGACTTGACTTGATTTCGACTTGGACTTGTGGTGGGTTCTGGTTTCATTTGCACCTACCATTGTAACCATCCTTAATTCCTGGTATGTTTGCATAACTCTTGTATTCCTTTTCCTAACTCTTGTTACTCCTGGTATTATTTCTTTTACTTTACTATTCCGTTATTTCTGCTTTGTTCCCGTTATATCTGTTCACTGAGCTCTCTTAGCTCAGCCGCATTTCTTTTCCTGCGGCAGGTACATTTAAGCTAGGAGCTGGGTTTTAGCTTGGGATGAGAGCAACTTGTGTGAAGTTTAGACTTTGTCTTTCTAGTGTGACCATTTGGATATTATTTCTGTTATGCCATTGTTTGGGCATTTGGATTCTGTTTTGTACCTCGTTATTCCTGTCTTGCACTTGATATAAGTCGTGTTGACTTATTTTCCTTTGAAATTTAATGTTAAGGCTTCCGCCATTTTATTTCTTGAATGCTTGTATCTGATATGAAATCATGTATTTGTGACATCTTTGCCCTTGTCGGGTTGGGGTGTTACACAATTCGACACCAAATCACCATCAATTCGACACCAAATCACCATTACCAAAGTCAATTCGACACCAAATCACCATCAAGAACAAACGAAAATGAATCACGTTGGACAACTTTTGTGGGTTTCCTTCGAAGGATCTGTAAAATATTGGTGGAAAATGAAATTATTAAGTAGGTATGATCTTGAGTGTCCAATTGAGGTATTTGGTACCGAATTGAGGTAAGTGGGTATGATCCAATTGAGGTATTTGGTGTCGAATTGAGGCAAGGGGTTTTATTTATGTTTAGATTGTTTGGTGAAATGAGATGAGAAGTATGGCTATGGGTTTGTGTGATTCGACTATGTTTAGGAGGTGTGGATCTGGTTTATCAAATGGAGAAAGAAATATATCAGAGAGAGGGAAAGAGATATATGAGAGAGGGAAAGAGTTGCTACAGTGTTCGGACGAAAATACCCTCGCAATTAGCCAACTTAACGGCTTGACCAAACGGACGTTTGGTCAAGGGACCATCTGTGTTAGTAGTTTCTGAGTTAGGGACCAGGAGTGCAAAAAAAAAGTCAAGGGACCATATGTGAAAGTCAACGCCAACCACAAGGACCATCCGTGTAATTTACTCTTTTTTTTATCATTTGCCCTATAAAAAACGCAGCCTAGGTTTATACATGAATTTACCCTTTGCAATAAATTGATGGTCCATTATCGTGAAGGAACCACAAACTTGTTTAATCCCAAAATAAGAACGATGGATGATTGCGCGTAGGTTGTGTTATAAAACAAGATCTCTCTTTAGATATTATGAGAGGATAAAATGGCATTAAGAGTATAAACATAAGAACATCCACATGATGCCTATTGAGATGTCACAGTTTAGAAAACCATCAAAAGTGTTGTTAATTGTTGTAACCCGATAGAAATCCGAAGTCGTGTGAGTACACTTTCAGATCAATAAAATGGAGTGGATAACAATTTATGATCGGATAAAATCGAATTTGATTCAAGATTATGTATATTAGTATATTTGCAGAATTTCGTGATCAAAGGTTTATGATCCGAATTATTCTTTTTCTCCAGAAATTGAGAATATATATGAAACGGTTTATAGGGTCCAAAACGGTTTTTAAGGCCTGAAAACCGTTTTCCAATTATAGGTATTATTTGGCGGAAATACAAATTCTAATGAATTTTTAACATAGCAATGTTATACCAAATAAAAAAATTCCAGCCACGCGCCCCTTGGACCCTGCCAGGGGCTGCCGCCCCATGGACCCCGCTTCTCTCGGGGGCGCTGCCCCCGAACCCCCGCCAAGGGGGCTACGCCCCCTTGGAACCCCCGTTAGTCCCGTTAATATCCAAATAAGCGTCGACTCTTATTTGCATATTAAACGCAATCTATTTTACACTAAAATACCAACAAAAAACATATTCAAATAGACAGCTAACTATTTAAATACCTACAAGAAATAAGTGATTGATCCTTGTAAGCACTGTAGAACAGCTTCTTAGAGCCTAGGAGACTGGGTAGCACTGAAGCTAGAACAGCTGCTTATCTTAGAAGATTGCCTTTGATGCTTCACCAAAGGAACTAGCGATTGAACAACGTCTGCCATTAATGGCCTATAATCTGCCTCTGATTGAACACACATTGCTGCTATTGCTGCTACCTGAACAATTTCCTTCATCGAATATTGACCTTCTAGTACTGGATCCATAATCTCTATAACTTTATCTCTATCGGTCAAATAGGGAAGAGCCTGTTCAACAATTCAACACAATTGTGATCTCATGGGACTCTCGTAGAATCAAAAATTGCAAAAATGAAATGAGAAGCTCACCCAAGATACAAGAACAGCTTCTCCAGGAGACCTCTTCATATCAACCGGAACTCTGCCAGTGAGCAGCTCAAGAAGGACAACCCCATAACTGTACACGTCTGACTTTGTGGTCAGATGACCGGTTAGAGCATACCTTCAACAATTAGTAACCAAAACCATGAATAAATATCGATAATGGTTGAAAGAAAAACGTGACCACGTTAATAAGATAGTTCTTACTCAGGTGCAACATATCCTTGAGTTCCCAATACTCGAGTGGAAACATGACCACCAGCTCTGCATGATCCAAGCTTTGCCAACCCAAAATCAGAGACTTTGGCATGGAAATCATTGTCCAGAAGGATGTTGCTGCTCTTGAAATCTCTGTGAATTACAGGAGGGGTAATGTGTTCATGGAGGTATTCCAAACCTTTTGCTGCTTCTAGAGCTATTCTCAACCGTGTTTCCCACTCCAAATTTGAAGGTACAGACTTAGAACCTGAGTTTGTCAAGTAAAAGAATCAGGTAAACAATGTTCCGTAGTTTAAAACAAAGTTAACGTAAGATTCACAAACAACCATTACAATATCATCTAAAAGAATTTGAAAAGGACATATGCTGTTAAGTAGCAGGAACAATATGAAAGACAATATATGCACTTGATTTAGGAGCAGGCATATGCACATGATATACGCCCCTATAACGAGAGTAACATGACACAAAATTCTGTACCTTCTCTTAATTAATTATTTGCAATTAAAGTTTCTTCTTATTACACCAAGTCACAAAAACTTCTTGCTCAAGGTATTTAATTAGTATAATTAATGATTTACATGTTATGGTTTACTAGATGTCTCCTTACTCTCGGGTTTATCCTGAGGTAGGGGTAGGATCTGTCCATTCTACCTCCCCCGTACCCCGCCCCGGCGGGATTGGGTATGTTGTTGTTGTTGGTTTACTAGATGTAACAATTAGGGTCCAAAGATTCATTCTATTGAATATGTATCACATTTTCTGGTAGATTCTTAAAGCAAAACAACCTAATCAAACCAAATGAAGCAAATGTTCAATAAATATGATTAAAAAGTCATTAACTGTTGTTAAATGTTAGTCAGCTTCTGTGAATTCCTGGTACAGATCCAGCTTGGAATATGCCATCCACATTGAAGAAAATAAGGATGTGTATGATACGAACCGGATCGATATAGAGATAAAAAGAACAAAAAACGATAAATAGTTTATATTAATGGGATAAACTGACCCCCCCCCCAAAAAAATGGTTTATATTAGTGAGATAAACCGACTCCCCAATTGAATAACAAATCAATACTTCATATTCATTCAACATAATGAGAATTACAACCCTAATGCCGTATTTATAATAAAAGACATCCTAATACCATTTTTGTAGAACAAGATACTAATCCTTACTTTAATTAAAGGATATCTAATAATTAAATAGTAAATAATTATCTAATTGATAATATACTAATAACCATATTATAGTTTAGGGGTCGTATCAGTGTGTATGTGTAATTAATGCTGAAAGGGAACGGAGGTATTACATGGTTTTAACATCTTGTACGCAACTACAAAACACAAGCATGTGTCCAGAAACCCACAAGTAATTTATAAGAAACCATAGACCCTCTAGAATGCTGTAAGGAAAATAGGATGAGTAGAGATGTGTCTGAATCAAGGTGGTGTCTTGAGTGGCTTAAAGTGCATGTCTGGTGGGTGTGGGATGCTAAAATATTAGGGCCCGTGGATGGGTTTTTGTCCCAGGTTGAGCAACAACAAAAAACTACTAATGCGAATTCTAGAAAGGCTGACAATTTAGTTCTGGTTTAGAAATATGTATGTTGTCACTTGATCTACCTAAAAAATGAGTTCTTTTTCTCAAATTCAGTTTGAGAGAAAAAAGACACTCTTGTAGCCCTAATGTCTGGCCGAATACACCGCATTTTTCAAATTTGATTGAGAAAAACAAATGCCACTTTTGTATAGTATAGCTAGCTATTAGCCCCAGTCTCAGGTTTTTCATTCTTAGAAGAGCATGATCAAGCTTTGGAGTAGCATCTCTTAAAGGCTCAGTGGATCACGAAAAAGCAGGTGGATAGTCACTGTCTAGAGACTAGAGGTAGACATGGAGGTCATTTTTAAGTTCCACTTGAAGCTTCAACTTACCAGCAGAACTCATTGGCAGGAAGGAGTATGTAATTTGGTTCATATGAGATCACTATGAAAACTAGTATTGCTGGATTGTATTTTTATTTATTTTTTTACTTAAGCATCATCCTCTATAAACGGGTAAACGGATGAGTTTTTCCCTATTCAGGTTACTTGCGGAGGGCGAGTTTTTTATTCAAATATACGCGGCCTAATTTGGGTATCCTCATGATTGTTTCCGACCTTTTCCCTTGCCACCCCCAAATGTATGCCTAGTCAGGTTTGAACTTAGATATCTTGCGAGTAGGCATGGCAAAAAAAAGAAACCCGAAACCCGAACTTCTTGGGGCGAGGCATGCTTATAGGGTCACAGGACGGGTTTCGGGGCATTAACGGAGAATTTTATCGGGTTCGGGGCGCAGCATCGATGCCCCGCCCCGAAACATATATAGTTATGTTGGTATATACGTAATAGAAGAATTACTCTCTAATTTTTGTTAGTCTTTTATATTTGGAAGATTGCAAATTGGGATCATAGAAGCTCGTATAGCGTCATATTTTAAGAGAAGTTGTATTGTTTACGGGGTAACTTATCGTTATTGATGTTTTATACTATTAATCAAGAGTTATATAGACTAGTGCTTAATTTGTTATTAATGGGTTCTTAATTCTTCATCTTATTACATGAATTCATATTGCCTAAGTGTAAAAATTAAACGGGGAATAATGCGGGTTTGGCGGAGCATCGCATACAACGGAGTGCCCCAATAAGATCCTTGATGGGGATCAGGGCGGGTTTTGCTAATCGGGTTTGGGGATAGGGATAGCCACCCCGCCCCGTTGCCTTTCCTACTTGTGAGGACATGAGATGCCTAACCACTAGGCCACTCGGTGGTGGTTTCTCATTTCTCATAAGCCCTTGTTTATTTTGTAAACACAGATCACGTGAGCACTAATGCATTGTTCTTTTCTTTCTTTATTATTGGTTAAAACATTTCCTAATTTGGTTTTTGTCGTCTTACCCATATTAGTAGATGTAGGTCAGAACGACTCACTCAGTAACTCGCTACTCATTGCACACGTCAAGTGCATTTAAAGCAAAGAGTCATGAGTGGAGTCAAATTACACCTAAAATGTGCGGCTTTGTAGTGAAAATCATAAATACACGTTACTATGGTACCTTGACTCACCTGGTTCGGCTTGCATGTTACGATTCAAAGGAAAGAGCAAATAAACAATATTTTATGGGGTCTATAATTTAGGATTTTGAGACACGAGTCAGTAATTATGGCTACATAACGGGTTTTGCTAACAACATCCTTAAGGGCTGGAGTTAAGACTTAGAGAAATATTATCATTACATAACCATCATTGAATGGTTATCATTGGATGAAAACTACGAAAAACACGCATGCTATCTCGAAAAAAGTGGAACAAAATCAACATTTGATTGTGACCGGATGATTGTATTTATTACAATGAACTTTAATGAAAATTTATCAATTAAGCAAAACCCTAAACAAGCGCAAATGAACCTATTAAGAAGTTCACAAAATTTCCACCCTCATGTAATGTCATTAATTAAAAAAAAAAAATATATATATATAATAATATATATATATATATATATATATAAACCTATTACCACTATAGATAAAGCTTAGTAATTAAAATTGTCACCTCATGCAGTGTGTAATATGGTAGATTATTGGTCATTGCTCCAGTGGTATCAGTCCTCTAAAGCAAATAGGTCTTGGGTTTAATCCCTACTCCTGACTAAAGGTTACTAGAAAGGTACTTGTTGCTAGGTCCTTGGGAAAGGGTCAATTAGCACGTAAAAGAGGTGCACGGGGCCAGGGTTTCCCCGCCGATTTAAACCTTTTTAAAGTATGCTTTATATGATAGAAACCTACTTAACAAAAAATACATGGGTGAAACCTAGTATTACCAACTATTACTCTACAGTAGTGTTCACCAAAGAAATGAAACTTTGCTTTTAATGATGACAAGGCACTGAAATATGATTTACTGAGCCATTATCTTCTAATGGTCCAAGTCATTAATAGATCAACTTACCGTAATGATCAGATATTGAACAGGCCAACACACTATGAAATTTTACTTAATCTGAAAATAACCGTACCAAAATCCTGTGAATGTGGGTTGAATTAAACAGGCAATAGAATGAGAAATAATCGTGCTACATCAGTTTATGATACACATGCCTACTAAAAGCATTTCAAAACTATAGTCAGTAACTGTTGGATATAGATATTCTTTTGGGGGTTACTTTAACCTTCACGTTATGGTATAATGCTGGAGTACTTAATTCTCTCATTTAAAAAAGTAGCAAAAATGCATCAGAAATATGGTGACTGGTACTGCAGAAATAAACAATACCTATTGCAGATTCGTAAAACGTAACTGCCTGGAGGTATGATATACAAAGTAACACTAAAATGGACAAACTGAAATCGGACATGGTCTACCGTGCACCACTCACTATAACTTTACATCAACACTTATTTTTATGTTTATAATTTATATGTCACCATTTACTCATTCCAATCAAACTCCCATTCATTTGATGACAATAAAAGAAGGGCATGAAGTAACACATAGGATTTCTCTGGTCTATGTTGCACCGAAACTCCGTTGGGGTGACGTCTGCTGTACCTGAAACATTTCGGAAACGCGAAACGCCTGGAAACGCCTCAGAAACGTTTCTGGAAAACAGGAAACGTTTCACGTCATTTGGAAACGTCTGGAAATGTTTCTGGTCCATTTAAAAGTGTTTCTACTATTAAAAACGTATATTTAAGCCCAATTTAAGGCCCAATCGTTTAAGAGTCCATTTTAAACATTAACCCCTTTCCCCAATATTAAAACTACGACAACTGTTCTATACTTCTATGATCAATCTCCCGCTCTTACGCTCTATCCTCCCTCTGTCGCTCTATCTTCTCGGCTTCTCACCCAATTCGTTTCTTGAAAAATCGGTTTCTCAATAGGACAACATACGAAATTACGAACAGGTATAATTATTTGTTTAATTGTTTATTTGTCTTAATTATTTTTAAAGTTCGCTGAACTATCACTTGATGAACCAGAGCTCGAGACCGTCTTTTACTCGGAATACCGACTAGTTGATAGGTTATTACTATGTGGTTTTTTTAATGACAGTTTCATGGTTGACAAATCTTTTGCATTTAATATTGAACTTTGATTAATGACATTTTGGTGATAACAATTTGATGTTGGATGTTTGATGTTTATTTATTTTATTAATAAATATATATAAGATACACAAACGTTTCTTGCCGTACCCATTTCTTGAATTTTGGGATATTGGCGTTTCTATGTACCCGTTTCCGTTCCCGTCCCCGCGCAACAGTCTCTGGTCAACCACTTAAACTAGAGAATACTTGGAGAGGGAAAAATATCTAATATGGCAGCACATAAAGGGGGCTCTTAAATCCTCATGGCTAAAGCATGTGAATGAAAATCCTTAATTAGTTATTTAGACCAATAATCAAGAACGACTAGTACTTGGCGTAATAGAGACCTGTTGTACAACTATAATTTCATCTATGGTTATGGCTCGTAAGCTGTAAGTAATTTGCAGTTTTAAAATTTGTACTGTATAACACCAAAGATATAAGATCATCCAACGTTAAGGTTTTTTCTTCATATTTGTTAATATGCTGCACGGAAACTGTCTCGGTAAAAACAACATTTACGATAGAACTGAAATCTTAAAATAAAAAGAAAATAACCTAGGGTATGTTTGGCAAAACTAGCTGTATTTAATAAAAGTGTTTGGTAAGTTAGCTGTTAAATGTAATTATAAGATGTAAAATGACATAAAAGGACATATCTATAATTGAAAACAAATGTTTGGAGAGTATATCAGTAATTTAAAGTTTTAACAGCTCCAAGATGTTTAAAAAGCTTCATGAATCAGCTTTTCATTTAGGAGCTATTTGTTTGAAATAAAAGCTTGAAGTTAATGTATCCAAACAGAGCTACTTAGTTTAGATGAGATTATTTTGTAACAAAAAACTAACAGCTCCCCCAAAAAGCCCCTACCAAACAGACCCCTGTATAGTAGTGTATACATAAGAGGAGTGAGGACCATATACCTTTGAAACTAAAGTACATACCTCTGATTGGATACAAGTGTTCTTGAAGACCACCATTAGCCATGAAATCGTATACCAACACCCTGTGGTGACTCTCTGAGCAGTAACCAATCAGAGCAAGTAAATATGGTGAACGCAATCTACTCAGCATTTCCACCTGATAGTAACCCAGACCAGAAAATCATGACAAGTATGTCCTTATTCTCTTTGATTAACCAAAAAAGATATACAAAAATTGAATATTTCACCACACTAATCAATGTGGGACAAAAAAAAAAAAAAAAAACTTAAATAGAATAGAAAGTGAACCTCGACTCTAAATTCCTCTTCTCCCTGCTTTCCTGCCTGATCCATGCGCTTCACAGCTATCTTTCTCCCATCCTGGAGAACTCCTCGATAAACTAATCCAAACCCACCCTGTCCAATTACATTTGATTTCCCGAACCCACCAGTTGCAGAAAGTAGCTGCTTGAAGTTAAAAACTTGAAGCCCTTTCTCAATAATAACTTGAGTTTTTGTGTTACTAATATTGCAGTTATCCTCGGAGTCCATCCCTTGTAAAGAGAAAGTAAATGTGACAGATTAATAAAGGTGAATAACAAGATTCTAATCCTATGTGTTGATGGAAATAAAATGTTGTTGATGCCAATGCAATTAGACAGCAAGAACACAGGTTTCAACTATTATTAATAGCATCACTAGTTAATAGGTGTTTAAGATTGCTTATGCTTTCTGCTTATAAGCACATAAGCACCTTCAAAATAAGCACTTCGGGATACCGTTTCTGGATATGCTCATGGTGTAGAAACATGCAATCAAACCCGCAAAAAAGAAAAAAGTGCAATTGGTTACAAAATATAACTTGAAATCATGTTAATCAAAGGTTTTAGGTTTAATATCAGAGTAAAAAGAAGGGGGGGGGGGGGGGAGGAACTTTAGCTAAGCCCTTTAAATAACCTGGACACCATGACTCAACTGCTTATATCAACCCAGAAATAGCAGAATCAGTTTGTTTTATCTAAACACTCCAAACTGCTTATACCAACCACTCATGGGTGACCTAGTGGCAAAAGACCTTGAAGTGGTCACGCCAACCTCCTGAAAAGGGACTTTACCTGGTATAAAGTATGTGTGGCGATAGGTTGAAACCCCGTGGATTAATCCACCAAAAGGTCGTAAACCATGGTTACCCAAAAAAACTGCTTATACACTCTTATTACAAAATGGTATACACCTTTAAATTTGTGAATGTAGAGTATTATAAACAACTAATTTTGGGTGAATGCAAATGATATAAAAATGTACTCTACTTTGGGCAAAATAAGATTGATTCAAAAATGATACCTTCAGCTTAAATAAGTTATAGATACCCAAATAGCTAGACTCATACATTAATAACCCATCTTTTTTATGCCATTTCTTAGTTGGTGAAAATATGCTACAATTATATTATACATTTAGAACAGTACCATAAACCTAAATACAGTAGTAAATAACAAATGTTACTAGATCTACAAGGATAGACAGACTACTAACCTTTGGGCTGGTTATTTAGGAAATTGGAGAGTTTATTTCTCAAGTAGCAATAATAGCTGCAGGAGAGTAGCAACAAAATGAGAGTAAAAGAAGCAAATGTCACTATTATCAACAGTGCTCTTCTCTCCTTGTTCTTGTACTCTTCATCTGAGGAATCCATTTTATTGGAGAAATTTTTAAGTCCTAAATATTTATCAGCAACTTCAAAAATGCTATACTACTACTGTAGCTTGTTACTCATTATTGTAGAAAGAGAGAAGTAGTAGTGTGATTGATTTTTATGTGGATAAAGACAAATACTCTCCAAGACAACACCCACCCTCGTCTTGTGTTGTGTTGTGTTGTGTTGTGGGCGGGAAAACACAAAAGATTCTCCCACCATTTTCACCATCATAAACTATCACAATTTTAAAAACAAAAATGCAAAAGGATCTTACTAAGGCTGAGTTCTAGAGAAAAAAAAAATGAATGAAAGTGAAAGAAAGCAGAAGTAAAGTGACTTTCACTCCAAAAGTAGAGTGAAAGTTTTATAACTAAAATATAACCGCTTTAGTTCACTTTACCTTACTTTACTTTCTAAAAAAAAGTGGAGAACACAAACTTTCTCACTTTCACTTTACTTCCTCCCTTTTACTCAACTCGATAACACAGTGTAAATATTCCTACAAAACTTACTACTGAAATGATACTGTCAAATGGCAGAACTAACGATTTGTATGCAGAGAGAATAAATGAAAAAAAAATATTTAATATTATTGTGTGCAGGAAGATTTAATAAGAAGTTGTAGCAAAGCTCTTTTGAAAAGCATAGCTTGAAAAATGTAGTAGTCATAATTTTTAATTTTGTGCAACTTATGTGACATTTTGGGCGATCATAATATTTTTGGTACGACTATGTGATATTTGATTAATGAGTTTTGTTTCATATGTGCATTTCCAAAAAAAAAAAAAAAAAAAAAAAAAAAAAAGTTTTGTTTGATATGTAAGGCCTCATCATTACAAAAAATTGGTTCAATCTACACACTTTTTCTCCACACTTATAAAAGTATGTAAAATTTTATTAATTTATTAACACTTAATAATGTGTAAAAATTAGTTACATTAATAATTGTGGGAAAAAAATTGTAAGTAATAAATTTTTCACACTTATAGTTGTATCAAAAAAAAAGTTCACAAGTTTAAGCGTGGAAAAATCTAACAAATGTCCTCACTTATAGGTGTGGACCCAAATTCTCCGCACTTCCTCAAAATGCGGAGAATTTGGGTGTTACAAATAACCCGCATACTTAAAAATGTGGAAAAATCTTATAATTCTTCACATTTAAAAATGTGGACTTTAAGTGTGAAAAATCTATTATTTTACAAAAAAAATTCCACACTTATTAATGTAAACAATTTTTACACACCATTAAGTGTCAATAAGCTAATAAAGTTTTACACACTTTTGAAAGGTGTGGAAAAAAAGTGTGTAGAATGAACCAGTTTTTGTAGTGCATGATTGACTTTATTTTCGCTAAACCGACGGCGTACTTTTGTTAGACTGGTGGCTGAATTTTTTTTCGGCCGTTTTGTCTTTTTTTATAATGACAAACCTTTCTCGAAAAAATAAAAAAGAAAATTCGAAAAAATTCGATATTTTTTGTGCGCTTAACGGCTTAAATTTGTGCGACTTACGGCTGAAATTTTTTACGGACCTAAACTTGTTTTCTAGTTAAGCGTGTAATTATTTTTTAAATGCGTGTACAATTACACAATCTTCCATGTGGCTTAACCTCACCTTAACCAATGATTAACCACATTTCGGCTACTCTTCACTCACAAAGCTTAACCTCACCTCACCTACTTGCCATCTTCAAAAAAACAAACAAACAAACACAAAGATCCTTAACCAAGTGAGGATCAAATATAAGAAATAAAAGCAAAATGAGAAGAATGAGAAATAATCGCAGCCGCACATTTCAGATACATGTTAAAAATAAGATGTGTTTCCCATGAATTTCTCCCTCTTCATTTGAAATGTGTGGCTATAAATATTTCTCATTCTTCTTATTTTATTTTCCCTTCTCACTAGATCCTTAACCTTCAAACACAAACATACTCGACCTCATCCAAAAATACGACACACACTCAACACATTTCCAGCAATTACTTGGAACCGCTAGATCTCGGTTTTATATTTGTGTGGTTTTAAGCTTGTATTCCGGCAATGACTTCTACTCAAAATGGGATTAAGGTTCATTCCCTGTTACAATTAGTGTTATCTAGTACTTTTTTGCCGATTATATTGCTAATAGGGGTGTTATCGGGTCGGGTGAGTCGGGTTTTGATTTTTTAAAAACTCACCCGCAACCCGGCCTGATAAGGAATCGGGTTATCGGTTCGGGTTATGTCGGGTCGGGTTATCGGGTTATACTACAAATGAGCAAATAATAAAATGCCAAATGTTACTTTGATCATATACTCCTATTTGTGTTTGGACTAGTTAAGATTTTGACCATTATGTAGCAAAATTTATTAATATGGTATCAATTTAGTCGTTAAACTTAGTTAAAGTGTTCCATTTCATCAATGTTGATGGCATTAAACATGTACAGCTTATAACAAATGATGAAATGAAGTATTAACTCATTTTGTAATATTAATAAACAACATACAAATCCTTAAATGCTCTTTCATAAACAATATACATGTACAACTTATTAAAAAAAAAAGACCAACTTGAAAATTTGTGTCTAGAATGCTCTTTCATAAACAATATACAAATCCTTAACCCAAACTGATGCAGGCTACAAGCCTGCAAGTCTGACTTTTTTGTACATAACATGTAATATAACTTTTTTGACAACATAACATGTAATATAACCATATGATTCAACCTGTCCACCAAGTCCTGCAGCCGATAGCAATAGAACCACTGCTAGTAGGGTTGGGTCGGATTGACATAGAACTTTTTTGTACACAGCTTGAATTTCATAAATATATAATAAATATGATTTCAAATACTATCACTAACATTTTGAGCTATCATTTATTGGGTAAAGTTTATTGAGCTATCATTTATCGGGTCTTGTCGGGTTGACCCGATAACCCAAAAAAAAATCTAACCAAACCCGACCCGATAACAATGTCGGGTTATTGGGTTCGGGTGAAACTAAACCGATAAGCTTTTTCAACCCGATTTAACTTCGGGTTGGGTCAATCCGACCCTACTGACACCCCTAATTGCTAATAGGTTTTTTCAATAAAAAATTTTGCACATGCAATGTTCCGATTAAGGTTTTTTTAATAAATAAGTGATCTAGGGTTTTTTGTCAATAGATGATAGAAAGATATGCAGAGGCGGAGCCACCTGGGGGGCACGATGGGCACATGCTCCCCACCCCAAAAATGTGCAGTGTAAAAATTCTTATTTTCATCGGTTTTATTGTTATATGCCACCCCAAAAGTATCTTCCTTTTATGAGTGAGGAAGATGAAACATGAAGAAAACCACTAATGGAGTTATGGAGAGAAAAAAAAGAGGCCGGTGAGATGAAAGAGAAAGGTGAAATACTATAGAGTAACTTTTTGTTTGAGAAATGTTAGTCACGTGGGGTGGTTAAAGGAAAATAGTGGGTGTCATAGGCTCATAGCATACTTATTTTCTTTAGTTTCATACTTATTTTATTTCTAAATATCGAAGTAGTATTTTAGTTAGAATCTTAGTACTAAGTTAGCAGCTTAATGCCTTAATCTATTATTAACGTTCTATTGTTTGGAGTATTTTTGTTGTAAAGTTTATAGTCAAAGTGTTTCATTATTTATTTTTATTTTTTTTCAAAAAAGAGTTGGACCATTAAACTACTTTGTGTATGATATTAATGTTTTTAAAATGCAAGTGATACTAAAGATTTTGGTTGTTTTTCTAATTTTATCGAATACTCCCTATGTTTCAAATTTATTGTCCATATTTCCTTTTTGAGATGTCTCAAAATAATTGTCCACCTTCCATTTTTAGTAATAAAAAGGGAATTTTATGAGGGAATATTCTCTTTTTGTGGTTAAAAATTGTAATGGCCCCACTTTTATTAAACTTTGTGTTTTTTGTCTCCTGACAATAATTTTGAGACAGAGGGAGTATTATATAGGGAAGAGATCCGGTAAGAAGAAAAACTAAAATGAGATTATTAAGAAGGATTTATAGCCACACATTTCAAATATGAGGGAGAATTTTAAGGGGAGATGCATTCATTTTTGTAGGTGCATCCGAAATGAGTGATTGTGTTTTCTTCTCATCATTCTTATTTTAAATTTTCTTCTCATTTGATCATAACTCATATTATACATCCTAAAATATTTTCTTCATTACGAAAAGAGTAAACTGCAAAAATCATCCCTGTGGTTTGTGTAATTTCGCAAGAATCATCCCTATCTCAAACGTTTAGCATTAAGCATCCCCAAGTCCACAAACGTTTAGCATTAATCATCCCTGAGCACTAACGTCGTTAGTTTTACCAGTTAAGTGTTAAAATAATATTTTCCCGTTAGTCCGTCCGTTAATATTTCTTGCACCGTTAGTCCTTATTTTTTAAATTGAATTAAAAAGGGCAGCAAAAATAATATTCGTCCGTTTTTTTTACGTTTTCGTCTGTTTTTATACGTTTTCGTCCATTTTTTTACACGTTTTCGTCCGTTTTTACACGTTTTCGTCAGTATTTACACGTTTTCATCCGTTTTTACACGTTTTCATCCGTATTTACACGTTTTCGTCCGTTTTTACACGTTTTCATCCGTATTTACACGTTTTCGTCCATATTTACACGTTTTCATCAGTATTTACACGTTTTCATCAGTATTTACACGTTTTCATCCGTTTTTACACGTTTTCGTCCGTTTTTACACGTTTTCATCCGTATTTAACTTTTTCTATTTACACGTTTTCATCGTATTTACACGTTTTCGTCCGTTTTTACACGTTTTCGTCCGTTTTTTACACGTTTTCTCCTTTTACATTTTCATCGTTTTTACACGTTTTTCGTCGTATTTACACGTTTTCATCGTATTTACACGTTTTCATCGTATTTACACGTTTTCATCAGTTTTACACGTTTCATCATATTTACACTTTTCATCCGTTTTTACACGTTTTTTGTTTCCGTTTTTTTTTACACGTTTTCGTCCATTTTTACACGTTTTCGTCAGTATTTACACGTTTTCATCCGTTTTTTACACGTTTTCATCAGTATTTACACGTTTTCGTCCGTTTTTACACGTTTTCGTCATTTTTACACGTTTTCATCAGTATTTACACGTTTTCATCAGTATTTACACGTTTTCATCCGTTTTTACACGTTTTCATCAGTATTTACACGTTTTCGTCCGTTTTTCTAAGTTGTGGGTTAAATCTACAGTTAACGCTTATCATAAAACGGAAAAGCTAATAAAATTTGCGCAAAACACTTTTTCCCACACAATGAAGGATCATATCGAGTATATATGCATAGATAGTTCACGTCTATAAGGAAAGAAGTTATGCAACTCAAGTTACTCAATGATGTACACAATGAAGTAATGCCCAGTATTTCTTTTTTAATTTTTGGGTAATAAGATAATAACCTAAAATTCCATTAATGGTAGTGGCCGGCTGGCCGCCTGTATCTTTTGTCTCTTGTGAGCTTAATCAACCGCACACGTGTGAAAAGTGAACTGCACGAGTGTTAATTTCATTATTCAAATGAAATCAGAAAGTTTGCTCAAAAATGAAATCAGAAAGAAAGGACAACAAAAATTGAGATATTGTTTAATAAGTAGTGAAAGATATTATTTCCTCACTACCTTTTCATAGGGGTGTCGTTTTGTGATTGGTCGACTTATTCGGATGATATTTTTTTCACCCAAACAACTCATTTATTAATTATGTAAAAAAAAACTTAACCATAACTCAAACCTACATAACACGTATACGTGTAAAAATAGACAAAAATGTGTAAATACTGTCAAAAATGTGTAAAAACGGTAATAAACGTGTAAATACGGACGAAAACGTGTAAAAACGGACGAAAACGTGTAAATACTGATGAAAACGTGTAAAAACGATGAAAACGTGTAAATACTGATGAAAACGTGTAAATACGGACGAAAACGTGTAAATACGGATGAAAACTGTAAAAAACGGACGAAAACAGTGTAAAAATGGACGAAAACGTGTAAAAACAGATGAAAACGTGTAAATACTGAGAAAACGTGTAAAAGGACGAAAACGTGTAAAATGACGAAAACGTGTAAAACAGATGAAAACGTGTAAATACTGATGAAAACGTGTAAATACGGACGAAAACGTGTAAATACGGATGAAAACGTTTAAAAACGGACGAAAACGTGTAAATACGGATGAAAACGTGTAAAAACGGATGAAAACGTGTAAATACTGACGAAAACGTGTAAAAACGGACGAAAACGTGTAAAAAAATGGACGAAAACATATAAAAACAGACGAAAACGGTAAAAAACGGACGAATATTATTTTTGCTGCCCTTTTTAATTCATTTTAAAAAATAAGGACTAACGGTGCAAGAAATATTAACGGAGGGACTAACGGGAAAATATTATTTTAACACTTAACTGGTAAAACTAACGACGTTAGTGCTCAGGGATGATTAATGCTAAACGTTTGTGGACTTGGGGATGTTTAATGCTAAACGTTTGAGATAGGGATGATTCTTGCGAAATTACACAAACCACAGGGATGATTTTTGCAGTTTACTCTTACGAAAAATATTATGGTGTTGAACTCTACATGATACTACTGAGATATTCCATGTAAAAAAAAAAAAAAAAAAAAAAAAAAAAAAAAAAAAAAAAAAAAAAAAGTACTAGACTCGACCTGACCCATTTACCGGTTGGCTTGTTCTATCTCTTTTTTAGCCCGCCGTAATAAAAAAATAAATAAATAAAAAAAAAATAAATAAAAAAATAAAAATTGCCCCCTCTAATGAAATATTCTAGCTCCGCCCCTAAAGATATGCATGCACTATTTCGCTTAATTGATGTAGTGTTTATTTTGGTTCCCTTTGTTTTGTTAATTGTTTAGCCTTTCTGTTATCAAATGGAGTGTTTTTTTGGAAAAAATGGCCTTCTATAAAAAAAATTATGGAATGGACCTTTTTTAGGAAGAAAAAAATGGACTTTTTTTTTTTAAGAAAATGGACTTTTTTGGAAGAAAAAAATCATCTTCCTTTAAAACTGAAAATGGACTTTTTTGGAAGAAAAAAATCATCTTCCTTTAAAACTGTTGTGGAATGGTTTGTTCTGGAAAAGAAATATATATAAAATAAATAAATAAATAAATAAAAATATATAACTAAAAATGTATACATTGAATGCACGTCGTTTCGCATAGTCAAACTCCAATTAATTCCAAGAGTTTTTGAAAACTATTTCAAGTACAATAAGAAAATCTTATTTTCCGTTACTAGACTACACCCACTATCTTATTTTGTTACTAGAACGCACTCGCTCTCTTATTTGTTTAGTTTTGCCCTTAAGCTTCTTGATCAATATTGTTTGTCACTTGGCAGTATGTCTTATTCAACTCATGCTATTCGTTAAACACAAGTATGCTAGTTTGATTATGTGAAATACATGTATATCATGTATTCACATTGACCCGAGTGGTCATGCAGACAGATTATATATTCATGTTGATCATAGTGTCCAAATACATGTATATCGTGTATTCACGTTGGCCCGAGTGGTCATACAGACATATTATGTATTCATGTTGATCATAGTGCCCAATACATGTATATCGTGTATTCACGTTGGCCCGAGTGGTCATACAGACATATTACGTATTCATGTTGATCATCGTGGCCCAATACATGTATATCATGTATTCACATTGACCTAAGTGGTCATATAGACAGATTATGTGTTCATGTTGATCATAGTGGCCAAATACACGCATATCATGTATTCACATTAACGCGAGTGGTCATATAGACAATTTATGCACATATGTTCCGAAAATGGGACTCAGACGACCTTTGTGGGTAATTAGTGCATAAGTGGTACACATGCTCCGTAAATGAAACGTATGACTTCCTACGAGAAGTGCCCATGCAAAATGTTTGACAACCCGAAAATTTCGCGTTAATATTTATCCAAAACTTATACGTCTTATCTTAAATCGCGAAAAATTTTGAACTTTATATATAACCGTTAAGTTATCCCGCGCGTAATGAAGACCATTCTATGACATTTTTATATCACTCTATGCTAATTTTAGTCTACTTTAATCATGTGCATGGTCATTTACATTCATAATCGTTATTTTCCTATGATTTGCGTTTTACGCGTTTACGGGTTGCGTTTTTCAGTTTTAACGACGTCTAAGCACTCCGTTAAACTTATCACTCATTTAATATACTAAGATAGAGTACATTGATAAGTTTTAAGATTTTTATGAGTTTATTATTTTTACAATACCGGGTTTGAAGTTTCGCGACTTAAGGATTTAACGTTAACAATTACCGGGATCAAACTACACTCCGTAATTCAAGATAATTAATAAGACTACATACTTATCATAACACCACCATAGGTGGCATTTTTTTTAGTGACTCACCAAGCCACATGGCTTGGTGAGAATACATCATACTTAAGATTAGAACACATGTATATCTTTCTTAAGTGTTAAGTCTTACTACCTAGATATTTCTTCATAACTAGTCAAAGTATGATCAAAACTCTCATCTCTCTTTTTTTCTCTATAGCAACGACCAAACACACCCTTAAACACCCCATATGATCTTGATTTTTATCTTTTAATCCATCACAAGTTAAAGGCTTAAGTTCCTTGTTGATTCCTAGTTCCATTTATACTATAAATCACCATAAACAATACCATAATCTCATCATCAATCCTAGGGTTTTTCTTGGAAGATATTCAAGAGGTAAAAGGGTTGAGTTAAAAGGTTCTTATAAGGGTTTTGTAAGGGTGAAATCAAGTGGGTTAAAGATTGGAAACAAGGGTTGAAGACTAGAAAGGGTTTAGGACTATTAGTGTTCTTGCTGTTCTTGTAATATTCATCCTAATCATTGTAAGGTTTATGTTTATTTTTCATGTACATTCAATATGGTTGTAATATGATACTAGGCTTTAATTATTTTTATGATGTATGTATTATTTTGAAAGTACTTGACATTGAACACATGATCTAAACTATGAAAACAAGCAAAGACAAGCCCTAAGTAAGTTTTATAAAACTGAAATTTCTAAATAGCCCCAAAGAACGAATTGTCTACACAAGTCAGTGGACTCTGAGCTTTAGGTAATAAAATAGGATTGTGGAGCTATATCTTTTGGTCGTTTTACCGCAATGCCCATCTCATAACTCATCCCGATGAGTAAATTAGAGCCGAAATGGTAAAACATGTCGAAAACTGCACATCAGACTTCATTTGGAAAAATCTTATAATTCTGGTCATTTTTATAACTCGGCCCAGTTTTATGAAATGTAGCTAAGACATAAAATTAAACGTAGCCGAAAACCCCACATCCAACGGACTTGTAGAACTCAACTTATCGATGTTTCCGTTGGACTGCAGTGAGCTGTCCAAAACAACATCGGTTTAAAAGCTTATATTTGTAATATTGACTTATGTTATGAGCAAATTAGGACTATAGAACACCTAAAATTGATAAATAAATTTAGATACTTTTCCAAGGACATAAAAACCAATACCTTATGATTTACAGTTTAGGAATAACGTTGACATTAAAACGAGATAACTAGATTCATATAAAAACTTAACGTTAACGATTAGTAGTATTTAAGAACTTGACCACATTTATATAAAAACCAAAGTGGTAGGACTCACTATCGGAAAAACGACTCGCTCACCTTTCTATAAGATTAAATATGACCTAGGCGTAATGATTTCCGGAATAGGTGAATTAATAAAAACGATATAAACCCGAACATAGAGTAACTTATCAATAGGGCTTGTTATTGTTTTCAAGACTTAATAAAACTAAACTTTTACATTTTTGTAAACTTACAAAAATGTGTACAACCAACTGGGCTAGCTCAGTTGGCCACCAAGATTCCTTAGGGGCTTGGGGAGGGGATGTTTGGCTAGGGGAGGTCTCAAGTTCGAGTCCCACCCGGGACTTTTACCCCTTGAGGCGGTAAAAGGAGGAAGAGGCGGGTTCACGGACAGCATACTGCCCAATTGGATGTCACTGCTCAAACTGAACCACTAACAACTAACAAGCCGTTCTAAATAATAATAATAATAATAATAATAATAATAATAATAATAATAATAATAATAAAACAAAAAAAAAACAAAAATATGTACAATGTCAAGAGTATATAAATACTTTTCAAAATGTATTCGTACGTTTTCATATATATATAACAGAATGCGTATGATGTCATCAATGACACATAATGTCCAGTAAGCGGCCTTAAATGCCACCTCATAATTCCACCTAAGCACACTTTGTTCATAAACTTTTTTTAATTAAAATTTGTATTTAATTAGTCTAAAAATTAAGTGTGCATGGACTCGAACCTAGGATCTTATGATACATTAGTAACTATTTTTACCACTGGAGCAACTTAATTTTGTTTTATATACTGCAAAGCCAAAACTATAATGTTTAAAAAAAATTATACCGGATTTAAAAAAAAAAAAAAAAAAAAAAAAAAAAAAAAAAAAAAAAAACATACAAAATAGGAAAAGATTGTATATAGCAAAACCCTCAACTCGATCTCTCTTCATTATGTTATACCACAAAACCCTCATTACCAGCCTCACCTCAACAAACCCTACTTCACTAACCCCCTGATCCACTTAGCAACAACAACCAACCATGGTGTCAGGAAAGAAAACGGTAAACATTTAGTTCTTATAAATTTATCACACTTTCATATATATCCACACGTAACATTTATTTATTTGTTGTATGAAAAAACAGAAGAAGAACCATGAAAGCATTAACAACATATTTCAGTATCATGAGATTATTTCATATTGAATAATTTGTTACCTAATAAGCTTAATTATCATAAAGTATGAAACATGTAGTGTAAGAAAAATTATTTGAAAAATGGTGGAGTTTATTTGTATAATGCGTGTTTTGTAGAAGAAGAAGAAGAAGAAAACCCCCAATTCAAGGTAAGAAACTAATTAACTAATGAATTATAATGCATTAATTAGTATCCACGATATTCGTTTTGGTTTGAGACATGCATTCAGATGTGCGTTTTGTAGAAGAAGAAGAAGAAAACCCCCAATTCAATGTAAGAAACTAATTAACTAATGAATTATAATGCATTAATTAGTGTTCACGATTTTCGTTTTGGTTTGAGACATGCATTCAGGCCAGAATTTTTGATGTTTGTTTATTTATGGCTATTCTTTGTATATACGGGTGAAAGCAATTCGCGGACTTCCTCTTTTCTGAAAGGATAACCTCACATATTCCTAAGATTGTTGTCATTCTTGCTCAACTTCTCTTAGCTGGTAAATCAGTTTTCTATGCTTTGCTTTAGAGTCTTTCCTCATACCCCGCCCCGACAGGATTGGGTATGTTGTTGTTGTTGCTTTATAGTCATCTACCATAGAAGTTGGATCAGGAATATACATTACTTACATAGGCTATATCACTCCTGTTAACCAAGAAAAGCTCTTCGTTCTTCGCTTTGAGGTTTATCGCTTTCTTTTTCACTACCAAGAAAACCGATATCTATGCATGTTTTTACTTCATACATTAGCAAATGTTACTCATGCACTTACGTTTTAGTATTATTGTTTAGTATTTTCTTATTATTAATTGCTTTTGTAACCAGACGTACTGGATAAAAATCTGCATGTGGGTCACCCAACCACTTTTGACCATTTACTCAAGCTGCCCAATTTGCGACCTTTGATGAATACCTATCTGACAAACATGCATATGGGTAAAGAATCATAGCCCCGTTATCAATATCTAGCATCTAAAGGATCCTAAACGCTTCCATGCTGAATTTGTTCGCCAACTATCAGAAGGCTCATAAACAACAGTAGTTACTCAATATGTGAATCTAATGGGCAACATCAGTGTTTTAGAGCGAGTGTGCAAAAACCTGGGCTTATGTACACACAACTTCAATGTTACATGCTACAAGCCTGTGAGTAACAATTAACAGGTATCACTGTGATAAGACGGAATATTGTTGAGCCGTTATTTCTTCTTCAACCAGGTGGGATTACTCCAACAATGGTTATCTTGATGCCCTTAAACATCTAACAGATTTGAAAGAAGAAGGTCTGATCTTAATCAATCGTGTTACATTCTCACTAATTTCTTCTCATGACCGGATATAACTTTATCTTCTGGTTAGCAGGTAAGATTAAGACGGTAGCTTTGACTGACTTTGTGATACGACCCCTTATTATTAATTAGTATTTATTTATTATTACTTAAGTTAGTTTCCTTTTATTATATTTCTTGGTAAGAAAGCTAGGGTATTAGTTTAAGTCTATGACTCCTCTTTATAAATAGGGCATTAGGATTCTAATTCTGAGGATGTTGAATAATATGAATTATTGATTTGGTTATCAATATCGGGGGGTTGGTTTAATATAAACCATCGGGGGGTCGGTTTATCCCACTAATATAAACCATCTATCTTGTTTATTTTCTTCTTGTTATCTTATTATCGATCCGGTTCATATCAATTGGTATCAGAGCTATTCGATTCTAGGGTTTCAAAAAAAAACACTATTCATCCAAACACTATTCATCTGAATCACTATTCACATCCAGGAGTTACTGTTCATTCGAGTCACTATTCGCCACAAGAAAAACACTGCTCATCAAAGAATAGTTACTGTTCATAAAATAGTTAAATCTTCTTTTGATATCGGGTATCAATGGCACACATATGGCGGGCTATAATGGAAGAGCATCGAACAAGTATGCAGGATTACAAAAAGGTCCATAAAGAGACAATGAGATCTGAACTAAGGATGGCAATTGTGCAGCAAAGTATGGAGATGGATATATGGGAGATCAAAGAAAAACTTGTTGAGAGACGGGAATTAATGAAGTTGAGATCAAGGAATTACAGTAACCAAAATAACAGCATGGCAGAAATTTAGTTTGTCGAGGATTCGTCCAAACCTTTGACAACTGGAAAAAGTATTGAAGATGGCGGTAATTTGGAGGAGCTTATGGTTACGTCAGCGGAGAAAGACGATTTTACGAGGCCAATTTTGGAAGCGAAAGAAGATTTAGGGCAGAAGTTAATCAATGACTTGGATGAGCCTCTTATGGTGCTCGAATCAGATGGGAAGATTAACAAGAACGAGTTCTCTATTGCACCTGTTGAGCAAAGTTCTGCTGGAAAGAAAAATCAAGCGGAACATCATAAGTTGTTGATATGGCAGATTATAACATTGAAGTTGGGATGTGAGATCTGTCTGGGACATCTTTGGACTAATGTTCGGTTGAAACAAGAACCGGTTCTTGCTCAAAGAAGAACATGGGATCCTGGAATTACTTTAGGCGAATTTTTAAAGCAACACCTTGAGGACAAGGTGTTTTTGGGGGCGGAAGTATTGATACGACCCCTTATTATTAATTAGTATTTATTTATTATTACTTAAGTTAGTTTCTTTTTATTATATTTCTTGGTGAAAAAGCTAGGGTATTAGTTTAAGTCTATGACTCCTTTTTATAAATAGGGCATTAGGATTGTAATTCTGAGGATGTTGAATAATATGAATTATTGATTTGGTTATCAATATCTGGGAGTTGGTTTATCTCATTAATATAAACCATCGGGGTGTCGGTCTATCCCATCAATATAAACCATCTATCTTGTTTATTTTCTTCTTGTTATCTTATTATCGATCCGGTTCATATCACTTTGATACCCAGTTGTTACAGATTATATTGGAAACGGCATCCCAATTGTAAGCAATCACGTAATTAAGTGTAATACTCATGGTTCCATATTTATATCTTTTTTTGAGATCTGGTTTAAATGCGGCATTACTATGTGTTTGCTACTGTTAACAGGTTCAACATTCACTTATGCACATGCAACCTCAACAAAGAATGCGACCTACAAAAAAATGAAGACGTCAAATGGATCAAAAATCCACCAGTCTATTTTACCAAAGCTATGGAAAGAGTTTTACGTATAATGGTAGTATCAATATTCATGTTGCTGTTGTGATCAATGGCGGTTTGATCACCCCTGTTCTCCAAGACGCTGATAAGGTGTGCGATAAATGAGTGCTTTTCATTTATAGATTTTTTAATCAAGTTTGAAACTTTATGGATTATTATTCTATGTGTTGTAGTTGGATCTTTATTTATTATCCGAGGAATGGAAGGAGCTTGTGGAGAAAGCAATGTCCAAACAACTTCGCCCCATGAGTACAACTCATGTAAATGCTAAATAATATTAGCTTTCAATGGTACTTTGGATCATGTTTATTTACATCAAATAGTATTGAGTTGTTTAGCTTTCAATAATAACTATAAAGACACTGGGCTATTCGGTATCTATATTTTGCTAAAGTGAGTTTAATTTCATGCAACATTACCTATGTTAACACCTAAAGATGCACGTGCTTACTTTTTCATTATATATTTTAATTACGTACGTGCAGATTCGGATTCATTAACAAAAGCTTTGGCTGAAAAAATTGGTAATTGTGTTGGCCAATATGCGGAGAACATGGATGATTGAACAAATAATTGCCAACCAAGCCTTCGATGGTGATCAAAGGAATAATGGGGTGTTGAGATTGCGCCAAACTTGTTCTTAACCTGAAAATAAGAAATACGAAGACACTACGTTAAGTGATTACGCAGGGGTTGGACCCTGCGAACCACCTCCGGCGTGCGAGTAAGTATGTGTAATGGTAATATAGGTCGTAAATTGAGAGAGTGAAGTTAACTTACTTAGTTTTGGCTTGACTATGCTATTTATAGGGGAGAAATAGGACATAGTGGGCGGTTGCACATTGTTCGGAGATCATGGGGGCGTCCCATGGAAAGTGGTAACCGCTAGGGCTTTGTAGCCCACGATCTCTGTTTTGGCGGGAAAGCCAAAGGGAAGAGGAGACGTGGGTTTGACCAGGTCAGGATGGTCCTTCGTGCTAGTCCCTTCGTCAGGAATACCCCGAAGGGCTTAGGGCTTCAATTGGCGGATTCCCACATGGTAACCAATTCGCAGGCGAATGATTTTATGCCAATGAAACGTGTTAGAGGATTAACCTGGACCTCCGAAGGGAGGGCTTTCTACAGGTTCGAAGGGGAGTCCTTCGACCCGTTCGGAGGGTACATCATCAAGCCCCCCAGTCGAAAGTGATATATACGTACAAGTATATATTGCCTTCGACTCTAAAAACATGTCACACTCTATCCTTTCCATCACAAATTCGAATGGAATAAGGATAAGTGTTTAACCAAAATATGCAATAAATGCGGATAATAAATAACTAACTACCACGCTATTGAATACAACTGCCAAGATATCGGTATCTCCAAACTTCTTTTCAAAATTGAAAGAGGAGCTTTGAGTCCGTATTATACACGTGGACGGTCAGGGTAAACTTTCAATAGGGATACATAAACTTTTGCTCATCCCTACCTGATCATAATTTTATTTTGCGCCCAAAATACACATACACAGTACTGTGCTTTGTGCTTCTTCTGAATTCGAAGGTAATTACCCTCCCTTGTTCTTATTGTTACAAATACAAGATGAGTATGGCGGCAAAAAGAACCATTAGGCAACAAAAGTGTACCTTATCAGAACAGGCTTTGGCGGATTTCTTTGAAAAATATCCCATACTAAAAAAGTATAAAGTGATACTCCCAAACAAAAATCAAAGTATTTTTGACGCTCCAACTGGGTATGTTGGGTTATATGTTCATGCTTTTACAGAATCCAACTTTAGGATTCCTATTCATCCACTAATCTTAGAATTTTTACAGTATTATCAAGTACATATTTCCAGGTTGAACCCATTTGGCTTAGCCAAACTAACCACCTACATTGTCGTATGCAAAGCTTATGGTTATGAGCCCACGCTTAACGTGCTTAGAGGCTTTATCAACCTTTGCCCTGGTGGTGATTGGTTAACCTTAGGTAAAAGAAGTGAACCTGATGTTCCCTGTTTAATAACAAAACCTTTTGCCAACATAAGAAAATGGAAAGGTTTGTTTTTCTATGTGCAAGACACTATCATACCTCCCCAATATCCAGCGTTGCTAGACAAAGACTTTCGTTTTGACGAGAAACACTTTGATGATCCTTTGCCACACTTTGTTAGAAGCTATCCCCTCTACTAACGTTTGAACGTCACCCATTTGACGTGCAAACGTTTCCTGAGCCGATACTGTTTATGGCGGGGATTATAGATCATTGGGAAGGCTCTCCACTGGAACCTGCTATAATCTGCAATGGGAAAAGTATGTACATACCTATTAAAATAAAGTAAATGACTTATCTGATGATATTTATCTCTTCTTTTTGTTTTTCTGTAGGGATGGCATTCAGGAACTTCGTTGTGGCTCGTGGTATTAGGGAAGTTAGTTTTGTCCCTAAAGAGCCAGAGAATATAAGCTACGGGATAGGTTCTCCATCCATGTCAATTGAGAATGACAAAACTCCGCAGTTCGTGGAAACTGTTGCAGATTCCGATGATCCCCTTATCAAGGAATTTCAAACGAGTCTCGCAAGGTCCTCCGGTGTTTCAGATAAGAGAAGTAGGAAAGCAAAGGCTGCCATGTCTGTAAGGAACCCTCCGAAGAGGAAGTTAGCCCTTCCTACTCCTCCAGCGAGAGTTGTGAAGCCCAAAGGATCGCACTCTAAAACCTTTATACCCACTCCTCTAACGATTCCTGATGATCCTACTCCAAGTAAGCTAGCATCTTTCATGCGTATCAAATGTCATGCATCATATAACTTGTTTTCCTTTCTTTTTTAGGCCTTCCTGATGTTGTGGAACTTCCCAATGCACATGCCTGTCGACAATTGGTTGACAAAATGACACCTACCAGTTGGAAAAGAGTCTTGGATAACATGTCTATTGAAGAGCTTTGCGACTTTCACTCCAAAAGTTACGCTAGGCAGGCTGTGTTGGATAATCATCTTAATTCGAGAACAAGGGAATTGATGCAAACGGTGTTGGATGTGAGGGTAAAAATGGATGATATCTTAGCTAAAGAAAAAGCTAGGGATCAGGAACATGATGAGTTGGAGTCTAGGTGTAAAGAAGTGATGGAGGACTTTGAGAAGAATCCCTTCGTACAAGATATGCGAGTCAAAATTGACAGACTCGAAAGTCAATTAAAAGAATCCCAAGCGAGGTGCAACAAGTTGAAGGTTGAAGAGTCCAAAGTTTCCATTTATAGAGCCCAAATTGCCGCGCTCGAGTCTAAATGTACAAACCTGGAGGTCAAAAGGTCTAGGCTGGCTGAACAGGAGATTAACCTTTGTGATAAGCTCAATGACCTTAGATCCCACCTTCAAATCTTGGAGAGAGACCGAGCTGAGGTAGTTTCGAGAGTTGTTCCTCATGTGGCGATGGAATTGTAACGTAGCGATGAGGTGGGGGAAGTTATTGGGAGACTTGTGAACGCAACTATCTTCTACGGAACCTGCACTACGTTGGAAGAAATTGCCGAGACAAAGAAACCCGTTGTTCTGTCGGAGGTGTCTTACTATCGCCCAGACTCTGAGCGAGAGTTTAATGAGGCTGGTGATGCGTTTACTTCAACAAAGTACCCTTATCTTGCCGAGGTAACCAAAGATCCATTGGCTCCAATAGAGGAGCTTTTGGCCAAGAAGCCTATGAAGATCCAACCTGCATCCTCAACAAAGAAATCTAACTCTGCTCAACCTTGAAATGATTTCCCAACGTATTACTTGTGTTAGATAATTTATCTTTGTTCCTGTTTGAACAATTTTATCTTTTATGTTGCTGGGCTTTGACCCGTATCTTTAGACAATTGTCCTTTTTGTGATTATGATGGCTAAAACTATACTTAGTTTATGCTAATTTAGTGGAATATGTCCCACTTTCATTGTCATGTTTATCTTCTCTTACGCTCATTTAAAGAGCGTACACATACTACCTAAGGTTATAACCTTATTGTGTGTATTTTGGACCAAGATTTTAAGCAATCGTATAATTTGACTGCGACAGAGGGTCGCGACCCACTCCGTCTTTATCCTTAAGTAGCAGAGGGCTTTTAATACCCTAAGACTTCATAGGAAAGTTAATGTGAATTATACTAGATGTTATTTATATACAAGGTGTGTGCCTTGTTACATCCTTTGACATTGAAACTTTTTTACTACTTGGCTGGACAAATCTTTGTTGTAAAGAACGAAACAAGAGATTTGAGGGAAATGCGTTATATCATTAATTGGGTAGGGAGGATTACATCATTTTAAGAAATGAATACTAAGACACCTACCATTAATGCTTCTTTCCCCAGATGAGAAGAATGCGTTACATGAAATTGTAAAAACAAACTGAGTGTTTTTTTTTTGTAGTAAGTTTTATATGTAAAACTTACGAAGGTTAGTACCGTTCCAAGTTCTATCCATGACTTCTCCTTTAAGCGTTGCGAGCTTGTACGCGCCGTTGCCGTAGGCTTCTGATATAACGTAGGGTCCTTCCCATGTTGGCCCTAGTTTTCCTTCGTATTCGGCCTTGCTTGCACTATTCAGACGAAGGACATATTCACCTGGCTTGAGCGTGGAGGGTCGGACTCGGTTGTTATAGTATTTTTCAATCTTCTGTTTGTGGATAGCCTCTCTTATCGAAGCTATTTCTCTTCTTTCTTTCAGAAGATCAAGATTTTCTCGAATCATTTCGCCATTTGTCTTTTCTTCAAAGTTCACAATGCGTTTTGTTTCAATGCTTATTTCGGAGGGTATAACAGCTTCCGTTCCATAAGTAAGGCTAAAAGGAGTCTCCCCGTGGCTTGACTTGGGGTGCGTCCTATGTGCCCACATAACTTGGGGTAGCTCGTCTACCCACCCATGATGGCTTCGTCCCAATCTCTTTTCAATTCCTTCTATGATATCCCGGTTTGTGACTTCTACTTGTCCATTACCTTGGGGATGATAAACGGAAGTGAATAACTGTTTGATCTTCAGGCCTTCGCAAAAGGTTGGGAACACCCCTTCGGCGAACTACTTTCCATTGTCGGAGATTATAATGTGAGGGACACCGAAACGGCAGATTATGTGTTCCCACACGAATTTCTCCATATGCCTTCCTGTTACTGATGCCAAGGGCTTCGCTTCAACCCATTTGGTAAAATAGTCTATAGCTACGACCAAGAACTTTACTCCACCTGGAGCAACTGGTAGGGGTCCGACTATGTCAATTCCCCATTGGCAGAAAGGCCATGCTGACGTAACGGAGGTCATGTCTTGTTTAGGCATTCTCGGGACTTTGGAGTGGATCTGACATGCTTCGCACTTTTGTATTATTTCTATTGCATCCCTGTGCATGGATGGCCAATAATACCCAAGCTTCATTACTTTTGAGACAACGGAGCGAGGGCCTGCATGCAATCCGCAAGATCCTTCGTGAACTTCATATATGATATTCGAAGCCTGTTTTGGTCCCACACAACGAAGCCATGGGGATAAGAAGGATCTCCTGTATAGATTATCTCCAATAAGTCTATATTGGGGAGCTTTGATCCGGACCTTTGAGCTAGTTTAGGGTCTTCCGGCAGGATACCGCTGATCAAATACTCCCTAATCGGAGTCATCCAGTTGGTGCCTTCCTCGGGTACGATGTCAGAAACTTCGCTTCGTTCAATTGACCTATCAGCCAATACTTCTACCAAAACCTCTTTCGTTAAGTGAGCAAATGCCATTGAGGCCAACTTGCTTAGGGCATCTGCTTTCTTGTTTTGATTTCTGCGTACATGTACTATATCATAGGTTTCAAAACCTTGAAGAAGTTCCTTAGCCTTTTCCAAATATCGCTTGATGGTGGGCTGTCTTGCTTCATAAGAGCCCTTGACTTGATTAGCAACCAACTGGGAATCTACGAAAATGGACAGATTCTGAACATCCATTTCTTTTGCTAGCCGAAGGCCAGCTAACAGGGCTTCATACTCAGCTTCGTTGTTGGTGGCTTCGAATTCGAAGCGCAATGCATAAGTATACTCCTTTCCTTTCGGACTAACCAACATTAAACCTGCTCCAGAACCATCGGAGCTTGAGGCTCCATCTGTGTACAGCTTCCATCCCTCGATCGTCTTCGAGGGCTGTTGTTTAGGGACCTCTTTATCTTGGCTAGGTCCGGAAGGTGTTTCAGCTAGAAAATCCGCAAGTACCTGACCTTTGACATAGTTTCGACCCTTGTATTCTATCTCATGCTCTCCCAATTCGATAGCCCATTTAGCCACCCTTCCTGATTTCTCAGGCTTCGATAGTATCTGTCTGATAGGCTTGTCAGTCAAGACTGTGATGGGGTGAGCCTGAAAGTACCTTCTAAGGCGTCTTGCAGCATAAACCAAAGCAAGGACTAGCTTTTCCAACTCCGGATAGTTTAGTTCAGCTCCTTGCAGAACCCTGCTAACAAAGTATATTGGGACTTGTTTCCTTTCCCTTTCGGCTAAAAGCACCGCGCTGATGCTTTCCAAAGAAGCCGCAATGTACATGAACAACACTTCGCCTTTGATTGGGGCTGTAAGTGTTGGCAAGATTTCTATGAATTCTTTTAGCTTTTCGAAGGCTGCTTCCGCCTCACAACTCCATTGAAAAGTCTTTTTATCTGTGCACCCTTTGAGTGTTTTGAAGAATGGCAAAGACCGATCCGCCCCTTTCGACAGGAACCTGCTAAGTGCCGCAAGCTTCCCGTTGAGACTTTGGACTTCCTTTAATGACTTTGGAGCTTGAAGATCAGCTATGGCTTTAACCTTCGAAGGGTTGGCTTTAATCCCTTGCTTCGTTATCAAATGCCCCAAGAATTTTCCTTCCTCCATGCCAAAGGAACACTTCTTGGGGTTAAGCTTCATGTTGATTACCCGTAATTGATCGAAGGTCTCTTGAATGTCAGAGAGGAGGTCCTCTTCGGTTCTGCTTTTTATTACCATGTCATCGACGTAGGCTTCCAAGTTCCTTCCAATTTGTTTATGGAAAGCCTTGTCTACTAAACGCTAATAAGTAGCCCCTGCGTTCTTTAGGCCGAAGGGCATCTTCTTGTAGCAATAGACACCCTTTCCTGTGTAAAAGGCTGTTTTCTCCTCATCCTCCTATGCCATTTGTATTTGGTGATACCCCTTGTAAGCATCCAGAAAGCATTTCAAACGGAACCCCGAAAGGGATTCGACCTTCCAATCAATTTCTGGTAGAGGGTAGCAGTCCTTCGGGCAAGCTTTGTTGATGTCGGTGAAGTCAACACACATACGCCACCCTCCATCGCTTTTCTTCACCATGACTGGATTAGCAACCCATGTTTGGTATTTCACCTCTCTGAGAATTCCTGCTTGTACAAGCTCATCCACCTCTTTACAAGCGGTTGCATTTCTTTCTGGTGCTAGGCTTCGTCGCTTTTGCTTAATGGGCTCAACGTGCTTGAACTCGTTAAGCTTATGCTCTGTATCGAAAGGCTTGCCATTAATCGTAAGAGTCCTGGGAACCCCGGTCATATCTGAATACGTCCATGCGAATACGTCTTTGTTGGCTCTGAGTAGCTTCTCCAAGTCTGCTTTGAAGTTAGCAGGGAGTTGCTTTCCGATTACCACCGTTTGCTCCGGATAGAGCTCATTCACCACGATACGCTCTTCGGCATCTGTACAACTTAGGATGACCTTCGGAGGCTCCTCTGGACTTTCTCTAATCTTTTTACCGTTGTCTCCCGTTTGTCCTTGATTGTAAGTGGAGAATACGGTGCCTATCCCATAAGGTGTATGGAATTTTACTGCTGTGTGTATGGTGGAGACTACGATACCCATTCTTTGCATGACAGTCCTTCCTATCAACAAGTTGTAAGGAGAGCTGGACCTTACGATGGCGAACATGAGGGTTTCGGTCCTTGCGAGCCTGCCTTCTCCAATCGTTATTTCCAACGGAACTTCTCCCAGAGGCCACGAATGTTCACCAGAAAAGCCTACCAAGGGTATCTTCGAATCAATTCGCTGTGACATGATCGAAGGATTAAGCTTGAGGAAACAGTGCTCGTAGATGATTTCGCAGGCGCTTCCACAGTCCATATAGGCTCTATTCACTTCTCGGTCAGAAATAAGGACTTTGATGACCACCGGATCATTTGAAGGGATTTGACCTGCAAGAGGAGGGAAAGTTACCTCCCCTACTACGTTACCCTCCGTTACCTTTCTCTTCAAGCTGTTTTTGCCCCAATGGACCATGAGTATTGGGGCTTCAAGAGGAGTAGTGTCCGTCATCTCTTCCTTTCCCTTCTTTATACCCTTCACCAAATGTGCCAATTGCCCGGACTTTACATCATCCTCTATCTATTTCTTTAGTTCTCTACAACTGTTTGTATCGTGACCATAGTTTTCGTGGAAGTGACAGTATTTGCTGGTATCCCTGTTTTTGCCTTTACTTGTCATACGGGGGGGTGCTTCGAAAGCCTTGGCGGCCCTCTCCGTAGCAAGTATTTCCTTGGGAGACTTCGTTAGACTGCTTAGCAGACCATGGTTCGGGCCTTTGTTGTACGGAGAAAACATGTCTCTGTTTTTGCTCTTGTTTTTGGACCCTTCCCACGAAGAATGCTTCGAAAATTTGTTGCTGCCATCTCTGTCTACCGGAGCCCCATTAGTGGACACCTCTTTTGCTTCGATCCAAGTATATGTCTTTTCCGTCAACCCCTTGTAAGTTGTCGGAAGGTCAGTGGACAAGAATTCCACCAAACTCCGATTTCGAAGGCCATGCACGAAACCAGAAATACGCTGATCTTCATGAAGACCCAAAATTTGCAAAGTCTCATCGGTGTATCTAGTAACGAAGGCCCTCGTGCTTTCGTTATCTTTTTGTTTGATGTTGTGCACCGTTAAATGAGTCCTTGTGAACTTCTTTTGCTGACTGAAGTGTGACCGGAACTTTGCTTTGAGATCATCAAGGTTGACGATGCTACCGGACTTTTGCCCATTCCACCAAATACGAGCAGAATCCCGTAGGGTGTATGTAAACATATGACAGGCCACCGGCATAACCCATTTTTGCATTTTGATAGCCCCTTCGAACAAATGTAAGAAATTGTCCGGATCCCCCTTCCCATCATAAGTCCCGACATGTGAAGGCATTTTCAACCCATCAGGCAATGGGTAATCTTCTATCCACCTAACGAAAGGTGTAGCTGAACCCATAGGGTCTGAATATAGACAATTATAAGGTGGTGCGTACATGGGGACAGTATTGTATGGATTGCTGTTTGGGGGCATTCCCATAGGAGTCTGGCTTGGGTAGGACTGATAAGGTGTGTTCATGGCAAACGGGTAACTGTTTCCCATGGCGTACGGAGGGTACGCCATAGGATGGCCGTAGGACATGCTCCCATAATTTTGGGGGAAGCTTGGGTTATTAGGCTGTCCATTTACTGGAGGATATAAATTTTGAGGATAAGACTGAGTTTGGAACGAGGGGTACATACCATTGGGAGGAAGATTTCCTCCCATATTAATTGTAGACGGATTTCCTACTACGCCTGATGCGTGAGAAGGCTACAACGGAACCCCAGATTCAGTCCTTCCAAGATGAGCTGCTAGCAATGGAGGCAAAGTCACCCCCCTTTCTTCCCTAAGCTGGCTCCTACCGTTAGAGCCTTCAGTAACCGCCCCTTCTCTTCTTGTCGGAGCCCTCTCGGGGACTCCTTCGAAACCAACGGACCTTTTGCTTAGCCTTCGACCGATTGGATACCCAATTCTTAAGGCCGATAGGGTTGGCCCTTGGGTCGGAGGCCTAGGTTCCATCTCCAGTTCTTCATCATATTCATCACTCGAGTATTCCAACTCCCTTCGCACCTCAGCATTCCTGACTTGCCTGTTACGAGCCCTTAACAGGGTTTCCAACACTTCGTGGTTGGCTTCGACAAAGGCTGGGCTAATGACAGGTTCTGGGTTGGCTGATGTCAAAGCATGATTGTTGGTTGTGATTTCTGGGTGAGAACGTGTTGTGAAGGTGGAAGCGGTTATTGGGGGAAGGTTGTTAGAGTCGTCGATTGGTATTGGTGCCAAGGTAGAGAAACCCGGTGGGGGAGTATCTTCTCTCCCTTGATCCATGCCGGAATAATAGTGAAATTGGTTGGTAGGTTATAAGCTCGGAATTAACTTGACCAATTGTAGCGGTCCCACGGATGGCGCCACTGATTGAACAAATAATTGCCAACCAAGCCTTCGATGGTGATCAAAGGAATAATGGGGTGTTGAGATTGCGCCAAGCTTGTTCTTAACCTGAAAATAAGAAATACGAAGACACTACGTTAAGTGATTACGCAGGGGTTGGACCCTGCGAACCACCTCCGGCGTGCGAGTAAGTATGTGTAATGGTAATATAGGTCGTAAATTGAGAGAGTGAAGTTAACTTACTTAGTTTTGGCCCGACTATGCTATTTATAGGGGAGAAATAGGACATAGTGGGCGGTTGCACATTGTTCGGAGATCATGGGGGCGTCCCATGGAAAGTGGTAACCGCTAGGGCTTTGTAGCCCACGATCTCTGTTTTGGCAGGAAAGCCAAAGGGAAGAGGAGACGTGGGTTTGACCAGGTCAGGATGGTCCTTCGTGCTAGTCCCTTCGTCAGGAATACCCCGAAGGGCTTAGGGCTTCGATTGGCGGATTCCCACATGGTAACCAGTTCGCAGGCGAATGGTTTTACGCCAATGAAACGTGTTAGAGGATTAACCTGGGCCTCCGAAGGGAGGGCTTTCTACAGGTTCGAAAGGGTATCCTTCGACCCGTTCGGAGGGTACATCATCAATGGAGAAGGTAAGTTATAAGACTAATTATAGAAATGTCATGCCTACGTTGTTAATCATTAATTACTTTTTATTTGGAAAATTTGCATAGGTCAAACTAAAGCATGGATTAAATAGGGCGATGAACTCTCTGGTGAGGGAAATGCATACCCTACAAGTAAGTCCACAAACTTGCAGCTCTGCATTTGGAGTTGCTATTTTGGAAGACGAATACAACCATTAATAATAATAAATTCGTCTATCACCAATGAAAACAGGAAAGCCACTTCTGGAAGCTTTACAAGGAAGACCTACTTTTCCGCTTCACGTACATGAGAACTTCGATGTGAGTAGTCTATCTTCTTGCGTGCCTGTTAGAACCTTTTATGCCATCATTTTCCATTGAGGCAAGTAAATTTCATCTTCTACTATAAAGTTCATCCATCGTTATCTGTAACCTTAGTTTGTTGTTTATATACATCAACGATTGGAAATATAGCAGTTGCCGTTGTAGGTGGTCGGCGTACATAAATTTCCACAAGGATAAGAGACTGAAGTGCGCTTGCTTAACGTAGTAGTTGAAGGTGTTGCTGACATTTCACTTCTGACAACAGTCTATTCCATGTTATCCCGGTACTATTCTTTTACCCGTATTTTTGTTAAACTTATAGATGTTGTACAATTTTTAAGTAAAGGAACATCTTACAAAAATTGATTACCATAAGCTCATAAACCCATTGAATAACCATATATAAACAGGTCGGGTTAATCAGATTTTGAGAATAGAAAATCTTACCCAATACTTGATACAATAAGCTTTGGGTATCTTTGGCACAGGTGTATTCAGCTTCGGGTATTGCATTTGAAAAAGGGATTATATATATATATCGAGCCAGACATCATTACTGACAACACTACATCTAGGGGTGGCAATTTCTGACCCGACCTGAAACCGACACGAAAATAGACAGGTTCGGGTTGAGTCTAAATAGATTTCGGGTCGGGTTTGGGTCGACCCATCTAACCCGTTTATTAAACAGGTCAGGTTCGGGTTGGGAATAAACTAAGCGGGTCGACCAGCTAACCCGTTTAAGATTTTTTTTCTTAAATTAAAATTTATTTATATTTTATTATACGGGTTAAATGGGTTAAACGGGTCGACCCACAAACCCATTTAACCTATTTAACCCGTTTAATGTGCCACCTATAGTATATAAACGGGTTACATGGGTCAACCCAAAACCTGTTTAACCTATTAAACACGTGTAACCTATTTAACCCGCCAACTCAAGTATATATATGGGTTAAATGGGTCAGGTTCGGGTTATGTGTAAACATGTTAGGGTTGACATAGCTGACCCGATTATTTAAATGGGTCAGGTTCGGGTTGAGGTTTTCTGACCCGAACCCGACCCGAATTGCCACCCCTAACTACATCTATGGTGTAAAAACATTTTCACCAGAAGAAACAGTAAATATTAAACACAATGTTAGCTAGAATTGTAATTAGAATATCAGATATAGTCAATGTCAAAACTCAAACGCCATAAACAACTATTACCTTCCAACGATAATTACACGTCAAGCTCACCTTACTTAAAAATTATTTTCCGTTAACTAATACCATCAAAAGCATAAATAAGCTCACTTTCCTTAAAAAAAAAAATTCCCGTTAACTAATACTATCCAAAGAATAAATATAACAACTAATAACTTCCAATGATAATTACACGACACTATTCAATATGTTGAAACAAAAATTCAGCTCAAGTTTAGAACGAGATCCTACGTTCAATGAGGTGTGTAATCCTGTTAAATTTATTGCCCACAACATCCACATAATGTCAACAATAATAAGTGATATCTCTGCCTGTTATAAACCTTGACTCCTTGAGTGTTTTGGCAATGGCACACACACACATCGGCATCTTTCATCATGCCTTTTATGCTGGGGTGACAGATCTTTTAGAAAGTGTAATTGTTTTGCAAAGTCTAAAAAGTAATATAGACCGTTGGATCATAATACAAGATCCCATCAAAATAAAGAGGTACATATACACATGGGGCATAGTGGTCATTCTACTTTTTTTGTTTTTTTGTTTTTTTTTTTCCATCTCCTTTCTCCTCTTTATTTCTCATCAAATCCCCAATCTCAAATCCAAAAATGAAAAGACAATCGGTGATCTTCATCACCGTCACCACTTGCACCGTCACCATCACCGTCACCATGACCGTCAAAATCACAACCACTACACAACTTTTCTCCGATCTGTAATTATCATCACTCCGATCACCATTGAAACGTCATAAGTCGTCATCATCACCGCAAGCATCACCATCGTCATCACAACCGTAAACATGAAGATAACGGTGAGGAAGAGGTGATGAAGATGCTGCCTCCGTCAACGGTGACGGGGAATACGCCGGTGAATATTCGGTTGAATACACCATCGTTGATGTGCCGTTAATTACTTCAAAAAGGTGTGATTGATTGATTAAATAATCTATAAGCAAAACATGTAAAATGCTAAGGCTAATGTTTATTGATATCTGTAATGCATATTAGATATGATTTGAAGATCCAGTGGTTGTATGGTTGACTACTATTCGTACGGATATAAATTGATAATATTTGCGTATTATTGTATGCAATTGATATTTAATATTTGCGTATGAAGTGTTGAGCTTATTAATGTTGGAGAGTTGATTTGGTGATGTAATTAGTAACACATTTGGGGTTTTTTTGTGTGCATATAAGGTGTTTGATGAAAAGTCCGTGATGGTTTTTTTGTTATAAAAATGTGTGATTTTTTTGTTACAAAGTGACTGTACAACTTTGTATTTGATCGGCTTATTTTTGATAATGTTCATTAGTCCATTAGTTAGTTTTGGTCATCAGTTAATTTTGTTCAACAATTATTTTTGATAATGCTCATCAGTTCAAGGTAGTATTGTTCATCAGTTCATCAATTTTTCTAATAAAAACACAATTTTTATCAGTTCATCAATTATTTTTGATATTGTTCATCAGTTATTTTTTATAATGTTCATCAGTTATTTTTTATAATGTTCAGCAGTTTTCGAAAAAATAACATTCATCAGTTATTTTTGATATTGTTCATCAGTTATTTTTTATAACGTTCATCAGTTATTTTTTATAATGTTCAACAGTTTTCGAAAAAATAATGTTCATCAGTTATTTTTTATAACGTTCATCAGTTATTTTTTTTCGAAAAAATAACGTTCATCAGTTATTTTTGATATTGTTCATCAGTTATTTTTATAACATTCATCAGTTATTTTTGATAACGTTCATCAGTTATTTTTTATAATGATCATCAGTTATTTTTTATATTGTTCATCAGTTATTTTTATAACATTCATCAGTTATTTTTTATAACGTTCATTAGTTATTTTTCATCTTTAACGTGCGATATCTCACTCATATCATATCGGATTTGAGTGATTCAAATTTGTGGGTAAAGAATGGCCAAAAAGCTACAATTTTCGTGTTTGAAGTTTTGCAAAATTCGGCCTTTAAACTAGACAATATTAGAGCAGAAAATGCTGAAAATTTCAAGAAAATCAACACCAACTTAAAATGTTGAAAAAAAAAAGTTGTGGTTCATATATCATAATGCATACCAAATTAAAGAGAATTAAATATAAAAAATTATGGTGAAATCGTTTTTTCATAAAAGTTTGTCGTTTAAAAGTTATTTACGTTTGAAGTTTTGAGGTGGAATAAAAAAAGGGGTTAAAAGGACCAAAATGCCCCCTAATCGAATTTAATAAGAAAAAAGGGAGGGAGTGGATAGAGGACACATGACACTAGATGATAGGCTTTCTAGACTTTTTAGTTTCTTCCACTTTTTAGTGGATCCTGGACCCTCTGAATGTAAATATTAAATGACAAATTCACCAAAACAAACAGGATTTGAGCTTTTAGTTTATTCTATAATCTGTTAATTGTATAGGCGTCAATATAGATACTGGTAGCGATTCAACTTCTCAACAGTCTACAGTACACAGAATGTTTCCAACGTTTGGAGATTATTTGTTATATATCTGGTGCGTTTATCTTTATAGAATTTATACTTTTCGATTACCTGCGAAAATAACTGATAGTGACCTGTTCGCTGTGATTATTGTTGCAGCTAATTTTGGGCGCCAGGATACCAGCTTGCATAACGTGAGCACACGTACCGGCTGACAGAAAAGTACCTGCTATGGTCCAGGTATCTATTGGTTTTGGGACATTCTCAATATTTCGAGTTTGTTGTTATTGTCTGTTGAGAATTAAACTAACAGTTGGTACTGCTCATACATAAATTAGTACTGCTGAAGATCGTTCAAGAATACACTATCAGTACTAAGCCAGTTAGTGCTGTTGGAACAAGAAGTTAGTACTGTTTATAAGATAAAGATGAAAGTCGTGTGAAGATATATATGGAAAAGATGTAATGTATATCTTATTAATATAGATTTATACGGTAGATAGTTTACTTGTAAAGGACTCCTTATTCTATAAAAGGAGATTCTAATTAGGGTTTCTAAGAGCAGAGATACATGCATTTTGATAGAGCTTCACGATTTTATTGTAATCCTTGTGATATTCCAAGATCACTCGTAATATATTGAAGCTATAATCGTTTGGTTAAACTGTGTGTTATCATTCTTACTGTTACATTCATACAATCACATACAATCACCAAACACTAAATCTTCTAAGTACTTGGTGGTAAATTCCGCGTGCTACTAAGTATATACTCAAAGTATCTCCAACACAATTCGTGTGTTTAGATCCGGTCAAGTGGTATCAGAGACAGGTTGTTAGCACACATGTTGATAAGGAGACACATTTGTTATTAAAAGATCACAGTGGTGAAGATGTGGATGTGCACATGTATAGATCTATGATTGGGTCTTTGATGTATCTAACATCACCCAGGCGTGACATTATGTTTACAGTTTGTGCTTGTGCAAGATTCCATGTCAATCCTAAGGTGTCTCATCTAACAGCTGTTAAGAGAATCTTTAGATACCTTAAAGGTCAACCTAACTTAGGTTTATGGTATCCTAAAGAGTCTGCATTTGATCTGGTGGCATTCTCAGACTCTGATTATGCTGGTGCTAGCATGGATAGAAAATCTACAACAGGTGGTTGTCAATTCTTGGGTTGTAGATTGATCTCTTGGTAGTGTAAAAAGCAGACTATGGTGGCTACTTCTACTACTGAAGCAGAATATATAGCTGCAGTAAGCTGTTGTGCTCAAGTTCTTTGGATTCAAAATCAGATGCTTGATTATGGGTACAATTTCTTAAACAAAATTATACACATAGACAATAGCAATACATCGTGTATTATTAAAAATCCAGTTCAACATTCAAAAACTAAACACATTGAAATTAGACATCATTTTATAAGAGACTGTGTTGAAAAGAGGTTAGTAAAAGTTGTTAAAATACATACTGATGACAACTTTGCTGATTTATTAACAAAAGGTTTTGATGTAGGAAGGTTTCAGTACTTGGTAACAGGTATTGGAATGCTTAATCCTTCAAAAGATTAATGTCTAAGTGTTTTTGTTTTTGTACTGCTAGTTGTGCTATTTGTATAGTTTGTACTGCTTGGTAATCTTTAGGTACTGCTTATGGAAATTTGTTAGTCATTTGTGATAACTGTTAAAAAGAAAATATTGTGTATTGTGTTTTCTTTGGTTTTGGACTAACATTTCAGGTTAAGAACGGTTTTTAATATGGATTATGCTTTGGAAAGTATGGTGGTTTGAAATGCTAGGTGTGAAAGCTTGTCACACAACAAATGGTAATTGGTTCACCATGTCTAATCCACATAAGAACCAACTAGTCCAGATCAAACGGTTTATGGTAAAGACTAATCAAATCCGTTCATGGTTGTCAGTTTACCAAAAACTGGATGGTCATCAACTCACCATATCTAAGTGTAAAGAGTTGACTAGTCCAAAAGCAAACGGCTATTGGTAAAGACATATCAAATCCGTTGATAGCTGATAGTTTGCTAAAAACTATAAGTGGACAAAAATGTTTTCATCTCCACATTGAGTTTATCATAATCTCTGAAAATTTTTGCTAAACAGTTTGTACTGCTAGTTTCAACTAGTTTGTACTGATGGTTTAAACTTGGTTTCATACTGAGTTTATGCTCTATGATTCACCTCTCTCAGAAGGTTACACATCTGGAAGTGTTGAGAGCAGTTTGACACTAAACAACTGAATTGATGGTAACTTGTACAAATTGTCATATTGGTAGCTGAGCTCGAATGTCATATGTTCAAGATAATGTGATGGTGAAGATTCTTCCAAACAGGGGAGGAATTCAAGTTTATTTAAAGTTTGTTCAGTTGTAGTTACAGATGATTATGTAACTCAGGGGAGAAAATCAATTCAAGATGAAGAAAAGATTGAAGTTTATATTGGAGTACTTACTGTTATGGTTTCTTCAAAAGCTTATATGTGAAGAAAATTGTCAAGTGATTCAAGATTGAAGATAAGTGTTTGAAAGTATCCACCCCATCATCAACATTGGAGTTTAATTCGAAAAACTTAATGATTTACATAGAAATCATAAGTTTAGGGGAGGATTGTTGGGAATTAAACTAACAGTTGGTACTGCTCATACATAAATTAGTACTGCTGAAGATCGTTCAAGAATACACTATCAGTACTAAGCCAGTTAGTACTGTTGGAACAAGAAGTTAGTACTGTTTATAAGATAAAGATGAAAGTCGTGTGAAGATATATATGGAAAAGATGTAATGTATGTCTTATTAATATAGATTTATACGGTAGATAGTTTACTTGTAAAGGACTCCTTATTCTATAAAAGGAGATTCTAATTAGGGTTTCTAAGAACAGAGATACATGCATTTTGATAGAGCTTCACGATTTCATTGTAATCCTTGTGATATTCCAAGATCACTCGTAATATATTGAAGCTATAATCGTTTGGTTAAACTATGTGTTATCATTCTTACTGTTACATTCATACAATCACATACAATCACCAAACACTAAATCTTCTAAGTACTTGGTGGTAAATTCCGCGTGCTACTAAGTATATACTCAAAGTATCTCCAACACAATTCGTGTGTTTAGATTCGGTCATTGTCGGATTCAAAAACCATATTCCTTTATTTCTATAGGTGTCAATCAGAAGACATATGCTAATTTAGCTGGTACCCACATACCTGTTGATGCCGCACACCAATCCGTTACAGGTAATTTGTTGTACATGTATTTTTCTGCATTACATTCGGCGAATAATGGTTCCTGATTCTTATATTATCTATAGTTTTTGAGTTACTATTACAAAAGCTGCTACTGATGAGAATTGAAGAGCAGGATGGGCAAAGTCATACATTGGCATGGACCAAGAGTATTGGGAGGAAGTGGAACCGCAACGTTCATCGTACATATTTTTTGCAGGTTGTATGATGCTATTTACATCTCATGCGAGCATCATTTATGTGCCTATGCTGCATTTTTCGTCATAGGTTGCTAACTGTCATTCTAAAATGATACCAATAGGTATTTCATCACAGACCCCAAGTTTATTTGCCATTAATTTAACCATTATTCATATTACATGATCATATATGCAAGTGACTTGCTGAGAATTATAGTTGACCAAGCTGTGGTATGTTAATTTTCTTTATTTCTTCACAGGAAGTTAACTCTCCTATACGGATACAAAAAGGCGTTCCAGTGACGGATCACGACGAATCAACTTCACTTGAAAGACATGTAAGTCTAATGAATTCATGAATTTATTGATATGTTATCAATACGTTAATCTTAGATATCTGTTTTGCATCGAATCTAGAAATTCAGACAATGTCATTCAAAAGGATGCAGATTGTACATTAGGAAATTGCAGCGATTTGATGAAACTATTTTTTACCTGTGAAGAAAAGGCATTAGGTGGGTAAGGGGTGTTTCGAATAGCTTAGTTTTTGGGCTTATCGTTATTATGTGGGCGTTTAAATTTGTGCAGCTCATTCTACATAAACTCATTTACAACCTGCTTACTGAAAAATGCTTATATCATATCCTAAAGAAAATGCAGACGTAGAGAATTAGTTTGGAGGATCAATACACTCCAAACCGGTTTTTTTTTTTAAAATAAGCATATAGGTAGTAGAAAAAAATAGCTACCCCAAACACCCTTTAACAATTAAGTAACCAACCTATTTGTTTATTGCGTATTTTAGAAGCATAGCTTTTGAGTGTTTGGAAAATTAAAACTTGATTATGCTTTTCCGCTTAGTCTGAGTTGTCTTACGGAGTGGCATTCAAGGTTCAAGAAGAAAAAGGGAATCCACAATATTCTGTTTTAGTTCATCTTTACATCAAAGCTTTTGGTTTGTTGCTTAATTTTATTTTCTCCTTTAGGTTTGTAACAGTGACATGAGTTATGCCTTCATCAAAGGTTAGCAACAGTTTATCGCCTACGGAGTGGCTTTCAAGGTTCAGGAAGAAAAAGGTAATCCACAATATTCACTTTTAGTTGATCTTTTACATCAAAGTTTTGGGTTGGTTACTTTATTTATTATGTACTTCAGCATGATTTGTGAAATGATTAAGGGGTTGTTTGGATAAGCTTATTTCACCAGCTTACTGGCTAATTTGTATTTGGAAAAGCTCATAAGCTCAGTTTCTTTGGATTATAAGGTAATTACATTGACCTTTTGTACTTTAATAAGTTGCACTCATAACAGGAAAACGGTGAGCTTACGAGCTTAGTGGAGTAAATGAACCAAAAAAACGCAACTAAAATGGCAGTTTTTTAGAGGTCTAGAGTAGGCTTGCAGATCATTAACAGGAAGAAAGCGATACAGGAGATGGTCTTTTCACTTCAGTGTTGGTGGTGAGTCCTCATTATGTCTATTTACAGTCTTTCATTAGTTCACATTTAGATGGCATAATCATAACAGGTCAAAACCATCTGAACCGCACCCCTTTAACCTCACCCCTATATTAGTGAACCAATATATGCATATTCACATAATTTTATTGGTTCTGTTTATGAATTAATTATTTTGTAAACGATGGATTATAGATTAGTATAGTATATTCTATTAACTTGAAAGACATCTACTCATCCCTTGGCTAAATTGTGAATGGAATCAAGAATCACAGGCATAATTCAACACCTTGGTACAGTGGCCATCACTCTAATATGAATTGATAGAATCAGTATTTGGTTTAGGGAAAAAAAGAAGGGATTGATCGACCAACTTGAATAGGTCTATAAATCCACAAGAGTAGGTGGAGAACAATGGTCCGTAACTACTAACCTTTCTCACAATATGTTGAGCTTAGTAGGCTTAAAACATAGAATAACAGTCAAATTACGTACAGGGGCGCAGCTTATATAGGGCGGGGGCGGGGGGGGGGGGGGGGGGGGGGGGGGGGCCCCCCCCCCCCCCCGCGCCCGACCCCTCGAATTTTTTTTTGCAATGTAGGGGGTATATAGTTTTCGTGTAGAAAAATTTTGGTATATTCGGTTTCGACCCCCCGAAATAGCGTTAGGAAAAAAAAATTAGATCCCGACCCCCCACTGAAAATTTTCAAGCTTCGCCACTGATTACGTAGCCTTATTAGAGGCGTTGTTGAACTTGGGAGGACTTCTTCATATTTCGAATTTTATATGCTTTGTATAACGTTAACTCTTTATGTAGTCTATATGTGCACAAGTGGCCAAGAACTTTTAATTGTTGTGTGCGTTGTATTTTAGATGAGCAGGGACAGTGAGGCATCAACTTTCAATCAATATTTGATGTTTAGTCATATTTTTTTAAGAACTTTTAACTGTTGACTTTTGAATATCGGTAACTAATATAATGTTATATTCAAACATTAATCATAATACCCTAAATATTGCAGGGATCTAAAGCAAATGGTGCACTTATATTGACAGCAAGTCACAACCCAGGTGGTGTTGCAGTGATTGTGCTAAATACTCGAAAGCTATTAAGCTGCTCCGGCTGAAGTCATGGATAAATCGTCCAAAAAGAAAGATAAACAAGTTTGCCTTAATTTCTAAAAATACAAGAATTTAAGGCTGCAAAGCAAAATGTTAAACGTGAAGAGGTTGCTCATTTCATGGTTGTATATGAAGTTGAAAAGCAAGCGGATAACTTGAGGAAAGCCCTTTTTTTTAGAAGCGTTTTCGGGCTGATGTAAGATTTTTTTTAAAACTTTAATGTGCTATATATCCGTTTATATTTTTTATGCATTTTGTAAGTTTTTAACATACGTATTGACTTCTATGCAGCCGGAAAGGGCGTTACAAGAAATCGATGAAGGAAATAAACAAGTTCAACTTAGATTTCAAACTAAATTGGCTTATTCAAACACTTTAGTCACTGGAATTGGGGATAAAGATAGAGAGGTGGAAGAAATAGTGCTTCAAACCGATGCAACGCTCGGTAAGGCGAACAGAAAGAGTCTGAATTGGAAAGGAAAATGCAGGAGTTGGAGTCCAAAGAAAGCGTGCTGCAGAGTGCATCGTTCCTTTATTCAAGACGTGGAATATTAATTCATAGGTCCGATTTATTTTGGATGTGCAGACTGCAAAACCCAGTTGCGATTACCAGTCCAACATTTAGAAAGCTTTGCTTGCTCAGGTGCTCTTCTATTATCAGAGTCTCGGTGTATTGCACTGTATGGACTAAAAAAGAAACAGAACATAGAAACTACGATGAATATGGATCAAAACCTTTATTTATATTCCACATGTACGATTGCCGATCTTGATTCAGTTCAACACACGTTGTTTCAGTATAAACAAGTTTGAAATGCATAATTTTATCAAAACCCCTAACCAAGTAACTGCATAAAATAAAAATCCCATAGTATTCCAAGTTGAGGTTTAACCTGCGATGGACTTGAGGATTACCATTTACGTGTGGAACACCGAATAACACAAAAGTTGATAATCCATTCAAACTTACAAAACGTAACTGCAAATCTTAACAATTTCCATAACATGTTATTGTATTAAACAACTGGATTGAAGTATGAGATTCTAAACACTTTTCCTTAACTTAATTTTTTAAATGATATTCATAAAGCTAGCCCGCCCATTCGAGCTGGCCATGTAATTATGGTCATTAGCCTGACGGACAATAAGATACCGTTTTTTAAAATCAACCGTAAGCAATTCTTTGTTTCAATCAGTTTTGCAATGACAATTAATAAAAGTAGGCAAAGCAAAACAAACAACAAACGTTGTATACAAAAAGCTTTATTTCACATTTGAGTTTATTTATTGTATATTTTCTTCTTACATACTACTTCGTAACTTTTTTTCTCTCATATTCGATAAATAATTTTTTTTCGTTGATAATGCATTCAATAAATAACGCCATCACAAACTTGAGTCCAATTTTTAATCTTACAACCCTTTCTTTGTACAAGTACACTTTTCCAAACATTTTTAACCACCCTTCTTTCGCTATAGAAAAATATGCCAACGATATTTATAAGTCATGCCCGCCTATCGGGCGGGCTTCGACATCTAGTATATATATATATATATATATATATATATATATATATATATATATATATATATATATATATAAATATATAAACCTAAGACGCGATTGTTATATAATTTTAGGTCGTCATTAAGTTCACGACTTCTCGAGACACTTTATATCATCGTGACCTATTGCTATCATATCGGTGAGTTCATTGCCCCCACTTTTACTTGTTTTGAACTACTTTTTGGGGTGAGAATGCATGCTTATTTTAGTTGCATATTTTACTCGTTTATTAAAATACTCTATTTGTTTACTGAAACACATTACTCGCTTTATATAAATTAGTTGCCTGTTTTATTTGAACACAAGTACTCTAAACTAATATACCTGCATAACCGAATGTACCGAATACATACCCGAATGAACCGGCCAGACTGCTATGTAAATACATGACCGAATGAACTGGTCGCATAACCGAATGAACTGGTAACATGACCGAATGAACTGGTAACATGACCGAATTAACTGGTCACATGACCGAATTAACTGGTCACAGGTCCAAATGAATCGGTCACATGACCGAATGAACTGGTAACATGACCGAATGAACTGGTCATATAACCGAATGTACCGGACAAACAAATTAAATTTTGAACCATATCACGATCTAATGGACTTAGAATAATCACGAGCTAATGGAATTGGTACAATCTTTAACTATCTGACTTAGTATAGTTTCAAACAAACAATAAAACCTTGTGGTCCATAACTGACTTTTATTTACTTAAAAGATTTTCAGTTTATTTACAATAAACCTATGAACTCACCAACCTTTGTATTGACACTTTTAGCATATTCTCAGGTTTCGTAAGACAAAATTTTGGATTGGAGCATTAGAGTCGCATGACATGATTTGAAGATGGAGATGCATTATATCCACCATTCGATAAAATTTTTGTAAAAAAATTATGTAATATTATACTTTTGGACCTCTTGTTATAACTCTGATATTATTTATCGAATGGAAATTCTTCAAAACGTCTCATTTAGAGTTCGTTTTCTATAACTTGTACTTTGTGCTATGAAGTAATACCCTAGTAACAATTTGATGCATAAAAGGCACTTACAAAGTTGGGCCGAGGAGTTCTTTTACTTTAATAGACCAGAAACAAAAAAAGGCACCGCTTGTCTCATGCGACGATTCTTTGATGCATAAATGCAGAAAAAAGAAGAAAAAGCCTCGCTCATTGAATCTCATTCAAAGAAAAAACATGAAGAACAATTTCTACCGTGGTCGTCTTCAGAGATTTAGATGGGCTTTGCTCGGTAAGATAAGGGAAAAGTACGATTGTTATGATGATGATGATGATGATGATGATTCGGATTCAGATTCTGATTCCGAGTCTGCCATTTTTATTAGATCTCACCGGGATTTGAGAGGATTGATTTAGTTTTATTTTGATAGGTTTTAGGTATCGTTCTAGGCGAGACTACTTGTGTTTGGTTTTTTCTCGTTTTGGTAGTTGGCTTTTTGGGTTTATGTTTTCTTTTACGAGGTGATCTAGGTTATGGTTGGAAGGTACCTATACGTAGGTGTCGGTTGTTAAAGGTGGTTCGAGCAACCTTTTCTTTTAGGTATTTGAATGTTGGTTGTTTGGTCTGTAAGTTGTACGTTATTCTAGCTTCTTGCTAGTTTTTATTTATAAAATCTCTTTGTCGTTAAAAAAAAATACCCTAGTGACACTATCTTCCGCTGAGATATTTTGGGGGTGTTACAAAATGGCACTCATGATTATTCGTGTGAAATACATATAAAGTGTTATGACCTCCTGTCTGGAATATGATGTTTATAATGACCTATCCAGTGTATAAGTGCTTAACTAGCACTTGTCGTTCAGGTTATGGTTACATTATGCTTAGCAACGATTATGCACGATATTATCATATGATTTCAGTTTATATTACGTTATCTCACTAAGATATAAGCTTACGTTGCTCCGTTACATGTTTTGTTGTAGGTGAGCCAAGCGAGATTAAATTAAAGGGGTGAGGATATAGCCGGTTAGCTATCGGTGGTGCTCGGACGTGTAGTGCATTTCTCTAACCCTCTCTCGATACTACTAAAACGCCCTTGGGTCTTTTGTGTTGTTTTAACAAAAAATGCATAATTAATAGGGAAAAACTCACTAAATAGTAACCAACTTTCACAAGTGTTTCACTAAAGTCACTCAAGTTTTTTTTGAGATCTAAAAACCACTCAAGTTTCATATTTGTTCCATTATTGTGCAATTTTAGTTTCTATGCCATATCACCATGACACTAGTGATGACATGTCGAATTTAAGATTATGTGTACATTTATATAGCTGACATGGAATGCACAATAAGTACTCCACTTACGCACTCATTTCTGTTACATATCGTATCTTTATTTTCACTTTTAGCCTCCATATATATTAGTTGCTAACTTAATCAAGACCGAATCGAATCGATATATACCTCGGGTATAACTATTGCTCACGTAACAAAGTTAGTTGCTACGTTAGCCTGCTTCTCTTCTCTTCGTGTTAGCCTCCATATATATTAGTTGCTATATTAATCCATACCGAATCGAATCCATGTATACCTCTGGTATAACTATTGCTCACGTAACAAAGTTATAAGTTAATATAGTAGACATTGAGTCATCACAAGATACTTAACTTTCGAATGACCATACAATACAAACACATCAATAGTGGTAGTATAAAAAGAGTAAAACTAATAGATAAAGTGAAACCCTTCACAAGAATATTTTCACCAAAACAAAAGCTTAGAAAGGTTCTGCACCCAAACATAAATCCGTAAACAAGTACGAAATTACGAATGTCTATAACAATATGCTCCAAAAACGAGTGCAATATGAAAAAGCTAGACTTATTTATGAAAAAGCTATATAAATGTACACATAATCTAAAATTCGACATGTCACTATTGTCATGGACTCATGGTGATATGGCATAAAAACTAAAATTGCACAATAATGGAACAAATATAAAACTTGAGTGGTTTTTGAATCTCATAAAAAACTTGAGTGACTTTAGTAGAACACTTGTGAGAGTTGGTTACTATTTAGTGACTTTTTCCCTAATTAATATGCTTAAGTTTAGCACTTTGTTATGTATGTTTAATAAAAGGGTTTGGCATTATGTCGTTTTTACGTATTTTTTTAAATCAATTTGGGTCTAAACATGTTTACTACCTTTTTGTATTGTTGTTGATATGTTATAAAATGTGTTTTTTGTTTTGGGTCAATTCAGTTTGCGTAGCTACGTGCAGAAATTGCAGAATAGTGTGGGCCTGGTCTGTTGTCGATACGGCGTATGAGAATTTTCCCATACGGGGTATCGGTCCAATTAATCATAATAAAATTAGTACGGGCGTTTAAACCTTTGCCTAAAATTTCTCTCCGTGTATTTAGGTGGATTGTTTTTTGTCACCAAAATAATCTTTCAAAAGTCGTTCCGTAACCTCTCGTTCACGTGGTATCAATGTCCATGTGTGAGGACCCGAACTCTCGGCTTGATGATTACCCAAAGCTTGAAATTGTTCATAAGCTTGAAAATTTCGTGTATACTTACTCGGATCGTCTTGAAAGTAAACATCGTAATGATCATAGCATTTTTTAAGGTAATAAAGAGAAGTATTGTTGAGATTTTTTATGTTAAATTGCGTTTTAAAAATTAGTGATTTAAGGGGAATTTATAGAATTTTCAAAGAGAAAATGTGGGTAAAATGCTTTTTTTGAAAAAAGAAAAAAAAAAATGGCGTATTGCTTGGTTGGTACTGACGGCGTGAGACAATATAACGCTAGATCTAATGTAGTTTCGCACCATAGGGTCATAACGATGGCACCCCGTACTGGACTACTGGGTGCTCAAATTGATTCCATTCTTTCTTTTGTAGATTGATACGTAGTAAAGATCCCTAAAGCTACATTGTTGACATGGTGTACCATCTCCTTATGCAGTTTTTATTTTAACTTTAAAAAATTACTATTCTTTCATCCATTCTTTTATAGATTGATGATAAAGGTTAGTTCAACACTTATTGATTTGATGCAGCCAAGAATTATCACATAAAAAGCCAAACAAGAATGGGCTATCGATTATATATTCAACAAAGAATTGTTTAAGAAAGCTCTTGGCGCAATGATGATTTGTGGCTTCACAAGGGAACCATCAAAGTTATCGCTAGACTAGTAAACTAACAAATTTCGTGTGACAATAAGACTTGCCAACTAAACAAAAAGGCGTGACTCTCCATTTCGAGTCTATTTCTACAATTGAACTACTATTACGAAACTGAACGACGATCACAAAACTCGGATACTATATCTGTACTAGGGTTTTCTTCTTTTAAATAATTTTATAGATAAAAAATATTATAAAGAAAAGAAAATGTTTATATATATCAAACGTAACTAGAGTCACCTAAAAGTAAATCAAACATGTTGGCAGGAGTTAGAAAAGTTGTTCCACCAAGAACGACTTCTATATCCGGTCGGCCACTTTCCGATAATGCCTCCTGAACTTCGAGTACCTTCAATACAACAACAGGGTTACTTAATCAGATTTATAAAAAAGAGATCAACAATATACTTTTGAGCTGTACAAGAACTAAGATTTTAACATTAATATTAATAGTAACAAACTATAATCTTTCTGCAGGAATAATTGTTTTGTATTCAGAAATACTTCACTTTAAAAATCTATAATGCTATGTTTATAGATAACCCCAACTTAAGAAATCTCATCCTCAAACTGATAACCCAATGGTCAACCTGCTTACCCTGTTGACCTGCAGAGCGGTTGACTCATCAAGCAAATCATTTGGTAGTTTTAAAAACTGTTATTATATGTTTATATATCTACGTACTTATTCAGTCATTATTATCTAATATTTGTATGAAGTAAGTTTATAAGTCACAGGTCAACAGCAAGCCCCTCATGGTTCATCCACAAATTTTCCTGGAACTTCTGGTCTATGGAAAATTTAAGTAAATATAGCAATATGTGGTGGTCGGGTATCAAGTAAGGTAGATGTTTGGTAGAGGTAGATTGGTAAGGGTAGTGCCAAAACACTTTTTGTCCAAAAGGTTTAAGATCAATATAACAAGTGTGACTAATATATATAAAACTCGGGTTTTTAGTTATCTAAATTATCAAGAAATATGTTAGGATCTATGCATAAAAAAATACACTTAGAACGATTTCCGATGTATTTGACCAATTTTCTTTTCAGCGTTTTATACTTTTTACAAGTTCAACTCGAATTGACCAATTCACAAGCAAATGGGGTCAAAAACTCAAAAGTGCTACGTCTAGGGCTAAATTTCAAAGCATGAGTGCGTAAAAGGTTAAGACTAAAACATAAACTAAACACACAATATGAGAGATCGGATAAGAACCTCAATGGCATTCATGCCTCCCACAACGAATACTAGTATAACATTTTGATCAGAGAGACTTGGTTTTGCCTGCATTATTAGAAAGCAAGATTCAGAATATAAAAATGACAAATTGACAATAAGATGTTAAAAAGCATCAACTGCCAACATTTTCATACCTGTCCCAGGCCAAACCTTCCAAACCCACTTTTAAAAAGCCGACCAACAGTAGATGAGTGATATTCCAAACCAGGTACATCGTACTTGTTCAGTATTCTTGTTAGAAGTTTATACAGTAACCCCTTTCTAGAATAGGGATCATCACCAATGCCACTTTCCCCTTCTCTTATACCCATGTTTCCCTTTAAATTGGTTAGTTTGTGAAGGAACTTAAACAGGTTATCAACTCTATCCCGTAGCTCTAGTTTCAGTTGCATGTCATTGTAGACATGCTCATTACTTGTAATATTCGAATCAGAATCTTCTTCACCCCAATTTCCCCATTGATCATCTTCAAAATCATCACTTTCTAAGGCTATCTTTGAGGGCTCTTCTTTAGTTTTCCCATCTCTTTTCTGTTTCAAGTTAGCTTCAAGATCGTCATATAAACCATGAAGAAACTTAAGTTTTGCAAGTTGTGGGTTTTCAAGAATCGCATCCACGATAGCTTCTTTCATAAAATGTTCCTCTTGCCATGAAAAAGGACCAGCTGAACCTGAAGTCGGGAAATTCTCACCAGCCAATATATATCCCGTAACCGTTAACAGTAAAGCATCTTCAACTGAAAATAGCCCCCTTTGTGACGAATCAGCTTCTCCGAAGGAACTTTTGTTGATAATATCACACATTTGTGAAGAAAGACTTTGGCTTGTGTCTCCAGCACTTATGTTAAGTATTTTTTCTGCACTGATAAACGAATCCCATTTAGGACGATACTCTTCACTCATAGCATATGACATGGCTGCTGCGAGCTGTATAATTCCTTTGTTCCGCATAAAAGATGACTGGTTTTTAGCAAGGGCTCGAATCATAAGTTGCAACTCTGATTTTGGCTTAACAGATATCTTTTCCTTACGCAGTGTTTCTTGAAGCCACTTCTTGATCAATATAGTACCATCTTTTGTTCTTCTATCTAGAACGGATTCCAGATATGGTGTTCCATTAAAGTTTTCTGTGGACACCAGCGACCCATTAAGCAGCTCACTTTCTAAAGTGGAACAATTCTCGCTTTTAAGTTTATTACCAAGACTAACTAGCGTGTTCAACTGTGTAGCTGAATCGTAGGAATTCCACCCCTCTATAAAAGCCTCAACTGTTTCTAACAGCTGAACATTTGTTGTTGGAGTATCTTTAAGTAAATCTGCTAGAGGTATCTGAACATCAAGAGGAGCCCGCAGTAGGCTTACAGGTCTGTGCCTTTGTTGGGGTTGTAAACCCTTCTGACCAAAGGATGGGCGTGTCCTACGTGGAACAGAAGACATGATCCGATCAACAAGGGAATCTCCATGACAACATGGGGTAAGAAGGTCAGCTGTGCGGTCGATAAGCAATAGCCCTGCAGTTCTTTTACGGCGACCAACATCATAAAGACTAGACATGTCTGTGATAAGCTTCCCAACTGTTTTCGATAAATCACCAAGCGAAAATATTTCAAGTTTTAGGTCCATCTACAAGTTTTAGCAACAGAAATTGAAATAAGTTAATTAGATGTTACCAGAAATAACCCTAACTAGCTTGAAATTAGGGACCATACATATTGGATCAAGTGTGGATAACTCATTACCTTTGTTGTCAAATGATAAAGAAATTGTGCTGTTAGTGCAACTCCAGGAGGTACATCCTCTCCATCATGTAACATGCCAGTACTTAATGGAGGCAACCCAGAACTAATGGAATTATCTTGCTCGGCTGATAGATATGCCTCAGCAATGGACCCCTCTGATGGCAACACAAAGAACTTTGGTGAAAAAGGGCATATTATCAAAGGGAAGTGTTGCACACAAGCAATCAGCTTCCCTCCTACATCTTCTGCATTGCCTATTCGATCAACATCATACGTGTCATTTGTACTGGAAAAGGTTGGGGATTTGGGGGTATCCGGTTCACGAGGGCTTAGCTGCAACCACCCCTCATCTTCAGGATTGAGGTTTTCCTTAACTTTGTTATTTTTGTGTGCACTGTTTGGATTGTTTTTCTTCATGAGCTCCTCATAATCTTGGACAAGTAAGGATTGATATTCATGATAGGCATCTGGTCCTAAAGGTGAATCAGGATACACTGACTGACCTATCTGCAATAGCAAGATGTCAAAGACGGAATTCCAGAGAAGACAATACAATCACCTTCACACATCTTAGTGAACTTACTACTATGTCATACATATACAACCAATTAGACCCAGCTACAACTTTATTTTAATGATGATAGGCAACAATAAACCTATTCAAATAATTTATTCTCGTAAAATCTGGGTAGTCATATTTAAATTCTAGGATGCTCGGACTCGGGTACGGGTGTCGGACTCGGGTACGGGTGTCGGACTCGGGTACGGGTGTCCAAGGGTCGGACCTTTCAAGATATGATTTCAAGGATTCGTGGACTCGTTTTGAAAGAGTCCAAATTTTGAATATGGACTCGGGGACACGGGGTATTATGCAATACAGGCTGTTTGTAGAATACAGTCATAATATAAGGACCACTTATGGACATTTCATTCTTGCTTATAAAGTTCAAGCCTTTTGTCACAAAGTCTAAGAGTTGAAGGGTGTTTGATGTATTATTATTGCTGTTATAATGAGTCCCTCTCCTAGGGTTAGACTCATTCATTTTCATCACAGCCTCCATCACTTTCACAGCCTCCATGTCTCTATTTCCAGTATCTTAATTATCTTTCATGTAATAGTTTTCAACATTAACAAATAAGGTCTCTGATTAAGGGTCACAGGTAAGGTGTTCTTTTGGTTCTTGTTTCGTTTATCGTCTATACGAGTGAAAGGAGGTATAAAACCTTTTGGCTTTGTGCTTTCTTTAAGATTCGAATATTAAAAAAGAAGTTAATCTTCTTAAATCGATCTATGACGACTCTTGTTCTAACACAAACGATCTTTAAAGATCCATACCCCAATAGAACAAATCTGAGATCTTGCACTTTTACTTTTCGTTTTTGTTATGTTCTAACCGAATGTAAGAAAGGTTGAAACTTTGGTTTTGATCTATCTTTTGATGTTTTTCGGATATCTAACAGAAGTATAAACTTCGATAAAGATCTATGATGTGATAATCTTTTCGTGTTATGATCTTATGAGGTCTATGGGCTTATTATACCACACGATAAAGAAACAAGATGAGATCTGTTATTGTTTGCGGATGTTGAATGAAGTTGAGCTTCAAATAGAAACCGATCGATGAAGAGTTTTATTCTTTCGTCTTCTTCCTTCAAGCCGTGTCCACTTTCTCCTCCCCACGTCCCGTCCGGATTCCGCACCGGTACCCGCGTCCCACCGGGTCGACACCGGTACGCCGGGGATGTTAGCCGAGTAAGAGCTTCCCAGTATTTAATTACAAACTACACGAAAGTTGCCCTACACGAAAAACTATATTCCCAATGATCTCAAATGCAACATTAATGTAATATCAAAAGTTTATAATGAAACGTGGGCATATTTAGATAAAGATCGTAAAAGAGAATGTACCAAGGAACTAGGGGTGTTATCGGGTCGGGTTATCGGGTCTTATCGGGTCGGGTGAGTCGGGTTTTATTTTTTAAAAAATCACCCGCAACCCGACCCGATAAGGAATCAGGTTATCGGGTCGGGTGATTCGGGTTATCGGGTTATACTAAAAATGAGCAAATAATAAAATGCCAAATGTTACTTTGATCATATACTCCTATTTGTGTTTGGACCAGTTAAGATTTGGACCATTATGTAGCAAAATTTATTAATATGGTATCAATTTAGCCGTTAAACTTAAAGTGTTCCATTTCATCAATGTTGATGGCATTAAACATGTACCGCTTATAACAAAGGATGAAATGAAGTACTAACTCATTTTGTAATATTAATAAACAATATACAAATCCTTAAATGCTCTTTCATAAACAATATAAATGTACAACTTATAAAAAAAAGACCAACTTGAAAATTTGTGTCTAGAATGCTCTTTCATAAACAATATACAAATCCTTAACCCAAACTGATGTAGGCTGTAGGCTGCAACCCTGCAAGTCTGACTTTTTTGTACATAACAGTAATTACTTTTGAAACATAACTGTATAAACCAATGATTCCCTGTCCACCTTGTCTATATTAAGTCCTGCAGCCGATAGCAATAGAACCACTGCTAGTAGGGTTGGGTCGGATTGACATAGAACTTTTTTGTACACAGCTTGAATTTCATAAATATATAATAAATATGATTTCAAAGACTATCACTAACATTTTGAGCTATCATTTATCGGATCTTGTCGAGTTGACCCGATAACCCGACAAAAAAAAAATTTCTAACCCGAACCCGACCCGATAACAATGTCGGGTTATCGGGTTCGGGTGAAACTAACCCGATAAGCTTTTTCAACCCGATTTAACCCGACCCGATAAGGCTTATCGGGTTCGGGTCGGGTCAATCCGACCCTACTGACACCCCTACAAGGAACTACTTGAATGACAAATTCTTATTTATTTGCTTTATATAGATAAAAGGAATGTGCAACAAAATAAAGAGAAGAAAACAATGTAAACACCAACAGTCTTGTCAATAACATCACGTTGACAGGATATTAGTCCTCTCAACCATGATCTTAAAGCACAAGGCAATGCAAAAGATTTTGGATATTTTTTTGCGAATAATAACTATTAGCAATTAGAGTTTCTAAACTAAAGCATATAAAAAAGTGATCTGACAAGTAAAACAAGGGCGTCACATATAGTGGAAGATTAAATCACCCGATCAGAGAGAAGATTCAAAACATCAAATACACTTGATAAAGCAACATAGAGGTATCTGTGGAAAACTAGAATGGGGGGTTGAATAGTTTTTACCGTTTCTTTTGTTTAATTTGTTAGTTCAAAGGAAACAATCACAAATTAAGTTATCACACAATATAAACTAAAGATAAAGAGATGAAAGATCAAACCACATAACACAAGTGTTTATAGTGGTTCGGTTTGCAAGAGATCTTTATCCTTGCCCTACTCCACTTCCTCGAGTTGCTTACTCGAGAGATATCTTTCACTAAGAAACAAACTCCCTTCAAGGTGGAGAAAATCTTTACACGTCGCTTACTTCCTTTTCCGGTACTAAGCTAAACACCGAGTTCTTTCACAAGGTAGAACCAACCTGACGTCGCCTAATTACTTTACCGACACTAAGCTAGATGTCGAGTTCTTTACACGGGTACAACCACTCCCTACTCTCTTTGTGCTTTGAGGACTAAAGCACTAACCACACTTACTGATCTAACTGATACAAATGATAAGAAACACTTAAAGTGTTTACACAGAACCTATACTACAACTTCACAACAGTCTGCTTGTTTGAAGCTTTGTTAACTTGATCTTCTTTGCTACAAAAGAAACATCAATGATATATATAACTACTGTGGTTAGTAACTAAAGTGAATGTATGTGTTTTTCTTTTCTAAGTGGATGATTAGATCAAATACCAAGCCTGCTATTTATAGGCAAACAAGGAAAGGCTCCTACGGATCCGGCGGATCCCTCAGAAGGGATCCGTCTTTGTATGGACTTGGATCCGCGGTATGACAGCTAATGTTGCACTCAAATCTTTCCATATCCTTGTGTTGTCAAATCAATATCTTCCAATGTCAACTATATAACTTGAGTATCTAATCAAGATATCACACAATCTTACCAAGATTGTATTTGTGATGTATACCATGATATCACTTTGTAACTTTTAAATTAAAGTTTCCATTAAAGGAAATACACATGTATATGTAATATAATGTTAGTGATTATGTTAAATGAAAGATGTGTTTTGAAAAAGACTTTAACTAGTATTTATAATTTGCTTAAGGAATATACTTTGTGTTTGTCATGAACAAAACATAAGCAAAGATCGTAAAATATAAATAACGTTTTTAGTACGATATTTGTATTAACAATCTCCCCCTTTTTGTTGATGACAAAACATAAATTATATTTTTAAGCAAACAAGTAAATATAGTTTAAGTCCTTTTAAAAATATAGATTAAGTTTTGAGTTATTCAAATTTTGATTATTATTATGAAATAACTTAGTATGAACTAATTTATGCAAACTTAATCCTTTTTCCTTTCTCCCCCTTTTTGTCGAAACAAAAAGAAGAGGTGCGTGGCGGAATGCGATTTTGAGAACTTTAATAGCTCCCCCTTGTTTTATACTCCCCCTAATTGGAGTAACAAGTAAATGATGCATAAACCTACAAGACAAATGGTTAGAATATGAAAGATTTATGAAATGCTCCCCCTCGATGTATACTCCTCACTTCTCGAGTACCAACGTATACTATGAAGTATTCAATGAAGAAGTAGAATGCTTCAATGAAGAAGTAGAATGCTTATGAAGTATTCTCCCAAACAAGCCTTTCAATATGTTTTGACTTTTAAAAGTCAAAGTAAGTGTCTGATCATTATTTGTACCTAAGGCAATCATAATCAAGGTATAATATATGCTATAGAAGAATGTTAGTTCACAATGATAATGATAATATGCAATATGTTGATCACTCATAAGCATAAAACATCACATTCATAGTTATTGAAAATTTTGTAACAAAAGTCAAAATGATGAAATGATGTTACAAGTACAATAAAAAGACATCCTAGAAAGAAATAAAAAGTCCTAAAACAACAATGTAAAACGTCCTATATGACGTTTAGATGCTCAAGAATGTGTTGAGAATGATGGTTCTGTTGGTACTGACAGTCACTTGCTTGATATAAATCAAGAATGAAGATGATGAGATCCTATGATGGCTTTCTAGACACTGAAGATGTTCTAGATAATGAAGTTGTGAGATGAAAATTCTAGACTCGTTGGTTACTAGAAGGTTGTTAGGTTTCTAAATGGTTAAAAACTAACTAGGTACCCACGGATTGGGCGAATCCAAAATTTTGGTTCCGTCATTATTATCTTTGGGTTCCGTGTGATAGAAATTGATTTGGTCAATTTTTGTCGTTTTGATCTAATGAAGGTTCAAGCTAAGGTTTATTTACTTACAATTATTGATTTGGTTTTATTAATCCTAATCAAGGTTTAAGGAGACTTAAAACATCTCTTTTAAGAGGTTTGTTAAACACATGATTGTGTTTTCATGAGGTTTTGGTGCAGAACTATAATGTTGAGCTAATAGGGTGTTATGATGATAGTATTGACTAATCTTAAAGGGTGTTTATCTTGTATGCCTAAATCACTTTTTGTGTCAAAACAAGATATCATATTTTAGAGCATAATTATACATTGAAAATTTGTTTGTGACGAAAGTCTCAAACATACGATTACATATGAAGGTTCCTAGAGACGATAAAATCTTAAAAGTAATTATTGCGATGATACTACAAACTTCTATTTTGCTTGTTTTGATGATGACATGATAGAGGCAAGCCATTTAGTTTCTAAATTACTAATGTCGTAGAGGTTAGAGACAATATTGTTGTCATCTTGAGTGTTTGTTTTATTGATCCACATTGATTCATCCAAGTGTTGAAGAGTGGTAATTATGTCATGTGATGGGTCTATTATTAAGCTTGAAGATGGGGATGAGATTCTTTCTTTAGGTGGTGATGATTGTGGTGAGGAGTCAATTGTTGTGGAAACACTTGGTGGTGTCCTAAAGAGTTCCATAGGTTTAAGTTTTGGTGAGGATGGTGATAATGCAGACTTCTTAGTTTGTGGTGGAGCGGGAGCGAGTGGTGGTGTGGTTGCTACAGGAGTAATGGTAGGAGGTGATGTTGTTGTATTGGATGAGTTTGTAGCGGGTGAATTTGAAGAAGAGTATATGTTGACTATGGGAGTCGTAATAGTAGTTGTTGTGGTGTTTGAGGATCTAACGGGAAAGGTTACATTACGAAGTGGGTTTGCATACCAGTAAGGTCTGACACTAATTCTAGCCGTTCGTCTGTATGGTCTAGACATGTGAACTTTCTGGAGATGATATGTGAGTTTTGTGGAGGTTTAGTGTGCTATGATCATCTCTAACATTCTAATTTATAATTCCTAATTGTATGAAAATTGGTGTTTGGATTAAATGAGTGTGAATATCTATGACTTGAAACAAGATAAAGTTGTTTGTCCTATTGACAAAGTCAAACCATAGAAATGGAGTTGACATAAGAGTGTGTAGTGAAATAACTCAAAAGGGAGTAAGTTCAGTCTGTGTGTGATGGGATAGAACAGATAAATCAAATTTTGCAAGAAAATATTCTTTGAATTTCATAATTGTTTCTAATGGTTTGGAACAGAGATTTGTGCAGGTCTTATCAAGGAAGTCAATCCATTGAGCTTGGATTGAGTGATGTGTTGTGGATTTGCAGTAAATACAAGGAGATATTGGAAAATCTTATGATTTGATATTTCCACGGATTTGACGGATCCTTAAAAAGGGTTCCTTATTTGTATTGGTTTGGTAACTCATACCTAAAATTCAAAAATTTCAATTATTGTGGGAAATTTTGTTCCTAAGTTTCTAAGAATTCCTATATGATTCTAAGATGAATTATGATCAGTGAATAAATCCTATTGTGATCAGTGTTGTAAATATCGGTCTTGGCGGCCGATATATCAGTGATATATCGCTTATCGGCGGTCGACCGATACGATATTTCACTTATCGGTCAAATTTATCGGTTTGGTCAAAATGGGTCAAATATCGGTCAAATTTATCGGTCAAATATCGGTCATATCGGTCATATCGGTCATATCGGTCAAAAATCGGTCAAATTTATCGGTTTCGAGTCAATCAGTCATATATTGGAGTTTAATTGGAGCACTTTGGTAGTATACCAGTTCTCTCTTATAAGTTATAAATATAATTTATGTTTTGTTTTGTGTTACATATGTTGCATTTCAAAAATATACATAAATTTCTTTATAATTTATGGTCTCCGATATATCACTGATATATCGCCGCCATATCGGTCTTGGCGCTTGGCGGTGGTCGACCGCCGAGCGATATTTACAACACTAATTGTGATACTAAACACTAAGATTTAAGAATCAAGATGAGTCGAAAAAGTTTTAGACTTACTAAGAAAGCTGCGGATCTAAGTAGTATCAAGTGCGGAACCAAAGTGAGGGGTCCGCCAAATCCGCAGGCTGGAGGATGGCGGAACCAACGATAAGCCTTGGCGGATCCAATTTTAAGGATCCGTCGTATCCGTACCATAATTTTCTAAAACTAGACAGAAGACTTGTTATATTATGCGTTATTCGACGAAAACCTGAAAATTCATCTAGACCTTACTTATCATCTAATATGTATAGCAAAACAACTAAGTGTGATAATATTAACGCACGATTGATCATAGGTTAATTCGTTCTTAGAAACTTATCGTAGTAGGAGTTAAGCCAAACATAGGTTTAGACATGGTAAATTGATAACCCGGAGTGTTATCAATCTGCAATGATCAGTTAGTTCTCATACACCAAATAAAACCCAATCAAGTATAAAAATAGACCATATCATTAAACTTCATCATGAACGATGTTCTAAGCCAAACAGTGGCATAAGTTTGGAAAATTGATAACCATGTGCATTATCATCAGTTAAAGTTGAGCTAGATCACATAAGCATAAAGTACTAAAGTCATATCTTAACAAAGATAGAAATATGATCATATAGGATCTAAAGAACAACTGTTCCAAACGTTCATTTATTCTCGCTTTTCTTTTAATACTTTGAGTATTTTCTTTTGATCCTTTCGGAGTTTCATCATCCATCGTCCTGCACACTTTAGAACTCCCTTTGTTTGTCGGCTTTGTGCAGATTCATTATTGAGAGATGGAAGTTGACTCAAGTAATCTAATAGCGGAAGCTTTGAGTTAGGTAATCCATCTTCGTCACTAGCTGATGAAGATGAAGATGAGAGACAAGCTCGTTTCCCTTTTCCTACTTTCACTCTATGGTCACTAAGAGGGACAAAGGTGTGTTTGATTTCGGGGTAATCTGGGACAAAACCAACAGAATTTGGAAGGATAGGAATGGAAGCTTTGAACAAACGAGTGAGTAGCATTCCATATGGCAATGTGGTTTTCCCTAGGACACGTATATCAACCATCCTTTTGGCGATATAGTAAGCAAGATTGAATTTTTGATGAGTTGAAATACAATAGAGCATATAGCATAGTCCAGCATTCACGTGATCTTTGTTACCAATAGTACTAATGACATTAGATCTTAGAATTTCTTCGAGTCTTTTGAACTCAGGTTTAAGTTCATTAAGTTCCATGGCAAATGGATCTCGATTGACATCTTTGCCCCGAAGTTTCTTAATTGGATTGGTTCTAGTGTTAAAAAGATGATCTCGGATAATTTCTTTAGGAGTTAGGGGAGTGTCGTAAGGATGTTCCCTTCCTAGATGTGAATTTAGAATGGTTAAGGACCATTTGTCAGAATAGAAGCATGTTCCTTCACTTGGGATGTGTAACACTTCCCCAAAATGGTCTAAAGGAAAATTGTAGGAGTTTTGGTTTACATTGAAGTTGATGCTAAATGATCCATTGTTATCAGAAATAAGTTTTACTGAGGCATAAAATTCGAGAATGAATCGAGGAATGATAGGTTCATCTATGTCGAGAAGTGAATCAAATTGAATGGTGGCCATTTGTTCACGAATGTTTGTTTCTTCTAAAAATGAAGAGTCTATGGTTCTACCCTCATGAACATACCGACTTTCTAAAGCTTTGAAAAGTTGGACTTGCGCTTCTGTGAGTCCTTTTGTTTGATGATGTTTGGGTAGGTACTTCTTTGTTTTCTTGTGATCGTAATTAGTGGCAGGAGGCATGATTTTCCTAGTCATAAACAATTTTATAGTTTTAGTTACACTAATCTAAAATACATGAAATGTGGACAAATATGGAGGTGTGGTTATCTTTGATCTATGATGTTTGAAAATATGTTTTGTGACAAAACACTTTATACCCCAAACATTCCTGTTTGACGTTTTCTTTGATTTTGTATTAGCAATGTTTCATTTTATCTAATTATGAAAAGACTTCTTATGGGGTTTTTGAAAGAAAATTTATTCTAATTGTTTAGAGGAGGTTTCTTTGGTTTTATTTTGTTAAAGAGTTTAACAAAATGGAATTCCTATTAATTTTTGACAAAAGAATTATCTATAGTGTCTAATTAAGAATAGTAATCTGAAATGTATTATTGAAATAGCATGAACCCTAATTTTGAATTGAAATGAATTAGTGAACTTACAGTGAGTGATCAAGCACGAATTGATATGAGATGAAAGATCTAATTTTTGAGTTAGGGATGATGAGAGTCGATTATTGAGGGTTTAATTAAGTGTGTAGTGCAGTAAGGAGTGTTTGGTAATTCATAGTCGGATTTGACAACTCACGGATTCGGCGGATCCTTCAAAAGGGTTCCGCCCTTGTTGTCAATTGGATCCGCAGGATCAGAACACGGTTGTGATTTTTTTTTTTTTTTTTTTTTTGGAGATTTGGACGAATGTTTTAATTACTTCTAAATGTTAGTATGTTTTGTAAGGAACGAAGATTTCTTGTTTGTAAGAGGATTTACCACTGTAGTCTTTTTGAGAGACTTTCTCAACATATTGTATTCACTGTTTAATTTGGGAATAAGGATAAACCAGTTGAGCTAAATAATGAATGATTGCAAGGTTGACGAAACAGGAGAAGATTGGTAATAGAGACTAAAGACATAAACTACGGGTATTTTCTCCACACTTCTCCTTAACCACTTAAGTATCAAGGAACGTTAGTTTCTCAGTGACTTGTGGTACAATGTCTCACATTGGTACACAATATGTTTAGAGATCTTCCTAATTTGTTATGATTACATTATTTATGATCTAAGAATGATAGTTATACATAAGGTTTGGTGTTCTACTTAATGTATTACTATTTTTTAAGGTTATCCAATGAATTTACTATTATGATCCTTAATGCGAATGATAATTTTCATGATTGAGATGAGTGAAAACATTTTTTATTCCTAGTTGTTTGGCACTTGAAGTTTTACTTATCATGCATGATTTTTGGTCATAGCACATCTTGATAAGGAAATGAGATTCTACTAAGTTCGTTTGTGTTTCCATAATTAAAGCTAGTGTGTATGAGAATAGGAGAGTATGTTTTTCCTATATGTTCTTTGATTTATGCTCTTATTTCTATAGTTATCAATCTTACTTAGATTCTAGAGAAAAACTAAATTATTTTAGAGAAAAACTAAATTATTTAAATCTCAATGTTTTCTAATCAGACCTATGTATTATCATTATGAGTTATGGAGAGATAAGCCTTAATATTATGGTGAGATTATCCTAAAATTAATTTTCTTCCAAGTACTTTTTAAGGTTATGAATAATTAAGTTAGAACTTTACTTAGTAATATTTATGGATGTGATAATCACAAATGTGTTGGTTAAATCTTATCTTGGTTAGAGTTCTTGCAAGTTCTAAGAGCTTATCCATTTATGGGTATTTCCCAAGTGTTTGAGATATAACATAAGAATATGAGACAACATTTGTCTTGAGGTGTTATATCCGGTTTTAGCAAAGGTTTTAAAAACCTTTTCCCAGTAATCATCCTATCTTATACATATAGAATCTCTATTATTACATATGTAGTAATAATTGATCATACCACAAAGAAAGAGTTATGAAATCATGAATTATCTATGAGAATAATCATTATGAGTAGGGTTATGAGAGTTCATACCTTTTTGATGATTAATACCAAAAGTGCTATTGATCAGGATGAGCACTTTTAGTGATTAAGAGAAGATACCTTTGTATCAATGTATCTTGGGATTTAAGTAAGATCATAAAGACCAAATCCTTTTAAGCATACCTAAAGAAAACTTGAGTGTTTGGTCCCCAATATCTCATGGGTCCTTTTTGGGTTAAACAACATATTACCATGGTTCACTAATATCTCCGAGATAGTCAAATGGTATTTGTCTACTAAGCTCATTTCCTATGTATGAACATGATTTTACTGTTGTTTTAACTATATCTCTGTCTTTGATCGTTTTTGAATTAGTTTTTCTTGAATCTTGATTTTTCAATGTTTCTACTGTACTCACGGATCCCTTGTTTATACAACGCGGATCCAAAGTTTTGGATCCGTGGGATCCGCGGGTTACCAACTCAGTTGGTGTGATTTCATTTATCGTTTGACTTTCAAAATCACTTAAATGACCATTTTTCATAAAATCAGGCTTGAAGCTGCCATGAGATGATTTAAGAATTCTCATAGTGTCATCTGCACAGTTTATGTGTTTATTGAATCTTTGAAACTTGAGATTTCGTTTTATGTATTTGCTTAGTGTGAGTTTATGTGACTCTAATTCAAGTTTTATTTCATGACATGATGCACAACATTCAGTTTCCATATTTTCTTCCAAGCTTTTAACTTTTTCTTTCAACTTATGTATTTTATTCATCAAGTATTCCTCTTTAGTTATCAAGATCTTGTTTTTACTTATGACGTTTATAATGAGCTTACTTAATCTATTGTGTTCTATATCTAATGTGTCGTAGTCATTAAATATATATGAAGAATCAGAGGATACCTTTTCTGTTTTGTTAGCCGTACTATCCACTTTGTTGTCTTTTAGCATATCTTCACTGTTGAAACTAGATCGGCTAAAGTGCTAGAAGCTATCAACTCCTTTTTGCCTTTAGATATCTCCGAATCTTTTTCCATTATTGCTAGATGAGCTTTGAGGTATCCTATGAGCTCGTCCAATGTCATCCTTGAATGATCCTTAGAATCTTCAATATTAGTTGCTTTAACTTTCCATTTTGGGTCAAGATCTTTCCTGTCAAAATACTTACTAGAAATGGATTCATCAAAAGCTTTAGGTGAAATATTGTGTCTAGCTAGATCTGAGTCTTTTGACATTTCAAAAAATGGTTTTTCCGAACTATAAAAACTGTTTTTGAGGACTGATGATTTTTGCAAGGATTTCCCTTCTTTAAAGTTTTCAAAATTGATTTGATCGTTTCAAGTTTTAAAATACAGTTTATTTTAAAAATCTTGAGTAACGTAGCTCTGATGCCAATTGTGGAAAACTAGAAGGGGGGTTGAATAGTTTTTACCGTTTCTTTTGTTTAATTTGTTAGTTCAAAGGAAACAATCACAAATTAAGTTATCACACAATATAAACTAAAGATAAAGAGATGAAAGATCAAACCACATAATACAAAGTGTTTATAGTGGTTCGGTTTGCAAGAGATCTTTATCCTTGCCCTACTCCACTTCCTCGAGTTGCTTACTCGAGAGATATCTTTCACTAAGAAACAAACTCCCTTCAAGGTGGAGAAAACCTTTACACGTCGCTTACTTCCTTTTCCGGTACTAAGCTAAACACCGAGTTCTTTCACAAGGTAGAACCAACCTGACGTCGCCTAATTACTTTACCGACACTAAGCTAGATGTGAGTTCTTTACACGGGTACAACCACTCCCTACTCTCTTTGTGCTTTGAGGACTAAAGCACTAACCACACTTACTGATCTAACTGATACAAATGATAAGAAACACTTAAAGTGTTTACACAGAACCTATACTAAACTTCACAACAGTCTGCTTGTTTGAAGCTTTGTTAACTTGATCTTCTTTGCTACAAAAGAAACATCAATGATATATATAACTACTGTGGTTAGTAACTAAAGTGAATGTATGTGTTTTTCTTTTCTAAGTGGATGATTAGATCAAATACCAAGCCTGCTATTTATAGGCAAACAAGGAAAGGCTCCTACGAATCCGGCGGATCCCTCAGAAGGGATCCGTCTTTGTATGGACTTGGATCCGCGGTATGACAGCTAATGTTGCACTCAAATCTTTCCATATCCTTGTGTTGTCAAATCAATATCTTCCAATGTCAACTATATAACTTGAGTATCTAATCAAGATATCACACAATCTTACCAAGATTGTATTTGTGATGTATACCATGATATCACTTTGTAACTTTTAAATTAAAGTTTCCATTAAAGGAAATACACATGTATATGTAATATAATGTTAGGGATTATGTTAAATGAAAGATGTGTTTTGAAAAAGACTTTAACTAGTATTTATAATTTGCTTAAGGAATATACTTTGTGTTTGTCATGAACAAAACATAAGCAAAGATCGTAAAATATAAATAACGTTTTTAGTACGATATTTGTATTAACAGTATCATCATTCAGGGATCATATATGATTTGCTAAAACGAACACAAATCCTATTTCTAATAGGACTTCTACCAAACAAAATGCCTTAAATAAGTATAAAACAACTAGGCAGCCATCAATGATTTAGATCCTCAACAATCAAACAAAATTCAATACTTACGTTGATACTAACTAACTGTGTAGTTAGCAGAACCCAAATAATATGACAACATGAGTCCAAAGTTACGATCCCCAACAGATGCACTCAGACTGGCTTTAAGTATTTGAATAAACTTCTCTTTTTTGGTATTTTTTTTTTTACTTTTAATTAAAAATGAAGATTTTAAGATAATTATGTTTTTATTTAATCATTGTTTTCATATCAGACACTATCATATGCACAAAGGGTAAAAAGTTCACTCAAGAGCTCAGTTTTTGTCGCTTCTCGCCTTAGGAAAGGCATGTCGCTTTCACCTTTAACTACCTTTCTCAGCAACTCAAGAGTGTCATAGTATATTTAGATGGATAATTATACATGATACAGAGAAAGACTTACATGCTCGAAGTGATATTTCTATTGCTCAATGCAGAAAAGTAGGTGAATTTTCTTAACAGCAGTATGAGAATGCTGCACACCAGATATAAGCTTTTAGCCTTTTCTAATTTTTAGGAAACAAGGCTTACACAGAATCATGGCCATATCTAGCTCGTGAACAAAGAGATGGCATTCCCTTAAACATGATAAAAAAAACTCTGCCTTGTAAGATCCCCATATTCTAGAATAGGTCTCTTGTAACTATTAATCCAATCAAATGGGACTACTAGGTGTATCTTCTGATGAACGGGGCACATTGTCTAAAGCTACTTTACAACAAGTGTTCCAAAACATTGCAGTTCAACTAAGGCATATTACCTACGCAAATATAAAACACATAATTAAAACGGCAAGGAAAGTATTACCTCTGAAATAGATGTAAATATAGTGCAGTGAGAAACTTGTTCAAGTGTGGTTAGACAACGTAAAATGTAACGATGCACATCAGTGAGAAGGCGGCAAGTGAAGAAAACAACTTTTATCTTGTCATCAGTCTTGCGATTCCAATCAATCGTCTATAAACATTGAATAAGTGTGTAAGTCCCAAAGTATTACCATTACGCGAGAAAAAAAAGAATATTTGAATAATAGCTAGTTACATACAGCATTCAGAGAAGACATGGTCTCTAAGGTGGAAACAGCAACAACACCCATGTCCAAAAGAAGAGGGAATGCCCCAACTAACTTGAAACTTTCTACACATCCCGCGTCCAAATATATAACAGCGCCATTAAGTTGCTCCGATATCTGAAATCACCACACAAATTGAATATTAAGTAATAAATACTAAAATCTATTTATTAATGACACAAATAGAAAAAGGTGATTATTAGTTACTTGTTGGATGGAATCGAGGCAGCAATTGATGACATTAACGAAAGCCATTAGTTACTTGTTGTCGTTTTCACCTCCTCAGATGATGATCATGTGATTAAGCAAATCCGGATTCAGCCATCATCATCAGATCTCAACCTATATTGGAATCGGATGATGTTTAACGACTGTTTGGCTAAATGAATCAACTTATATTACTGTTTGTATTAGCTTATGTTCAATAACATCGACAGGGACAGCCTCAATCGTTTGTTTTATATACAGTAGCTTTTAACATAGGGTTGAAATATATAAAGGGTGTATGGGTATGAGGGTATCAAGGTATGGGTGTGAAAGTTTTAGGGGCAGTTTGTTTTGTCGGATTTTCTATTTCTAAATTGTTTGGTTTCATTTTCAGAAAGAGAAAATTTCGAGATTAGACCGGTCGTTCAACTTTTATACTTTTTCTAGATCAAAAAATGTGCTCTTCCCAAACTAAACCGAGCAACTTGCGACTTTTTTCCTTTTAATAAGAAGTCGTAAAGTGGCATGTACCTTTTCTGCATGTGTAAGCTATAAAGGCGTGTCCTTTTTGAGCGACCTAAGTTAAGCGTTTTTTTTTACTTTAAGCGACTTTTTATTTTGTCATTTTCGAGTACAAAAGTCAAACATCAAATATTAATTTTTTATTATTTATGTACCCCAATAACAATCAAGCGACCTAAGCGATTTACGGCTATTTGCTTTAAGCGACTTTTGTTTTGTCTTTTCAATGTTACCTTTTGCACTTCTTTTTGAAAAAAGTATAAAGTTTTTTTAATGTTGCATATTGATATACAGGATCCTTTGTGAGTAAATTAAATTACATGTATATTGCTTGATTCCACCACTACAAGAAAATAAGCCTAATGCAACACTTAAAGAGCAACACTTTGAAAATATGTTGCATTCTAAATAAATATGGTTATAAAGCAACATTTAGAAGAGAAGTGTTGCATTCTAATAACTAAAGCAACACTTTTTCTAAGTGTTGCAAATGTTATCAGCCAAAGGCAACATGTTTAATAAGTAATGCAACACTTTCCTCAAAGTTTTGCAATAATTCTTATATAAAGACAATATGTTTAATTCATGCTGCATTTGTTAAAGGTTAAAATACACCAATAGTTTAAATTGCTTACGACATGTTCTTTTATTTGGGAAAAACGAACTAATACATCATATATGACCAATGTTTTGAAAACCGGGTGTTTAATCGACTCGGTCGAGTCACCGGGTTACCGGTTCAACTGGTTCGACCGCCCGACCAACCCGATTTTTTATTTAAAAAAACTATTTTTTTCAACTTGTTCGACCACCGGGTCAACGCGGTTCGACCACCGGATCAACCCGGTTTTCTATTAAAAAAATGGAAAAAACCAAACCCGGTCGGGTTTAGAGAACCGGGTTGAACCGGGCAACTTAAAACTCGGCGGGTCTAACTGGTTATTTATAAAACCGTACCAAAACACTTTTCTTTTTATTAATTGCTACGGTTATTTATAAAACCCTACTAAAACGCTTTTCTTTGGTACAATTTATTTTGAAACCGTACCAAAATTAATTTATTTGGTATGGAAACCTATACTAGTTAATTTTCACTTTCAATTTCCCGCTTACTAGTAAATCTGTTTTCCCGCTTACAATTTTCATTTTCATTTTCTAACTTTCATTTTCCCCCTTAGCCAAACATCAAGATAGATCTGAGATATAGATCTCACTTTCCATCCAACTCTCATCACTCCTCTCTCACAACCTCTCGACGCCATCACCACCCTCACCACTGCTCCCTCGCCTATCGCTAACCAAAAGGACCCTACCACCATCCGAAGCAACCACCGCCACCACTGTAAGTATCATCTCCGACACTAGTGGAAATACCACCCATCTTCCTTGGTGGGTTTTATATAGTTGTAAGCAATTTAAAATTGAATAATTTCATATACTGAAACTTCGAATGCTGTTTTTGAGTGATTGTTCCATCATTTGGGATATTTAGTTGTACTTGATGTATAATGTTATATGTTTAATGACGCTATATATGTGTATATAGTGTATGCCATCATTTGGAATATTTAGTTGTATATAGTGTATGACATATAGTTTATGCCTCTAATTAAAACACTTTGAATGATTTCGGTTTATTCACAATACTTATATTGATATAGTTTATGTATAACTGATATGAATGTTGAATATTGTGTTGTGTATAGATGATTTTTGTGTCTGACATTATATTAGTATATGTTAAGGGGGTGTTTGTTCCGGCTTATGGCTCATTTGGTTTTGGGCTTATGTTTCACCTAAGTGGTACTAATAGAAACAGTTTATAAGCTAGCTACATAAGCCGAAACAAACACCCCCTAAGTGGTAGTAATAGAAACGTGAAAGTGTGTGTGTTGCAATTTGGGGCAATTAGTTTATATACACGGCCTAGCTAGGGCATCCCCGTACCCTTTCTGAGGCTAAAGTTGGGGCAATTGTTAACTATTTGACTAAAGTCATTTTTATATTATAGAACTTGACCGGCATAAAAGGTTTATCTGAGGCTAAAGTTGATAAAATCTGTGAAGCTGCTGAGAAGCTAGTGGTTAGTCCTCTGCTCTTTAGTACAGACTTGGTTTATACGATCTTATAATGTGGCATGTAAGTGTTTTTGCTTGTTTACTGTTTCAGAAATCAGAATTATGGCTACATTACTGGAAGCGATGCTGGCTCATACTCTTTGTGTTTCAACCCAGGTACTCTCTTCTATGAGACTTCTTGTTGTCACATGAGTTAGTTTGACTTTAATGTTCCAACTGATGGGTGGGATTTGCATGTTGCTCCTTGTGGCTTTCCTTTCTACTATCAAATGTTGTTGGTTTTTTTATGAAGCACCGTCTTAAATTTCACTATACATCACTTGACAACTTTCAAATTATTGCAAGGACAATTCGCTATGATATATTGATGTTAAACCAGTTATGACATATGAGTTATGACGTGTAACTAGTATCTCTTATTCGGTTAATGCTTGACCAATTCTTCTTTATCCATGCAGCTTCCTACTAGCATGAAAGGAGGGAATAGGAAGGTTGCTTATATTGATACAGAGGGAACTTTGTATCCTTGATTATAGTTTGATCACATCTAATTCAATCCAGTTCATTTTACCTCTGTTACTTTCACTTTGTTGATGACACTTGCGAATAAAAAAAAAATGATAGCCTTTGCTTGTCATTCCTTAATATAATGTGCTTGCAGCTAGGGGTGTCAGTAGGGTCGGGTTGACCCGACCCGAACCCGATAAGGCTAATCGGGTCGGGTCTAATCGGGTCAAAAAATCTAGTCGGGTTATTTTGACCCGAACCCGATAGTGTTATCGGGTCGGGTTAGGGTTAAATAAATAATGCTATCGGGTTATCGGGTCAACTCGATAAGACCCGACAATCACTTTTCCATTTTTTAGTTAATATACTTTTGCTTCTTGGATTACTGGCTGGTATTTTTTTTTCGATTTCTGGCTTAGTCACTTTTCGAGCTTTTTGTGAATATTTGGCTTTTCATTTTACTGTGAATCAAGTCTGTAAATTTAGTTTTTACTAACTACAGTATATAATTATTATATAAGTATGATTCAGTTATTGAAGTACTATTAATAAGATCACCAGCTTGTTTGACTCACAGTAGTCTTCATCGGTTATTAGCTTTTATAATAATATAATAAGTTGTGTAAGTATATGGAAATGTTGTGCTATAAGAATATAGTATAAAGATATGAACTGCTAAAATCTAGTGATCTTTTAATGCCTACTTTTCTCACTCTCTTTTTCTAACTGAAGGTTCCCTTTTATTATTGTGAAACTACGAAAGTTTGTATATCATATAATTGATGTTTTTTACTCACTGTTACTTAATCGGGTCACCGATAACCCGAATCACCCGACCCGAATCCCACCCGAACCCGATAACCCGATTTTTAATCGGGTCGGGTTGCGGGTCACTTTTTAAAAATCCAAAACCCGACTCAACCCGACCCGACAAACCCGATAACCCGACCCGATAACACCCCTACTTGCAGTCGACCTGATCGTATTGTACCCATTGCTGAAAGGTTTGGTATGGATCCTGGAGCTGTACTTGATAATGTAATGATGCTTCTTTCTCACTCTATATTGCTGGTTTGTATGGTAACTAATTGCTTCTTCTGTCACATATTCTGAAGATTATCTATGCACGGGCTTACACATACGAGCATCAATACAACCTGCTCCTTGGTTTGGCAGCAAAGATGACTGAAGAACCTTTCAGACTACTGGTGGGTCTTTCTTGAGTTAACTATTCCTAACAAGTCAAGCCTGTACTTCTTTCTGGTCTATTGGATCATACTCAGAATCTAATTTATTCATAGATTGTTGATTCTGTCATTGCTCTGTTCCGATTTGACTTCACTGGAAGAGGAGAACTTGCAGAGCGCCAGGTTTAGCTTTTGCTATCACTTTTGGATATTCTAAAGGCTTATATGTTTATATTCATAAGTGACGTTATTTGTGCATATAATATTTATTGCAGCAAAAGCTGGCTCAGATGCTTATTAAGTCGTCTTCTATTTGGATATATATCACGAGTGTAAACTAACAATATTTTCTATCGTTTTCATTGGACCAGGCGACGTCGTTTAAGAGTACTTGAAGCTGGAGATTTGCCAAGATGAACTCAAGATGACTAGGGTTACATGCAGTTTTGATTGCTTTTTCTTTTGTTCACTAGAAGTTTTATGTTGGTTATTTTAGATTGACAATTTTGTCAACGTACACAACAATGTTATCTATGGTATTTTGTTAATCATTTGGTTGAACAAATGTGAATTATCAATGTATTATTAGACCTTTTCGAAGAATGCATTGGACACAATTATAACGTATTTAGCATTGTATTGGGTGAAACAAAAGTGTTGCCAATCATTTATAAAAGTGTCACCTTATATGACGGAAAACAACTAGCAGTGTTGCATTTCATTTTAAAAAGTGTTGCACTTAAGCTTAAATTTTTTTCATTTTATTGTAAAAAGTGTTGCACTTTGGTATAGAGAGTGTTGCATTTTAATGTAACAAGTGTTGCAATTCAGTGTGAAAGTGTTGCAGTTAACTATAAAAAGTGTTGTGTTTGAGTGTAAAGCGTGTTGCACTTAAAGTATCACATTTGGTAAACATAGGCAACACATTCAAAAAATGTTGCACATTCCAATTGAAAGTGTCGCTTATACCTAAGGCAACGTTGCATAACGTAGCACTTGATAAAGTGTCACATTATGTATAATGCAACATTTTAAACACATAATACAACACTTTATCAATGTTGCTTTAACTTCATTTTGTAGTAGTGCACCATGCAAGATTTATTGCGTTCGGTTACGAGAATATTTGAAACTAGATAATAGTAACTTGCCTTGTTTTAGGAATCACAATGCATGTGACTTTATAACCTGGTGTTCAGTTAATTTGAAAACGAATAACAAGAAGTGATTGCTTATTTAGTCCGTTTGCTGAAACCCTGCGTGACGGTGGGATCAAACCCCATGGATTAGTAGTTTTTGCATTTTATGAAAATGCGACTCTAGTGTAGAATAGCTCGTATAGTCTATTTTGCTCAAAAGTGTTTCTATAGGTGTAACAAAAAGACTCATTTGCACAGTTAAGCTATAGTCTGTTTGCGCTCACCACAATATCTGAAAATTTATTGTACCAGTTTTTGTAACACCCCCAATTTCGTGATACGCATCGGAATTCAAACTGGGTGTTACTCGACGGCACAACAGTTATGATAATAGAAAACAATCTCTAATTGAGTCGTTTTAAAAGTTTTATCATTCGAATATCAGAGTTTACAAAATGAGGTCCCAGTAGTTTTACAGGCAGTTAAACAAGTTTTCGAATGATAATAAGATTTTAGCCTTCTATCAGCATCCGTGCCCCCCCGTGCCATCCTCGTTCATTATGGACCTGAGATAAACATGCTAAAAGTGTCAACACAAAGGTTGGTGAGTTCATATAGTTTATAAATAAAACAGTTGATTTCAATAGTTTCAAGTTTGGGCGATAATTGTAATAATTACAATTATCGATAAAATGAATAGTAGGCTACGTTGTTTTACACCCATAGTGTTTGTTTGTCTTAATCGGGTCAAAGATTGTGTGAATACATAGTATTTGTATAATAATCAGTTGAACACAAATTTCAAGTTTAATAGACAATGGGCCCCGTTGTTGCACCCATAAATTCAGTAGTGGCAGTACCGTATCATTACAGTACCATAATATAGCTCTAAGTCTCATGAACGCAAACCTTAACAGGTGTGACATCATAAAAATGATGTAAGTAACATACATCATAAAAATGATGTAAATAACAGTGCCCTCGTGTAGGAGTTTGCCAACTTCCTATTGTTCTCAAATAAAGTGCATTTGGTTACCTATCCGGCTAACACAAATGGGGCGTCAACTGCCAATAGATCTATTCACTATATTCGCGTTCACTCGCAAGTGATTAATGGCTCATGATATGAGGGACTTTTAGTGGCAAAAGTGTGTCTTAGGCAATATTAATCAGGATAGCATACAGAAAGTACTTGTGTTCAACATATATTAAGTTTCAATAAACAAATAGAGTGTTTCATCTACTGAGTAAATTGTTTATGATAAACCAGTAAAATCCGTAAGTAAAATGAGCATATATCTCCCCCAAAGAGTTCAAAATAAGAAAAGGATGGGCTATGTCTCACAGTAATCTGTAGAAGTTTAGAGTACTTGTGAAAGTAAAAGCAAGTAGTTGAGCATGTATCTCCTCCAAATATAGTACGAAATAATTGAAAATAGGGGCCATGAACTCACCTAATAGAACTGATATATTAATGGCAAAAGTGGGTACACTGAAATGAGGCTCGGACACTAACCGCAACCTAATATGAATGATGTGACTTAGATCATGAAATGATGCCGTGTATGTATTTTATGAAAGTTATATCATCCATGCATGTTTGTTTGTGACTTTGAAATGAAAATAATGTTATTAGATAACCTTTTAACAATAGTCTGAAATATAACATTTTTGGACTTTTAACAAGTGTGTATTGTAACCACGATATGAACGTTTCAATAATATATAATTGAAAAAGTCTTCGACTCGACTAAAGTATGTAATCAAAATGCTACAACTTTCGTGTATGATATTTTATCCAAAACCGCACCCAAAGTGCCTAAAATCCATGTCTAAGAAGAAATTCAGCTTATTATTCTCTATTAGAAATCTGTCAAAATAATAGTTTTCGTCGTTAACTTCATTAAGTCATAACTTCTTCGTTATAGCTCGGTTTTTAAAGTTCTACCTGTCCCCGCGAAGGTATTAAAGTATACTAACATATTTCGAAGTCTTGGGGACTCAGTTTATCACTTAAAGCTAGGTTTTACTACGGAAGAAATCTGGACAGCACACTTATTATTTTCTGAAAATAGTTATCGCTGATAGATTTAGAAATATTCGTATCTCTTTCGTTATAAACCCGTTTATACTCATTCAAACGAACACATTCTTGTTATAAAATCTATTTTCTATTTTTTTGAGAAAACCTTGTATAATAATATATTTTTCTGAAAATTAGAAATTTCGGCAGCGCTTCCGCGTACATTTTTAAAAATCCATTTTCTAAACTAATCCGCTTGTAATAACAACACCAAACTAATCTATATTCCTCCACCAACTTCTTTCATAATTTTTATATACTCAAAATGGCCATATTAATATGATAAAAGTGTAGATCTAGTAAAAATGACTAAAAATGTATTAGAACAATTATAGACTTATATATAACAATAAACTTTGTAAATCTATCAAAAATGATCCAAGACTTGTAAGTACTAATTTTTCTCATCCAATAATTATATAGAACTTGTACATACTTGTTTTAAACATAAAAATTCACAAACATGCTCATAGGTGATATATGTGAAATAATGAGTTTAAGTGTAATTTAAACTTAAGAAATGCAATTAAGTATAATGAACACATAATACACAAAATAAAAAGTATAGAAATTTATTTCTTACTTACTTAATATTAGGATGTTTTAGAAAGTAATTTGAACAATAGATCCCCAACGATGACTTTAAATTAATTTGTAGTTAGTTATAGCTTGAAAATGATCGATAAATGCTTGAAATACTTGAAAAACGACTCCATCTTCTTTCTTTTTCTTCCTTGGCCGATCACACAATTAAAATAAGAGAGTTTTTGCTAGTGAAAATGGTGTGAAAAAATGAACTAGTTTTTTTTCTATTTATAGTGAAAATTTCTGAAAATATCTATATATTTTGATGAATTGTAATTAGATATTTCGATAAATAGTAAATAGATATTTTAATGAATAGTAAATAGATATTTATGAATAGTAATTAGATATTTTGATAAATAGTAAATAGATATTTTTGTTAATAGTAACTAGATATTTTGATGAATAGTAAATAGATATTTTGATTAATAGTAAATAGATATTTATGAATAGTAACTAGATATTTTGATGAATAGTAAATAGATATTTATGAATTGTAAATAGATATTTATATATTAGGAGTACATGGTACATTGCATGAAAATCGTGTAGAAGCGTTTATTTATTTAATTAATAATAATAAATAAATAATAGGTAAATAAGAGTTGCAATCTTTTATACTTGACATGTAAAGAATGTTTATTTGAAACATACTTAAGACATGTTGGTGTTGGGGAGTACGTTTATTGAGAATGTGAGTTACGTCACATTAGTTTGTTGTTGTGATAAGATAATCTGATAACGTTTAATCTTAAAAAAAAATTAGACGTAGAAAATAGATAAGTATTCTTTCGTTAGAATATTAATACAAGTGGAAATTTACTTGTGGTTACAGTTTTGTCCTGCCATGGTGGGTTTATATAATGCTTTTCAATGACTCTCTTGTCATTGTGGATTAGCATTTAGCAATTATGAGAATGATACTAAAAGAATATTTAACATGAGGACAAACTAAACAGGACAAACAAGATGCGGTTTTTTATATCTCGGGTTATAATTTTGATAGGGGAGAGCATTAAAACCCAAAAACCGAACCAAACTCAAAAAAACCGAACCAATTCTAACACCGATGGTGCGGTTTTTGTTTCTAAAAAAATCGAAAGTTTTGGTTCGGTTTTTGGTTTTATATGAAAACTCAAACCAAAAGAACCGAACTGCCACATACTAATATTCATAAAACTAATAAAAGATACATGCATATTAGTTTTGATACAAGTAATCAAAAAAGTACAAAAACAAAGAGACACATATATTATATATTCATAACATGTGTTTATTTACCTAACACTATAATAAGGGCCCATTTGGTTTGTAGTTGGGTTTAGGATTAAGATTAGGATTTGGATTTAGATTTGAATTTGGATTCGATATATGTGAAAGAAAATATATTATAAGATAAATGAATAACTATTTATAATTTGATAAAAGATTTAAAATTAAAATTTGTTATTAAAAGAAAGTAAGCAAAGAAATAATAACTGGTGATAAAAGAAGATTGACCCACACATATGACATAAAAAAGGAGCATACTTTCAAAACCTAGACATTTGATAAGAATTGATAAATACTACATATAAAGGTTTGAATCCCGATATATGGGCCCACTTGTAACACCCCCAATTTCGTCTATGCAGCGGAATTCAAACTGGGTGTTACTCGACAATACAATAGTCATAATAATAGAAAACGATCTCTAATCAAGTCGTTTAAAATAAAAGGCTTATCATTCGATTTATAAAACATATCAGAGTTTACAAAGATAGGTCCCAGTTGGTTCCATGTTTACAAAAATACATCAATATAAAGTCTTTTGATATTTTTCGAATGATAAAGTAAGTTATAGCCGTGCCATCCTTGATCATTATGCACCTGAGACACATGCTTAAAACGGTTAACACGAAGGTTGAGTGATATTCATAGAGTTTTAGTTAATCAGTTGAACACAATATTCGTAATGTGAGGTAATTAGTCTCACATTCATAGTTAGAAAACAAAACAATTATTATTACACTAATCTCATGACACCGAAAATGTTAACAGCTTATCAATAAAAATTGATCTAATAGTAACAGTGGCCCTAATAGGTAATTTGCCATTATACCTAGAGTTCTTCTAATAGAGTGCATTTGTTTACCGGATCCTTGGTTAAACAAACGGGATTTGCCAATCCCGATAGGCCTATCCACATTATTCGCGTTCACTTCACTCGTGATTAATGGCTCATGATAATAGGGACTTAAGTTTGGCAATATTGGTACTTAGTGTAAATAATACATTCAGATATAGCATATAGTTTCAAAGCAATGTGTTCAGTTAAAAATAGCATGTATCCCCCCCGAGGGTTTATAAAACAATTAAGTAATAGAAAGTGGGGCTATGAACTCAGCGTGAGTTGGATGGTGTTTTAGTGCAACCTACAATAGAACGTTGCAACTTAGATTTGGAATAATGTCTAAGAAAACATAAACGAGCCTATATATGTCATTATATTTGTAACGCCCCGTGCCCGCTTTGACCAAAAACTTTGACTTTTGACGCGGAAACGCTTGACCTTACCTGACTTATACAAATTCTTCATTTAAATATCAAAGTCTATAACATTTAACTCTTTTAAAACATTTGCAAGAACATATACTCGAACACCTTCCAAAACATTTTACATAAAACTTTATAACACAACCTGGAAATCCTTCTGACTGGCGATACGCCGCATCCTTTTGAGGGATACGCCGTATCAGCCCATGCGTCGTATCCACCTAAAGTGATACGCCGCATTACCATGAACTTATGATACGCTGCATCTGATGTAGTAGATACGCCGTATCTACCTTAAACTTCTGATGCGCCGCATCTATATATTAGATACGCCGCATCTACCAAATTACACAGAACATCAGCAGGAAAACCTGCAGAAGCTTAACACACCCATTTACACCACAAACCACTTTCGTTTAACACCAAACTTCCCATAAATCATTCATTTAACATTTCAAACTAGAATACACGACAATTAACCCGTTTGACTCCAAAATGGTACGAATAGACCCTAATCCAAACACTCCTTTAACTTTACTTGTTTACACATAAAACATACTTAGACCCATCAAATGACTTCCAAATCGTTGCGCAATACTTGACATACACTTTGACACTTAAACACATTACAAATCATTAAAAGACCAACGGGGGTACAAACTCGACATTGAGCTCGGTATTCTACCTAGCTCTACTTTCTCTTACCGATTCCTTCTACCAATCGCATATCCATCACTAATCCTTATCCAAGCCTTCGTCTCAATACTTCCGCCTACAAAACATTAAACACTTAAACCGTAAGCACGAATGCTTAGTAAGTAAAGCGGGTATAACATAACATTACAATTCATTCTTACATTACACATCATAACCCTAAATCCTTCGATACATCAAGCATAAACACATACCTTAATCCACCTTGCCTAATCCTTCACTATCCTATACTTACTAGCACATAACAACATCACACAACATTCATTAATCTTAGCATATATGATCATCTAAACACATAATGCATAGAAGTCATCATAACATCATTTTATAGCCGGTTTACTTACCTTGAGTCCAAGCCAAGACTATCACTAACATCATCTTCAACATCTTCATCTTTATCATCATAACATATAATACATAGTCATTAGTTATAATCATGGTTAACACCACCATAACTAACCTCTAAACACTTCTAATCATCATATAATCATATATTGATTATATGATAGCTAATCCCATCATTTACCAACTTAAGCCCATTAAAAAGTCATCACATAATCATCATTACTTCTTAATTATCTTAAAACACCATTTACCCTTTAATCCCAAATTAGGGTTCATAAACCCTAGATTCTTAATCATCAATTAAACACTAATTAAGCATCAATACTTACTTGATAACCATGCTAGGACAAGCTATAGACTTCATTCTTGAATTATCACCATTAATCCATCATCATTTCATCATCCAAGCTCCATTTCTCTTCTCTCTCTCTCTCTCTCTCTATCTCGACATTACAGAACACACAAGAATTGTGTGGAAATGTCTAGAGCCTAACACATATAAACTAGCTGGGAGGGCATTTCTGTCATTTCTGCTTATTTAAGGTCGATGCGTCGCATCTATATTTTAGATGCGCCGCATCCATTGAATACGCCGTATCTATTTCTCCAATACGGCGCATGGGCAATAATAAGTCGGTTCTACTTTCCCTTCTTACCATGCGCCGCATGCCACTTTCCTAGATGCGCCGCATCTAGGCCTCATCAGAACACCACATATCCTTAGTCAAACAGACTTAAGCTTGGGTCAACTTTCATCTAGGGTGGGGTCCCACTACTCGGGAAACGGGTGTAACAATATTGATCATGATGTAGTACTTGGTAGGTTGTGTATGTCGTTTTATAAAAACGGTTTATGAAACATTTTTAGTTTATATATCTCGTACTACCGTTCGGGGCATTATAATTCAGAGGTCATGTAGTAAACGTTTGAGGAGCTAGGACACTTTAATTCATAAATCCAGCAACTCGTCGATACGTTTACCCAAATGAAACCCCTCACATGAAGTTCCCTAGTGTTGTAGCACTCGACATAGAAAATATAGGTTTTTGGTCTTTTTACAAAAGTTGCTATTCCGAAGGTCGAATAAACTTAGGAAAGTTTATTTTGAATGAATATTGTTATCTTATAAAGTTTATTATGTCTATTAAGTATTTAGTTTTGAAAGCAACATGGTTTCTAATTACTTGTCTAGTGAAAACTAATCTTATTTTACGCCGAAAACTGTTTTACAATTTGAGGCAGAAAACTGCCTTTATTTGGCGTTTTTAGGCCGAGTTTCTCGCGTTGGATGTAAAACATCATTCTGAACAACTTTCGTGTTTTAACTTTTTGATGAATCGGACCAGAAGTGCCTCGAAAAAATCTCAGATTCATGCAGTAAGCTATTTTGACAGTTTATAGTTTTTCGGTTTCGTTAACTTCTTTTGATCATAACTTTTGACTCGTGAACTCGTTTTCGGTGATTCAAATTGCTATGTTTTCCTTGTAAAACCCTCTTTAACAGTAGTTAGTTTCCCAAGGTCATGGCTATTCTATTTTGGTCGTTCTTCATAGCATAAGTCACTAGTTTACTTGTTTACTTAGATAAGTTAACATATAGGTCTTTTAACTTGTTTTAAAGGTTTTGTACACCATGAATTCAATATAATGACCATATATAGCATGGATTAAGTATAAGAAACATGTAAATGGTGTTGAGAAAGAGTGTAAGTTAGTATTTCTTACAACTTTTGGCTTTCTATAAGAAAGAAAATCAAGGATCAAGAACTAGAACAAGAACTAGTAACCCTAGCTTCCAAATTCTTCAACCCCTTGATACTAAGTTGAGATGACTTGGGGAAAACACTTGAAGTATTCTGCTAGAAACACTTCTTGTGTGGCTTGGAGATCACCAATGGAAGGAAGGAACTATAACTTGGATCAAACAAAGCTTGACAAGATCTTTGGAATTGATAGAGGACTTGTATTCTTGAATAACTCTTGAAGGAAACTAGCAAAATGAAGTGTGTTTTGTGTGTGGTGATGGACGGCAAACCAAGGGGAGGGGGAGGGTTTTATAGTGAGTTGAGGAAGTTAGTTTCATTGACTTTAAGAAAGCTTAGTTAGGAAGCTTGAACACATGTAATCATCCTAAGTGATCAAGGTTTAAGATCAAGACACATGCCCTTAGTTCCTTCCTTGATAAGCTTCATGAGGCTTTCATGAGAAGCTTGATAAATTTCTTGCATTATCTTGCTTTTACGGATTTAGTTTTGTCCCGGTAATTGCTAACGGTAAGTATTTAAATCACGAAACGTAAAATCGGGTATCGTAAAAATACGAAACTTGTAGAAATGATTAAACTTATCAATATACTCATTATTATCTCATAAAAATGAGTGATAAGTTTAATGGGTCGCGTAAACGCTGTTAAATCTAAAAATGTAGGTTTAAAACGCGCAAATCGCCTAAAACGCAAAAATCGGAAAATGTAAAATTCCAAAATTCTTGAGAATGTCGTAGCATGTGAAAAACACATATTTCTCTTGTTTGTAATGTCTTGGGACATATCGGGATGTTTAAATGACGTTTAAACCTAAACGTAAATCTCAGACACGGTTTTATGAAAATTGGTTCTGAATGGATTTAACGTACGTCGTCAGGACGACTCGTCGAATATCAACTATCTTGTCATGATAGTAAAATAAAATAAAAAATTTACGGGATGAATAGTAAAAGTGAATAGTAAAGATGAATAATAAAAATTCGAGAATAGATAGTAACCTGAAAATGCGAATTGTTACACCACTGATACTAACCAAACAATAATTCTTAACCATCATCCCCTTAAACCAATGGAAACACCTCCAACCAAACTGGCCCTAAATTCATAAAGTTAGTTTCCTTTATTTCATATATGTTCGCACATCTCATCTTTATATACATATGTTATGTAATCTTATTATTTTTCGACAAAATATTCAACTAACATTATAGGATTTCTTGATTTAGGTTGTGTGTGTTCAAAAATATCCATATTCGGATATCCGAAAAATTGATCAGAATTTATTAAAAAGTTGAGTTTTATGAAAATGTCAGTTTTGGAACTCATAAAAGTTTTCCTAAAATTATAGATATTTGGATATATAAAATTGTTATCCGAAATTTGAGATATTCGAATTTAAAGAACTTAGATAAAATAATGGGTCTAACATAAAACCGTCATCTCAAATTTCGGATATCCGTAAATCGAAAAAAACAAACAGCAGAAAACCAAAAACCGGAAAAACCAAACCGAACTTTTGGTGCGGGGTTTGGTTTTAAAACTGTTGGTCTAGTTTTTATCGATTTAAACTTGAGCAACTCATGAATTAACAAAATAAACATAAACACGTGCCGTTTGGACATTGAAAGAATAACGAGTTTATGATTCATGATGGGCGAAATTACAAGGTTACTTAAGAACCCACTTAGACACACTAATGACTTGGTTGGCTTTTCAAGAGGATAGTTGCAGACGGCTGTTGGGATTCTAGATTTGATGAGACAAAATAAATAGAAGAATGAAACATGAGGGGCTATTTGTGACAAAGAGGAAAGCTACAAAGATTGAAGATACATAAGATATTTATTAATTGTTAGGAAGATTTATTAAATATTCTGTATTAATTAATAGTTATCTATTTGTAACCCTAATATCTCTCTATATAAAGAGATCAATGGAATTAGTTTTTATCAGGTCTTCCACAATGTAGAATACAGAAAAGGTGTGTGTGTGTGTGTCTAGGGCGTAGTAAATTGTAAACGCCTAGACTAGACTAGAATTAGTTGTTAGTCGCTTCAAAAATCTCTTGATTCCTGTTACAAGTTAGTGTAACCGTATTATTCTGATCAAATAATATTGAGGCGTAAAATGTTAAAAAGAAACTTTGTGTCAATAACAATTGATTTGTTCTTATTCCGCTGTGCATTAATATTCATTGTTATTGTTGAACCCTAAGGCTCAAAATGATCCAAGAAACTATCTTTATCACGTTCTTAGTTTCTACAGGTGGTATCAGAGATTGGGGAGCTCGTTACCTAGGGATTCACAAAGTTTATTTGAAGTCGGATGCAGATTTGATGAAGGTTTATGATCGACTTTGAAAAGGTATAATCGGTTTTTTATTTGATTTAAGGTATCGAATTTTTGTTTCTATACGGTGTTAAAACAGTGATAATTCAAGAATGTGGGAAAAGTCGATGCAATTAATTGGAACCTTGTACAGATTTTAATGCTACTGATTGGTAATGAATTATTTTTAATTGGCGACAAAGCTTTAATTATGTAAAGAGACCAAGACTTGGTTGTCGTTTTATGCAAATTGGAATAAATGGGTCGGTGATTCATGCACTTAGTTTGTCGTTTACTGATTTGTTAAAAAGAGAATTGAGATTGTTTGTCCTTTCGCATGTGGACCGAGAAGTATGTATGGATTATTTTATTTGGTGTTAAATTGGTCTACGTGAGCTTTGATTGAACGTGAGTGGAGCAGAGATAATTTGGTGAATTCAAAAAGTGGTATTCAACGCAGCACATGGGTCGAATTGAATTTTTGTACTGTCTTTATCATAAATCAGTACGAGAGTTGTTGATGTTGATGGGTCAGTATCTTTATTGTTTGCTATTGAAGTATTATGCTGCTCATTCCAACATTCTGCTGCTAGTATTATTTGTTCCTACTGCTCGAAGATTTTCATTCTGCTGCTAAGTATTTTCATACTGCTGCTCTGGTTAAATTGTTTCTACTGCTAGCGTTAAGTTTCTGCTGCTAGCTTTATCATACTGCTGCTCGTATTAGGAGTTTCTACTACTGGTCTTACATGATTGATACTGTTGCTAGTTGCATGATTTATGAGCAGTAAGGGGAAGTAAGTATGGATTTTTATGGTGATCACACACACAGGGGAAGTTCACACACACAAGGTTTTTGGATTTGTTTTCGGTTCGTTAAAGTTTTAAAGGCTCGAATTAATTTCTTATTGGCGAAGAGGAGTTTTTGTTGCTTATTTAATGATGCAGTGGAATTTATCAAGGTTGTGTCTTATCATACCTTTTCAGCAGGAGGTAACTTGTTTGTTCATTCAGGTGACTACGAATTGACAAAACACTTGAAGGAGTTACATTGTAGTGCTCAGTGATTATTGTCAAGGGATTGCGGTCTCCCTATACTATTGAGTATACGTTCGAAGTCGTATTTAATACAAGGCATACAACAACAAGGTTGGTTTATTCTACTTCAGCATCAAATTCGTGATGATTATTTTTCTTCAACAGTATATAAAGCCTACAGATTTGAAGAATCATTTTATGTACATGCATCACTCGAAGGGAAGTTTCTACTGTTTATTCGTTCTCTATTTGTTGATAACAAAAAGGGGAAGAAATATTGTAATGGTATGGCATGGCTTAAGGGGAAGACAAGGAAGACAAGTTTGTTTCATTCAGGGAGATGATCACATCTCAACTTCTCTACTTCGTCTAGGGAAGTTCGTACACGACTTTGTTTGTTTTGTCATCATTAAATAGGGGAAGATTGTTGGGATTCTAGATTTGATAAGACAAAATAAATAGAAGAATGAAACATGAGGGGCTATTTGTAACAAAGAGGAAAACTACAAAGATTGAAGATACAGAAGATATTTATTAAGGGCTAAATATACGAGTAGCCCGGTCTCTTAAGGTGTTGGGCTTTTTTGGCCCCAAAAAAGTCACTTTCTCAAAATAGCCCAGAAAATAAGAGACTTTCAAAAAGTCGCTTAAAGCGACTTTTTTTTTTCAATTAAGCGACTTACTATTTGTGTCCTTTTGCAGCCAAAAAGTCACTTTTTAAGCGACTTTTGCTAGATTTTAAGCTACTTTTTGACTTTTTAAGCGACTTTTCGCTAGGGGCAAAAAAAAATGCCACGTGTCGCTCCCACATTTAGTCGCTTATTCCTTGGGCTATTTTGAGAAAGCGAATTTTTTGGGGCTAAAAAAACCCAACATTTTAAGCTCCGGGCTATTTGTAGAATTGGCCCATTTATTAATTGTTAGGAAGATTTACTAAATATTATGTATTAATTAATAGTTATCTCTTTGTAACCCTAATATCTCTCTATATAAAGAGATCAAGGGAATTAGTTTTTATCAGGTCTTCCACAATGTAGAATACAGAAAAGGTGTGTGTGTGTCTAGGGCGTAGTAAATTGTAAACGCCTAGACTAGACTAGAATTAGTTGTTAGTCGCTTCAAGAATCTCTTAATTCCTGTTACAAGTTAGTGTAACCGTATTATTCTGATCAAATAATATTGAGGCGTAAAATGTTAAAAAGAAACTTTGTGTCAATAACAATTGATTTGTTCTTATTCCACTGTGCATTAATATTCATTGTTATTTTTGAACCCTAAGGCTCAAAATGATCCAAGAAACTATCTTTAGCACGTTCTTAGTTTCTACAACGGCTATCCCCGTTGAGAGACAAATTAAGAGACACAAAGAATCAAGCTAGGCTTGGGTTCTAAGTGTGTTGAGGATTCTAACACTCTAACTATGTTATGGAATTCTCACTTCTTACTCTCGTTGAATGCCCACGTTCTGCTTTCTTGAAACGGGTTTATATAGCGGAGAGATTACTGTTGCTTCACGTGGGAATAGTGATCTTGCCAACTGTTCGTAGATAGGCACGTGCCTAGACATCTAGCATTGATGTCTTTTTGGTTTACCGGAGTTGACAGCACCAATTACCCATGAGCTTCTTTTGTGTCTTGGGAAGGAACAAAGTTTATCTTCCCAAGAGTTTTCCCGCTTAAACGCTATAGTCTTCACCTAACTTTCTTGGTCTTTGTTCAGAGAGCTGAGAGATCATCAAGGTATTCCTGCCCTTTGAGAACCCCTTGTTCCTTAGCTAGAGTTCCTTGTACATACTGGCTGATAAGCACTTAGTAAGTTTGCAAGACAACTCTTTTGATGATATCTAGGACCTGAACTTCTGCTGTTGATGTTCAGTTTGTCTTCTTTAATCAGTTCATCCTAGATTCCTGATGTCTCTGATTCTTGAGCCTTGAATGAAGACATGCTGATCATTCACAACTTCTTGATCAGTTAGATTAAAGTTGGTGAGGTGTTCATTGTCAATGAGAGAAAGGCCATCAGAGATATAGAGACATTTATCAGATCTCAGTGACCCTGATGTTTGCTCAAGTACCTTACTCACTGAGACTGCATCAATTGAGTTAAAGAGCATCTTCAGTTGGTCTTTGCCAACTCTTTGAAGAATGTTGTCTGAGCTTCATCCCTTTATCAGGGAGAGACATTCTCATTGATCATCAGTGAGTTTGATGATCACTGATATTCTATCAGTGAGTGTCTGGGCTATTTTATGTTCAAATCTTTGTCAGGGACATTTGGGTCAATTGTTGACCCAACAATCTCCCCCTATTTGAACATAAAGATGGCCTGGGTTTTATCAGAGATAAGTGAGCATAACGGCTTCTTCTTATCCTCTAATTTACAACAAAGGTATGATGTACGACTATTTTTTTGGTTCTGTGTACTACTTGTTGGATATTATCAGAGATAAGTGAGCATAACGGCTTCTTCTTATACTCTGATTTACAAGCATGATCTAAAGTAAACAATGTCGTTTTAAGCTTTTATCTTTGATACCTTTTGTTGAAGATGAAGTTTTAGGCTATTATCTTCATCTTGAGTCACCATCTTAATTCTTGGTTCTATCTTCACTTGTCCGAGCTTTATCCTCAGGTAGTGGTGTTTCTTCTTTAGTTTGATGATGACCTCCTGAACATTTTTTTTTGTTCAAGGTCTCATGAGCATTATTGCTTAGGGCTTCCTGAGTATTCTTTCTCAGGGTGTCCTGACCCTTCTTTTTCAGGGTTTCGCTTAGGATTTTCTCCTGAGCCTTATTGCTCAGGGCCTCCTGAGTATTCTTTCTCAGGGTCTCCTGAATCTTCATTCTCAGGGTTTAGCTTAGGATTTTCTTCTTTTCAGTTCTAGCAGAGACTTGCTAATCATAGATATCCTAAGCTATTAACAGTTTGTAAGTGAGCAAAAAAAAGGCTTCTTCTTAAAAACTGATTTACAACAAAGAAAACATAAATATCATTCAGTGAAAACAGATTCTTTGTTGTCTTGAACCATTTCTCCTTTTGTGTGCTCAGGGTCATGTTCCCTGATGCTTGTTCTGCTCAAGCCTTTATATCAATTATTTTGTGTGAAGTCAGTCCCTGATGATTTGTGCATTAGGTTCACATCTTCAGTTATGGCTATCATAGATTCTCATAAATGCTTTCTCCCCCCTCAAAAGCTACAACTTCAGTGAAAGATTTTGGAGTTCATGCATTTATGGTTATGGTTCAAATTTAAGGAACTCAGTTCCTTTGTTAAGTGTCTATCAGTTAGAATAATAGACACTGAGACCTTTCAAGGAGTAATTTTCATCCTGAAGGGTCCTCAGAGAGTGACTTACTGATGCTATGAACAAGCTGTCAGTGAGTCATACTCTCTGGATCACTGATAATCAGTGACAAGTTTAGATCTTTTTATTCATAGTTTACATGAAAGAAGAGATTAGTTCACATTAATCTCTCCATGACTAGAATTACAAGTTATCTAAACTTAACCAGTAGTAAGTGAACAATGGCTTTTTTTTAAATACTGATTATTACATCAAAGAATTACAATATTTATCATACATAATTCTATTGATGTTGATGAAGTACAAATAGACTCTAGAGCTTGAATCTGTTTTCTTCAGTTCTGCAACCTTTTCAGTTTGTATTCTAATGTCTTCGTACTTCAGTGCTCTCGAGAACCAGCAACCACTCTGGCCAGAGTCTTGTAGACCCATCAGGTAGTAAGAGAGTACCACCTGATTTAGTCTTTCCAGTCCCTGATTATCGAACAACCCTAATCAACAAGCTGATCTTGCCTCAGTGGTTGATCTTGATTGTTTAGATAAGGGATTGTTTTGTTTACTGGCTGGTCTGATAGACAGGTAGAGCTAAGTAGCTTTTCCATTGCAGATCAGCCAGATTTTAACCCAGCCGGCAACCATGTCCTTTGTGCTTCCGAGCTGTGCAGCAACAAGGATGAGAAATTTGCGATTTTCATCCTTTGTTGCTTGACGTCGTTAGGTAAAGTTCCTTGAGGATGATGTATGATTTGTATCTTTCCTAACGACGTATCGTCTTCCCATTTTGCTCCCCTTTAATAGCCTCTGATGATCCACCATTTTTCGCTTCAAATATGGTTGTTACTGAGATTAACCATATAACATCCGCAGATGTTTCCACTCTCAAAGCTTGTATGGGACTAAGTTCCCATGAAGATTCCACCTGTATTTTAAGAACTGGTGGTGCTGAGGTGGAATGAATGGAAAGATTGTGGATAGGCAGTTTGAGCATTTCCTTACACCAGAAAGGTTGAATGTAACTTTCTTGTTTGAGGAGACACTCGATGATTTTATGGAGGGGAATTTAGATGACGGGGTTTTGTAGAGGGTTGTGGTTGTAGGTTATTAGCCATCATTTAAGAACGGCTAAAAGTTATTAGTAGTCATTTAAGAACGGATCTAGATCATAAGAATGATCCACCCGCTCTAATACCACTTGATGGTCCGGTTTTTATCGATTTAAACTTGAGCAACTCATGAATTAACAAAATAAACATAAACACGTGCCGTTTGGACATTGAAAAAATAAGAGTTTATGATTCATGATGGGCGAAATTACAAGGTTACTCAAGAACCCACTTAGACACATTAATGATTTGGTTGGCTTTTCAAGAGGATAGTTGTAGACGGCTATCCCCGTTGAGAGACAAATTAAGAGACACAAAGAATCAAGCTAGGCTTGGGTTCTAAGTGTGTTGAGGATTCTAACACTCTAACTATGTTATGGAATTCTCACTTCTTACTCTCGTTGAATGCCCACATTCTGCTTTGTCAGAACGGGTTTATATAGCGGAGAGATTACTGTTGCTTCACGTGGGAATAGTGATCTTGCCAACTGTTCGTAGATAGGCACGTGTCTAGACATCTAGCCTTGATGTCCTTTTGGTTTACCGCAGTTGACAGCACCAAGTACCCATGAGCTTCTTTTGTGTCTTGGGAAGGAACAAAGTTTATCTTCCCAAGAGTTTTCACGCTTAAACGCTATAGTGTTCACTTAACTTTCTTGGTATTTGTTCAGAGAGCTGAGAGATCATCAAGGTATTCCTACCCTTTGAGAATCCCTTGTTCCTGAGCTAGAGTTCCTTGTACATACTGGCTGATAAGCACGTAGTAAGTTTGTAAGACAACTCTTTTGATGATATCTAGGACCTGAACTTCTGCTGTTGATGTTCAGTTTGTCTTCTTTAATCAGTTCATCCCAGATTCCTGATGTCTCTAATTCTTGAGCCTTGAATGAAGTCATGCTGATCATTCACAACTTCTTGATTAGTTAGATTAAAGTTGGTGAGGTGTTCATTGTCAATGAGAGAAAGGCCATCAGGGATATAGAGACATTTTTCAGATCTCAGTGTCCCTGATGTTTGCTCAAGTACCTTACTCACTTAGACTACATCAGTTGAGTTAAAGCGCATCTTAAGTCGGACTTTGCCAACTCTTTGAAGAATGCTATCTGAGCTTCATCCCTTTATCAGGGAGAGACATTCTCACTAATCATCAGTGAGTTTGATGATCATTGATATTCTATCAGTGAGTGCCTGGGATATTTTATGTTCAAATCTTTGTCAGGGACATTTGGGTCAATTGTTGACCCAACAAAAACACTTAAAACCGAATTTTTGGTTCGAGGTTCAATTTTAACCAAAAGCTACCCCATGCTCACCCCTATCTATACTGCATAAAGGAAACAAACAGTCTAACACATATCAGATACATCCTAACACAGAACCCTAGCAAAGCTAAACCATATATCTTATGAAGTATACTTTCCAACTGAAGCATTACAAAGCTGTATAATTCTTCAAATAGTTCAATAAAATCATATACCAATTAAACCTCAAGTGGCCAAATTTTGTAGAACCTGTTAAACAACATTCTTAAACTCATTATAATTATAATCTTCCTTGAATTGTTTATCCAAATAATAACAAGAAGATTAACACAATTAACTATAACCAACATTTACTCTCTTGATCTAGATTATCAGCTTGAGTTATCATATATTTTGCAGCATTACTTGGGTAGAAACTACAAAGTTAATTAGCTTATAAGACAACATGCTCAATTTCCGGTTTATTATTCAGCACAAGTTAAAAGAGTGTTTGGCATTGCGTTTAGAAGTTATTAGATGATATGTATAAATTGGAATGTTAAAAAAACCTCGATTTGAGGTTGATGATTAAACAGAAACAACTCATTTCAACATAGCTTCCTAAATGTTAAATTCACCACCTTAACTAAACAAAATTTCCTGAACATTTAATAGAACAACTTAACATATTAAGTTTCTTGTGTTGGAAAACTTTGGTCGAAATTGTATTTTCACCAATTATAGTGTGAATGGGATATCGATCTCAAATTGTGGTGTCTAAAACGCAATGGTGTAAACTTTGTGTGGAAAACTAGAAGGGGGGGGGGGGTTTGAATAGTTTTACGTCTTTTTATTTTTATTATGAAAACTTTGTTTACTCTTTAAAAACTTAGATTCGAATTTATGTGAACTCAACTCTTAAACAATATGAACAAATATAAGTAAAAATAAGTAAGCAATGCAAGTAAGGTAATAAATATAAAATGAAAGATAGAGATGGAAAGATCTAACCGAGAGACAAGAGATTTATAGTGGTTCGGCTACAAGGATACCTTCCTTGCCCTACTCCACTCCCCGAGCACCTAACTCGAGAGTTCACAACACTATATCAACAAGCTCCCTTATGGCGGAGAAAACCTTACACAACTTTAGCTTACACCGGCTTAACGACACAAAGCTAGATGTCGGGTTCTAATCGTAGCTAGAACCAATCTCACAACTTATACACGACTTAATCACACCTTCTTCTTCACGACTTCTTCACTATGACTTCACAACTTAGCACACCCTATGTACACTTCTACTTCTTCACACCTTTACTACTTACACACCTTAACAACACAACTTCTCTACTTACACACTAACCTATCCCAAACAATTATTCACACAACTATCTAACAACAATACACAACTTATATACAAATGTATGATGACACAAACAACTTAGGTATCTAAGTTGCAATACTTCTTCTCTAGTTGTTGAAGGAGTATTCTTCTCTTGCACTTGAATGGAGGAAGCTTGGATCACTTGGAAACCAAAGCTTAAGATTATATGATCAAAGGGTTTTTGAAGATATGAAATGAGATCTATAACAGAAATTTTTAGTGTGCAAAAGGTAAGTAAAAATCCAGGGAAAGACTGGTATTTATAGGCAGAAAAACTGGACAGCTGAACCTACTGGAGCGTGGCCGGCCCCCTTAAATAGGGGGCGGTCCCCTTAATTTTAAGGGGGCCGCCTAGCAAAATTAAGGGGGCCGCCCATGCCAGCCGTTGCCCAGTTTTGTCTTTTTGTGGGGAAGGTTTTTCTGGAACATTTTTACTGATTTTGGTTAAAAATTTGAATTCATAAATTTATAATGAATTAAACATTTTTATTTATTACCAAAAATATTTTTCTAAAAGATATAAAATGTTTTTGACATTTTATAAAAAATCTAGTGTTTAAGAAAATGTTCCTTTGATCATATAATGCATTAAGCATTAGTTCATTCATACCTTAAGTGATTTGAGTTGTAGAAATAGATATTTACAACTAAATACTTGTTTACGTCATAATTTTCCGATTAATGATTTTACATTTTGTGATTATCAAAACGTAGAGATATCGAAAAATATTAATAACGTGTTTAGACATTATTTATATCAACACTTTGAAAGTGTTAAAGTTGTAACAACATATTAATGGTCGGTTAATTACTGATTAGTATTTCGATTAATGACATGGTTTGTGGTTGTTCATAATATAATAACTATGACATTACTCGAAAATTAAATCAGTTCTTATGGTAGTTAATTGCATATTAACTATGACCGTTTTTTGAATCACCTATATAATCTAGCTATATGTGATCATTGAAAAGACGAGAGAAAGTAGCACCACACTAAGATAACACATACAAATGTTCGCCTTTGGGTTTTCTTTTTCCATGCGAATCACAAGTTTGTCCAATGAAAGTTTCAGGCATAACATCAAGTCCGGCAGTTCAACTGCTTCGATTGTTGTACCCTGGGAAATAGACGTTGAATAGGTGGCGAATCTGTTTTAAGGGAAGCATGTCAAACACGTGCCTCAATCATGTTCTTACATTCGGTTACATCTCACAAATCTGGTTTGTTATAGCTTTTTTATTTATACATTTTCTTATTGTGTTGTTTCTACTTTGATTACGCATGACGGTCAATACAACAAACTTAAAACAGATTTTTTTTTCATGTGTTTTCTTAGAAGAACAATATGATTTGTTGAGATACGAAAATGCTATACAATAAACAAATTTAGATGTAATTGTTTTTGTGAAATTCTTTTTATATATTATTATGAGAGTTTCTTACTGTGGTTTTGAAAGCATAATTGAATTGGAAAGAATTTTGGTCTTGACAACAAAGATCACATATTATTTAGTATGCAGAGAAATCTAATTGGTCATATTGAAAATTTGTGTTTCGAAAAGGAAAAAAAATGAATAAACAAATAAATAAATTAAGTATATTTGGTAGTGGTGGTTGTGTATGTAGCAGAAGCTAATGTACACGTTTTAAATTGGGATAACATATTGCTACTTGCTATTGATTGTTTATCTTATGTTAAAGTTTTTAAACATAAAATTACTTTTCTACCACTGTTATTAATTTATTGTTTGTGGTCATTTGGAAATCTGTATACCTTGTAAATTGGCATGAAATTTACATTTGTTGTAAATTTGTTATGACACATAACTATGGAAGGGTTGTATGGACAGCAAACAAATGCTGAAAACCAGAAATATGATATGGAAAAAAGGTACACGGAATTGGTTTTACCATTATTACTCGAATGTTTTTCAAAGCTTCTAAGCATTTGATTCCTTATGATATTCTGTAAGAGCTTTTATCAAATCTATGTTCTATAAGTAGTGGATCGTAATGGGTCATGATGGCCATGTTTTAATATTAGTCTAAACACTTTCATTCCAAACAATCACTTCTAATTAGTTTCTATCCAAACAACCTATGTGCAAAAGTTTGTGACTAATTTGTAGTACTAATTATGAGGTTGTATTGCTGATATTTAGACAGAAAATTGGATTTTTTTATGCAGAAAGTTAGCCTTCTTGTTGCTGAAATTTTAGGCATACAATTGGTCTTTTCGTGGTGATTTTTTTTTTTTTTTTTTAATGCAGAAAATTAGCCATTTGTTGCTGAAATTTTAGATAGAAATTGCTAATTTAGTTGCTGAATTGTGTGCAGAAAAGTACCTTTATTGGGCTGTTTGGTTCTAAAGTTTTTATGCAGAAAATTGGTTGTTTGGTTGCTGAATTTTGTGCAGAAAAAGTACCTATAAAGGGCTGTTTGGTACTAACATTTTTTTATGCTGAAAATTGGCATTTTTAGTTGTTGATTTTTTGTGCAGAAAATTGGTAATTTAGTTGCTGAATTGTGTGCAGAAAAGTACCTTTATTGGGCTGTTTGGTTCTAAAGTTTTTATGCAGAAAATTGGTTGTTTGGTTGCTGAATTTTGTGCAGAAAAAGTACCTATAAAGGGCTGTTTGGTACTAACATTTTTTTTTTTGCTGAAAATTGGCATTTTTGGTTGCTGACTTTTTGTGCAGAAAACTGGCAGTTTTGTTGCTGATCACTTCGTGTTGTTTAGCGCAAAAGTACTAGTGTCATTTAGTGTAATGATACCGGTTTAGCACTATGAAAAATAAATAGGTCGCTTGAATCTGTATCAAGTATTGAAAAAGTTTGGATGTTGCAAATATTGTGTTGTGAACATTGTTGCAAATAATCAAACTATCTGTTGTTCTAAAAGGAATGAATAATAGTTAAGATTTGTTACCACTCAATCTAACGGTTTATCATAGTGTAAGATGTGACTAAAGGTTACACATAACCGTTGAAGCATAGTGAAATGTCTAGAGTGCTCAGTCTTATAGATGACAACAAACTATGTTGGTTTATGTAACTGACTAGAATGGTATGATTGTCAACCAAAGTGAGCTTTTGTTCATTTCTTGCATTGGACATATTTTGAGTGTATGGAATGGTAACTTGTTGATATTTGTGATCCTAGTCACATAATAAAATTGGGATTACATATGATTATATGATCTCAAGTGAATTTGGATGACATGTTGTATGTGTAGATTCACATAAATTCTGATGTATGGGATCCACCTGAAACATTTGTGGCTTAAGGTGGCGAATGAATCTCATAAGTAATGTGTCTTACGAAAGAATGTTAGTAGGTGAAGCAATGAAAAATTAGAATGATGCATCTTCTATTCATATGCTTGACTCCTAGGTCTATAGCATGCTAGACATGGAATTTGTTAATTATGATATGGAAAATAATTAACGTCAAACATTCAAAGAGTGTATACACAAATATGAAACTTGTGTAGTGACAAATTACTAAGGTTACTCGTGTCATATACTCAAAAGAGTATCTCCTAAATGAGATTGACGTTGAAAAGAAGAACCCTTTCTACATAATTCTTGAGATAGGTTCAATGTGGGGGATTCCGGCCCAGCTAGAGTTCAAATGACACCAATCAACATCTATTCAAAATAGAGATGGAGGCGTTACCCACTTGAAATACTCATGAATTATTGGGAGAACCACAGTTACGGTTCTGTTTAGAGCAAAAAAACCATTTGATGGGTAATTAATGTTATTAATGACTATCTGATGTCAAATCATGGGTGGCTATGTATACACTCTTGAAATGACCACTATAATACAAGATGACGCACCAACATCGCCTAGAATGGTAGTTATATACAGTGTGATAGCCATTAAAGAATTGGCAGAGCTTATATCACAATGTATAATGATGAGTCAAGACATATTATGTCAATACGACAACTACTCTCAACATGTTATTGTTATTGACAATGTGAAGTCAGACGATAACAATGCGGATCTGCTCGTAAAAGGCTTAAGCAGAGAGTGAGTTAGCAAGTCGTGTGGAGGAATGGGACTAAAGCCCCGAAAAAGTTTATATGAGGGAAAACCTAACCCAGCTGACTGGAGATCCCAAGATCTGGGTTCAATAGGATAACCTAATTGTATAAACCGAGGGAGGTCACTGTAGGGGAGCTATCAATTCTCCACCCATTTAAGGGGGTTAGTAAACTTCGTAGTCCATTCCTATAACAGTGACAATATGAGGTTAAGCTTGTCGCTTTTAATGATTCAATTGGAATCACCTATGTGGGAGAGAAGTGGGGTCGCTTTAAAGGGAAATGTGGGGGCGAAATTCCTAACAGCTCTCGCAGAACCAGGCTAGTGTTCATGACCATAACGAACACGACTATGAGGATTTGATGATGTCAGGGAAAGTCCTGTGTGAACTTATATTGTCATCTATATAAACAGCAGATCAGTTCAAAGACATCGCGTTCTACTAGCAGCTAGTAGGCTAAGTATATTTCACAAGGGAAGGTTCAAAGGGTAACACCTACCTATCCTATGTAGGATTCAACTATTGGGATTTTCATTGGAAATGTGTGTGTTTTCAAATCGATCTACATTCATGTGGGGGATTGCTGGAAAACTTTGGTCGAAATTGCATTTTCACCAATTGTAGTGTGACTGGCATATCGATCTCAAATTGTGGTATCTAAAACGAAATGGTGTAAACTTTGAAAGTGTCAAAGTTGTAACAACATATTAATGGTCGGTTAATTACTGATTAGTATTTCGATTAATGACATGGTTTATGGTTGTTAATAATATAATAACTATGACATTACTCGAAAATTAAATCAGTTCTTATGGTAGTTAATTGCATATTAACTATGACCGTTTTTTGAATCACCTATATAATCTAGCTATATGTGATCATTGAAAAGACGAGAGAAAGTAGCACCACACTAAGATAACACATAAAAATGTTCGCCTTTGGGTTTTCTTTTTCCATGCGAATCACAAGTTTGTCCAATGGAAATTTCAGGCATAACGTCAAGTCCGGCAGTACAACTGCTTCGATTGTTGTACCCTGGGAAATAGACGCCGAATAGGTGGCGAATTTGTTTTAAGGGAAGCGTGTCAAACACGTGCCTCAATCATGTTCTTGCATTCGGTTACATCTCACAAATCTGGTTTGTTATAGCTTTTCGATTTATACATTTTCTTATTGTGTTGTTTCTACTTTGATTACGCATGACAGTCAATACAACATCTTGTATGTTAGGAGTTTAGGTGTTTATATGCTTATTACACTTTGAAGCACTAGACAAGATGTTGACATAAATAAATGCCTAAAAACATTATCAATATTTATTCATATCTCTATGTTTTGATGATCACAAAATGTAAACTCATTAAAACATAAACTTATAAATTAAACAAGTACTTAGTTGTAAATATTCACTTCTACAACTAAAATCACTTAAGGTATGAATGAACTAATGCTTAATGCATTATATGATCAAAGGAACATTTTCTTAATAACTAGATTTTTTTATAAAACATCAAAAACATTTTATATATTTTTGAAAAACATTTTTGGTATTAAATAAAAATGTTTAATCTTTTATAAAAATATGAATTCAAATTTTTAACCAAAATCTGTTAAAATGTTCCAGAAAAACCTTCCCCACAAAAGGACAAAATTGGCCAACATTCAGAAAATTTTACTAGGCGGCCCCCTTAATTATTAAGGGGACCGGCTAGTAAAATTAAGGGGACCGCCCCCGCTCCAGTAGGCTCCAGCTGTCCAGATTTTTCCCTATAAATACCAGCCTTCCCCTGGATTTTTACTCATCCTTTTGCACTAAAACTTTCTATTGTAGATCTCATTTCATATCTTAAATAAACCTTTGATCATGTAATCTTAAGCATTGGTTTCCAAGTGATCCAAGCTTCCACCATCCAAGTGCAAAAGAAGAATACTTCTATCAATCAAGATTAGAAGTATTACAACTTAGTATCATTTTGTTACTTAAGTTGTGTGTTTAACAAAGTTTGTAAATCATTCATTCATTTGTATGTAAGGTGTGTGTTGTAGATTAGTGTTGTGTGTAAGTAGTGAAGATGTTGTATAAGTAGTTGTGGTATAGAAGTTGTGAGGTCAAAATGTAAAAGTCGTGAAGCCGTGGTGTAGAAGTTGTGAAGCCGTAGCTTAGAAGACATGAAGTCCTTGTGTTGAAGTCGTGAAGCCGTAGCATAGAAGTTGTGTAGCGGTCGTGTTGAAGCCGTGAAGTCCTAGTCGTGAAGTCCTAGTGTTGAAGTCGTGAAGCCGTAGCATAGAAGTTGTGTAGCGGTAGTATTGAAGCCGTGAAGTCCTAGTCGTGAAGTCCTAGTGTTGAAGTCGTGAAGCCGTAGCATAGAGGTTGTGTAGCGGTCATGTTGAAGTCGTGAAGTCTTAAGTCATGAAGACATAGTGTTGAAGTCGTGAAGCCGCATCATAGAGGTTGTGTAGCGGTCGTGTTGAAGTCGTAAAGAAGTCGTGAAGCCGTTGTGAAGAAGTCGTGAAGAAGTTGTGATTAAGTCGTGTAGAAGTTGTGTTGTGAAGTTGTGAGATTGGTTCTAGCTACGATTAGAACTCGACATTTAGCTTTGTGTCGTTAAACCTGTGTAAGCCAAAGTTGTGTACGGTTTTCTCCGCCATAAGGGAGCTTATTGAAGTTGTGAAGAAAACTCTCGAGCAAGGTGTGCTCGGGGAGTGGAGTAGGGCAAGGAAGGTGTCCTTGTAGCCGAACCACTATAAATCTTTCGTGTCTCGGTTAGATCTTTCCATACCTTATTTATTTCTTTACTTGCATCGTCATTACTTTCATACACATAGGCTTATATAATTGCTAGTATTAATTAGAGGTCAACTTCACATAAAGATCAAATTGAAAATCCATTCAAGAAACCAAAACTTTTACAATCAATTTAAAAGAATACATATATAACTAATAATAAGATTTATGTTTTATTTTTCATAACAAACTAGAATCTAAAGTTTTTAAAAGTATAAAACAAAGGTTTCATAATAAAATTAAAAAGACGTAAAACTATTCAACCCCCCCTTCTAGTTTTCCACAATTGGTATCAAGAGCCACGTCAATCAAGATCTTTAAAATATACTGTATTTTAAAACTTGAATCGATCTATGGAATTCGAAAAATATCTAGAAGGGGAATCTTTGCTAAAACCACCACTATTTAAAAACTATACTTTTCTTGAATGGAAAAATAAATTTGAAACTTATGTGAAATCAATTGATCTAGATCTTTGGCATGTCATTTCGATTGGTGATTTTGAAAGTCAAACAAAAACATATTTTGAAAGTTAAACAAAAACATATTTTGAAAGTCAAATTGATTATTTGAAAACAAATAATGAAATAAATAATAAAGCTAAAATAATTATTTATAAAACCTTGCTGAAAGTTGAATATGAAAGAATATTCTTCTGTAAAACGGCAAATGATATTTGGAAAAATTTCTTAAACTTTCATCAAGAAAAATGTCAAGCCAAAGATGAGGATTTTGATCTTGTACATGAATTAGTTATCTTAGAAAATTTAATAGATAAACATTTAGATAAAATAGATACATGTGCTACTAGTTCAAATGTTGTTAATGTAGGTATTAACGACGAAGACTACATGAATCAACTCCAAAGTAAACTCAATCCAAAATCATGGAGTGACACAGACGAAGGAGAAGATCATGATCCGTACAAGACATGTTCGGGTCAAGCTACTTCGGTTTAAACAAGATCATCATCTGAGACATTACGAAGAAAAGCTAGGACGTGAGGTAAGTTCTCTATTTAAAATTTCATAAGTAATTACTTCATGCATATAATCTTATTAATGCCTTAGGATATGCTTAGTCTGATAGGTTGCTTTGCCTTTACACTTTAGTTATATTCGTTCTGTGGCTTAATAAACTAGAAACCCTTTAGTTAGCCCCCTTAAGTGTTAGTGAACCAAGCAATCTTCATATTTGGTACTCTTCGATAGGTAAATTTAGGAACTTAATTTCTTCTAAAAAGAGAATGACTACTGGAGAATCTATTGACTAGAAACTCAATTTGACCTAACGGTTGAATTGCTTCTATGTGAGAAGTTGGGTGTGTGTAACCCGTAAAAACGGTCGTGTTTAGCCTGAATTGAGCACCACTAGTAATAGTCTCATATTCATTCTCCAACTTGAATACATTATTCTTCCTAAATATACCTAACGATAGTTTACTGTTATGAAATTTGCTTTTCACTAGAGCTTTTCATTCCTAGATTTATGTCATCTTGCGTATATAAAATTTCTAGATGTTTACTTGCTCCTATGTGATTTGACTGCATGCCTTCGTAATTATTTGTTTAGTTGTTGAATGCATTGTCATTATAATTGCTTTTGTTTTTCTCTAACTACTCTGACATGATGTATTTTTGTATTTAGTCATAATACATGCTTAAATGCCATAGGATATGTAGAAAGAGGTAGCATGTGACAATAGACTTAACCAATGCCCTTGAGCATGAGATCTTTTATAAACCACTATTTTTAAACCTATAATTAATGGGACTTATTTTTAAATTTGCAAAAACTTCACATTTTGGAAAAAGGATTTTTCAAAAGATTATGACACATTGCTATTAAACATGTTTCACCATCCTACATTTCTTTCAAACTTGTGTCCATAATTACGTGTTTATCAAAAACCAAAGATTGGAAAAATATATTTTCTTTCCTCATAAAAACATTTTGAAACAAAGCCAAAACTATTTCATTAAAATATTTTTCACATCCACATAAAAACCCACTTTCAAACATTGTTGAATAATGTCAAAAAAAATTTCTTTAAATCATGCATGGTGATCTCATATCTGTCATCTATATTTATGTATGCGACATTTATAAGTGAACTAAATTTGAAAATAACCATAATTTACTCACTAAGACCTCACTTGGTACAAGTCTAGAAGTCCATGCTATCACAACTTTACATTCCCATGCACATAGATATTCATTAGGATTATTTAACTAGCTTAATAATCTTCCTGAATATGATACTATGAATTACTTGGTGCTATGTAGTATTTTCTTGTCTAACATATATATGTTACATGCTAAATGAGTTTCTTGCATGCTAGATAATAATGTCTAATGAATATGCTTAGCATACATGAGTTATTAAATTCTAAATTGCCTTGAAAGAAGTTGGACTTGCTTGAAACTAAACCCAAAAACACAACCTTTTCTACAAATTTATGCCAAAAACCCATTTCCAGTAATCTGGAAGTCAGCAGATGGGCGGCCCCCTTAAATACCCAGGCGGCCCCCTTAAAATTAAGGGGACCGGCCCCTATTTAAGGGGACCGGCCATCTGGAGTGACGGATTACTGATTTCTTCTTCAATTTCCAACCCATTTTATCCTATACTCCCCAAAATTCACAAACACATTTTGTCACAAACCACCCTCCAAAATTTACCTTCCACAATCACATCATCTGGAGGAGGAAGCTTGACATTTGCCATAACCCAACAAATGATGTTGTTCAAACTCAACCAACACCTAAACCTCATCCTAATGAACCCTTTAACACACATAACCTATCATCCATATGTCCACCTTCATTCACTTATAATTACCCAAGTTCACAAGTGTCTCCACCACCAAAAGTGTCACCACCACTTCCACCAAATAACAACCACTCTCCATCATCATCACCTTCCACTCAACACTTGAAGTTCATTGAAGAACTCAAGGAAGCCCATGAGCTTAATGCTCTCCTTGCTTTGCACCTTGCTCAAAGCAACTTAAACCCATCACCATCAATATCACCATCATTACCATCATCACCACATCACTTGAGTCAAATTGAGAAACATGTCAACAATTGTCCTTGTTGCATCTTTCTCCAAAGTCAAACCATCATTACCATCATCACCATCCATCTCACCATATCACCATCATCACCACATCACTTGAGTCAAATTGAGAAACATGTCAACAATTGTCCTTGTTGCATCTTTCTCCAAAGTCAAACCATCATTACCATCATCACCATCCATCTCACCATCATTACCATCATCACCACATCACTTGAGTCAAATTGAGAAACATGTCAACAATAGTCCTTGTTGCATCTTTCTCCAAAATCAAACCATCACCTTAAATGAGCGTCTCACTTGGATTGAGTATCTTCTCACTAGATCTAATCCAACACTACCACTTGAACAACATCAAAACCCTCATTCAACATGGTCAAGTCCAAGCTCTCCACCTCCAATTCCTCCATCAACACTCTCTCCAACATCCATACACCCAAACTTACAACCCCATTAATCCAATTTTTTTTACCCCCTCTTTACCATCATCTATCCAAAATAATCCAAGTTTTCATGTCTCAAGCAAGTCCAATGGATCTCTTAGGCAATTTAAAATTTTCTACTTATTACATGCTATAAGCAAAATATGATTGTTATGCTTATTTCTTGTCTTTAATATATGATTGTTATGCTTATTGCTTGTATACTTGATATCATGATATATATACATGCTTGATGATTAATAACATGCTTATTCCATAATATGTTTTAAATGTATGCATGCGTAATTAACATGTTTATGTCACTATTTAATCATTCTTGATGTACATGATTCAAATGGAGCTTGCTGCAAAAACACCCTAAAAATGATCCTTTTCTGGAAATTTTTCAAATTTGGTCGCCTGGGAAAACACCAGATGGGCGGCCCCCTTAATTCCCTAGGCGGTCCCCTTAATTTTAAGGGGGCCGGCCTACAATTAAGGGGACCGGCCATCTGGGCAGTAAAATTTACTGTTTTCTTTTGCATCTTGCGACCCCTTTTATCTAGCCCAAACCTTACCTAAATCAACCATCACCTCCATCAAACACCCACTTTCATTCACCATGCTATCACCAAAATCATCTCTAAGACACCAAAACTCCATCACCACCACCTCAATGTTAATCCCCAAGTGCACCAAATGCACCATCCAAAACACCCTTTCATCCATCAATAACCACACCAACTCACACCTTTCATCACCACCATCAAGAGCATCAACTCCACCTCCTACTCAAGAACCTCAATTCACCCAACTTGTCATTTCCATATCACCAATAACACTCTTGATGCTCATTTCTCATCATCACCAATACCACCACATCCACAACCAAACCATCATCTTTGGTCTTAGAGATGAGATACACTACATTTTTTCATCCATTGAACACATGCTTAACAACCAACCTCCACCACAACCTCCATCATTTTCACCCACTACACTACCACCACCTTCATTCTCACCAAATTAAGCATATGCAATGCTTAATCAAAAATAATTTTTCAAACCATTTTGTGTGCAAGCCCCATGAAAGATCATGTACTCCTAGAATGATTATGTAGATTGCATTACTTACTAGCTAATGTAGGATTGAATATAATCTTGGATGGTTGTGTATTTATACACAACATTTTTAATGAATGTCTTTATATGCATGCTTATTTTTGCTATATATATGCTTGTGCTTCTAATATTTTTCTTGCAAGTATTCCATATATCGATTCCTTGGTGCCCTCAAACGAGGGGGAGCACACATCAAGGGGGAGTTCTCGTCCCGACAAATTTTGTCTCAAAAACTTGTCGGCATAACCTTTTTGATTCTACAAAAAGGGGGAGAAGTGAATATAAACTCACTAAATACTTGTCCAAAAATAACTTTTTGGATTTAATGAGTTTAGGTTTTGTAATCATCAAAAAGGGGGAGATTGTTGACATAAATAAATGCCTAAAAACATTATCAATATTTATTCATATCTCTATGTTTTGATGATCACAAAATGTAAACTCATTAAAACATAAACTTATAAATTAAACAAGTACTTAGTTGTAAATATTCACTTCTACAACTAAAATCACTTAAGGTATGAATGAACTAATGCTTAATGCATTATATGATCAAAGGAACATTTTCTTAATAACTAGATTTTTTTATAAAACATCAAAAACATTTTATATATTTTTGAAAAACATTTTTGGTATTAAATAAAAATGTTTAATCTTTTATAAAAATATGAATTCAAATTTTTAACCAAAATCAGTTAAAATGTTCCAGAAAAACCTTCCCCACAAAAGGACAAAATTGGCCAACATTCAGAAAATTTTACTAGGCGGCCCCCTTAATTATTAAGGGGACCGGCTAGTAAAATTAAGGGGACCGCCCCCTATTTAAGGGGACCGCCCCCGCTCCAGTAGGCTCCAGCTGTCCAGATTTTTCCCTATAAATACCAGCCTTTCCCTGGATTTTTACTCATCCTTTTGCACTAAAACTTTCTGTTGTAGATCTCATTTCATATCTTAAATAAACCTTTGATCATGTAATCTTAAGCATTGGTTTCCAAGTGATCCAAGCTTCCACCATCCAAGTGCAAAAGAAGAATACTTCTATCAATCAAGATTAGAAGTATTACAACTTAGTATCATTTTGTTACTTAAGTTGTGTGTTTAACAAAGTTTGTAAATCATTCATTCATTTGTATGTAAGGTGTGTATTGTAGATTAGTGTTGTGTGTAAGTAGTGAAGATGTTGTATAAGTAGTTGTGGTATAGAAGTTGTGAGGTCAAAATGTAGAAGTCGTGAAGCCGTGGTGTAGAAGTTGTGAAGCCGTAGCTTAGAAGACATGAAGTCCTTGTGTTGAAGTCGTGAAGCCGTAGCATAGAAGTTGTGTAGCGGTCGTGTTGAAGCCGTGAAGTCCTAGTCATGAAGTCCTAGTGTTGAAGTCGTGAAGCCGTAGCATAGAAGTTGTGTAGCGGTAGTGTTGAAGCCGTGAAGTCCTAGTCGTGAAGTCCTAGTGTTGAAGTCGTGAAGCCGTAGCATAGAGGTTGTGTAGCGGTCATGTTGAAGTCGTGAAGTCTTAAGTCATGAAGACATAGTGTTGAAGTCGTGAAGCCGCATCATAGAGGTTGTGTAGCGGTCGTGTTGAAGTCGTGAAGAAGTCGTGAAGCCGTTGTGAAGAAGTCGTGAAGAAGTTGTGATTAAGTCGTGTAGAAGTTGTGTTGTGAAGTTGTGAGATTGGTTCTAGCTACGATTAGAACTCGACATTTAGCTTTGTGTCGTTAAACCTGTGTAAGCCAAAGTTGTGTACGGTTTTCTCCGCCATAAGGGAGCTTATTGAAGTTGTGAAGAAAACTCTCGAGCAAGGTGTGCTCGGGGAGTGGAGTAGGGCAAGGAAGGTGTCCTTGTAGCCGAACCACTATAAATCTTTCGTGTCTCGGTTAGATCTTTCCATACCTTATTTATTTCTTTACTTGCATCGTCATTACTTTCATACACATAGGCTTATATAATTGCTAGTATTAATTAGAGGTCAACTTCACATAAAGATCAAATTGAAAATCCATTCAAGAAACCAAAACTTTTACAATCAATTTAAAAGAATACATATATAACTAATAATAAGATTTATGTTTTATTTTTCATAACAAACTAGAATCTAAAGTTTTTAAAAGTATAAAACAAAGGTTTCATAATAAAATTAAAAAGACATAAAACTATTCAACCCCCCCTTCTAGTTTTCCACACAAGATGTTTTAAGTGTTCGAGAAAGAAAATCTTCATATAGAGTGTCAAATAGCACGTTTTGTAGTTGTTGGTTCAAACTGCCTATCTAGTTCTTAATTACTTTGGCTTTTACTCAAACCATTGAATAACCGCTGCAGAAACAATCAAAATAGATCCATATTTGACTATTTCATTTCTTGACACCATAAAAATGATCCCAAACAATCTTTCATTCCTTTTTGTTATAGACTTAGAGGGTGTTTGGGATTGCATTTTGGAGAAGTTATCTGATACTTACATTTTCAAAACGCAGACTATCAAAATATGTTGCTTAACAAGTAAATAAAATCGTGAGGTTCATTCATTAAACTTCAATTCCATGTCTAATACATCAAAATCAGTTTAACATCATACAAAGTAAACTCTAATTCCATTATAATAGCAATCAAAAGTTTGTACAATCAAATCACTAACTAAGTAACTATGCTTCAATTATTGGCAGTTTTAAGGTACAAATACGATGAAAATAAAAAAACACGTGTTTTAACTTGATATTTGGTACTTGTGTATATTCTATCACAAGTTAGATCAAGTTGACGAGGTTATATAGATCTAAAGTGTTTACTTTTTTATGTTGATGTAAGTTTGTTGAAATGGTTTATTAAATAATTTTTTTCCTATGTTATTATTATTATTATTATTATTATTATTATTATTATTATTATTATTATTATTATTATTATTATTATCATAGATAAAGAATGATTCTTAGCTCTTGTTAAATTAAAACCGAACCGATTTGAATTTTTTGTTTCATTTGAGGGTACCGACTTTGGCCACAATAGTTTTGTGGGCCTAACAAAAAAGCCCATTGTTAGGCCATGTTAAAAACCTAACAACAAGCTACACCTCCACACTTATCTGGGAATAACTGCCGGACACATACACACACAATGGTATTGGATCTGAACCCTTACATTATTTATATTTACTTTTTATTTCAAATTGTTTATATATAATTTATGGATATCTGTCCGTGTTTTTTTTAATATTAAATGATTATTAGTTTCCATCTAGGTGATTAAAAATATTTAGTTTATAAGGCTTTTATAGTGATTAAATAAAAAACTTATTTCAGACTATGAAACTTAGTTAGTTAAACCTTCACAACATTGACTAGGGCTCTCTTATATTTTAATAATGACAAATAAACTGTAACACCCCCAATTTCGTGATACGCAGCGGAATTCAAGCTGAGTATTACTCGACGGCACAACAGTTATAATAATAGAAAATGGACTCTAATTGAGTCGTTTTAAAAGATTTATCATTCGAATTTTATAAATATCAGAGTTTACAAAATGAGGTCCCAGTAGTTTTACAGTTTGTTAAATAAGTTTCGAATGATAATTAGATTTTAGTCTTCTATCAGTATCCGTGCCCTTCCGTGCCATCCTCGTTCATTATGGACGTGAGATAAACATGCTAAAAGTGTCAACACAAAGGTTGGTGAGTTTATAGAGTTTATAAGTAAAACAGTTGATTTCAATAGTCAAAAGTTGAGTGAAATCCATAGTGTTTGCATGCAAATCAGTTGAACACAAGTTTCTACTATAATAGATAGTGGGCCCCGTTGTTGCACCCATAAATTCAATAGTGACCGTACCGTATCATTACAGTACCGTAATATTGCTCTAAGCCTCATGAAACTCAAACGTTAACAGTGGGACATCATAAGAATGATGTTAATTACAGACATCATTAAGATGATGTAAGTAACAATGCCATCGGGCAAGAGCTTGTCGTTCTCTTGTTTATTCTCAAATAAAGTGCATTTGGCTACTTATCCAGCAACACGAATGGGGTGTCAACTGCCAATAGAACTATTCACTAAATTCGCGTTCACTCGCAAGTGATTAATGGTTCATGATATGAGGGACTTTTAGTGGCAAAAGTGGTTAACTTAGTCAATATTAATCAGGATAGCATACAGAAAGTACTTGTGTTCACCATGTATTAAGTTTTAATAAACAAATAGAGTGTTTCATAAATCGAGTAGAATATTTATGAATAAGAGTTGTAAGTAAAACGAGCATGTATCTCCTCCAAAAAATTTAAAATAAGAAAAGAGGGGCTATGACTCACCTTGGAGTGTAGTGATGTAAGTAACACAACGGTGCCAAGAAGTATGGCGGAACAATATAAAGAAGTATAGCGCAACGATATGGAATCGGCATAACCTAATGAATATAAGCTTGTCTCAAAATATGACACGCGAAAAGTAATCAAGGCGTATGAGTTTTCAAAAGATAATACGTTTTAGTTTTCGTGGAATATTCGTATCAATGTTTGTAAAAAGGTTTTTGTATTATCGTTCGTGTGGTGGTTTAAATGTTAAGACTCGTTTACACACATTAAAGTATAAAATTTATAACACATGAGCAAAAGAAATAAACATGTAAGGATCAAATAGTAATCAAGTAAGAGATGACGCATTTATTTATATAACTTATAAGTTGTGTAGACTTGATTTAGAATGCGTGTTCTCAATACGTTATCAACTATTATAGTTTTTGTTCCGATAGTGTTAGTCCAATTCGTATATGCAATTTGATTCCAAAACAAGTAAGTTAGTCCAATAACCGTTATATAGTTTGTCCATCACAATATGTTTAGCCCATTATACTATATGTGATTAGCTCATTAACTAGTTTTTAGTCCCAATAATATTTTACAAATATTAAGCCCAAAGTTATAATAGATTCGATCAATTTTTGAAATTAAACATAGGTATGAGTATAGACAAGTTGTTTCATCCTAAGCATATATATATATATATATATAAGCCGATATCCATAATAAGTAAGAAAATCACATAAGTCGAATCAAACAAACACTTCCCCGTTTGAGTGGTTTGAGCCGAGAACAAACAAACACCCTATGTGGGTCGAAACAATAACAAACAACAATGACATCCCTTGTGGGGTTGCCTTGGCTTGGACCAAACAGAACCACCGCCTTGATGTTTTTCCTTTATAACTGAGACAACTAAACACCCCTTTGGGTGCGTCTCTTGTGAACCAAAAATAAACAAATGCCCTCTATAACCTATTTGGGCTTTGGCCCAAAGTTAATCAAACACACATGTATGGAAGTTGGGCTTATGAGTCCATTAAGCAAACAGAATTACCCTTTTGTTACAGAAAACACATACAACAAAAAATGCACCTTAACTACTCGAATAAGCAACACAAACACCCTTGGTTGGGCTGTTAACAGGCGGAAACAAATGCCCCTTTGTGGGCTATTATACACAAAACAAAACGCAACCTTTTTGTGCAGAAAATAAGCAACGAATCGCACCCTTTAGGGGATGAAATTAGCAGCTCCAAATGCACCCTTCGTGCAGAAAAATAAACAAACAAAATGCACCCTTTAGGGGCCGAAATAAGCAAAACAAACACCCCTGTTGCGCAGAAAATTCAGTAGCTATTGCGCCCTATTTTGTGAAGAAAAATCAGCGTCAAACGTACCCTTTATGTGCAGAAGATTCAGTAGCAAACGTGCCCTTTATGTGCAGAAAATTTAGCGGCAAACATGCCCTTTTTGGGACTCTTTTGCAGCAAACAAATGCCCCCTGTTGGGGTTGCGTTTCAGCAAACAAACGCCCCTCGTTGGGGCTGCATTGCAGCAGACAAACACCCTTTTGGGTGGGCTGTGACACGAGAAATCAAACACCCCCTGTCGGGGCTGGGGTAGTACAGAAATAAGCAAACAAAACACACCCTTTGGGTGGTTTTCTCTTTGACCAAAATTAAGCCAAACAACCCTTGGCAGCTGGGTCGCGACAACAAACCAAATGTACCCATGGTGGGCTGTGTAAGGATCGAGACAAACAAAACCAAACGCACCCGAACGGGGCTATGGTGGCTGACCCGAAACAACAAACACACCCTTGTGGTGTCGTTGCTGTGAGCTGAAACCCATACCAAGCGCACCCTTGTTGGGGTGGCTGTGACACACAAAAATAAACACCCTTTTTGGGGTGTTCTCTGGTTCGAACAAACAGTAAAACAAACACAAATCGCACCCTATGGTGGAAATCAAAGCTGTAAAATAAATTGGTAAATAGGCTCGTACAAACGCATCCCTTGCGATTGAAAACAGAAAACAGTAACACCCCCTTGGTGTTATCTGTTGGGAACCGAGAGCACAAGCCTTGTGGGTTCTCTCTCATGAGTGTCTCGCGTTGAACTAAGAACAACAAAACATCACACCCTTTTGGGTTATCTCTTATTACCAAGAATTACAACAATAATCCCCACGCCATATAAGTCGAACCATCAATAAGAAAATAAGCCATACTTAAGTAGCAAAATAAGCATAACTAACATCAGTTATACAAAATCAGAATAATCATGAAATGAGCACCAAGTATGTAAGCCAAGTTATAAGCTCGAAACAAACAAACAACCTATGGGTGTCTTTCCTGTGAACCGAGAACAACAAACCAAGCGCACCCTTGGTAGCTTTCGGTGGTGGGTCGAACTAAACAAACCAAACCAAGCACCTCTTATGGCTGTCTTGGTGGATCGAAGCCCACGCTACACGCACCTTTATTGGGTTGCTGTGGTAGGTCGCAAGCAAGAATAAACACAACGAACACCACCCTCTCGGGTTGGTGTTGAACTGAGCGTAAACAAACACTAAACGCACCCTTACGGGGCATTGGTGTGGACCAAGTACAACAACCAAACACACCCTTCGGTGTGGCTTGTGGCAAGCAAATAAACATCGTCTGTTTGACAGTTTTATCGAAGCAAAAACGCACCCTAAGTGGGTGAGTCACTTGGACCGAATCCAAGACAAATCATATAAGCTCGACGAGCTTAATATTAGAACAACTAATCAAAACTTTTAAGATAGGCTAAAACAAACACACCTATTTAATCATGATTTCACCACACGAAATTATATCAAAAACTTTTTTGACTTAAATGATCCACGAAAACATTATAACATGTTTTATAATCGGGTTTTTAAATAGAAAGAACAATATGAACGAGGTTAAGGTTCAATCTTACCAAAGATTGAGTAGAAGGAGAGAATAAGGTGGCGTTGGTGATTAACTCGAATCAAAACAGCAGCAAGCAAGACTCCTTGGTCTTTGATCTACTAGTTTCCAGCCTCAAAAATAGAAGGGGAGGTGGTGGCAGAGGAGAGGTGTGGCGGTGGAGGGTGGCTGTGAGGGAGAGAAGATAATCTCTTATCCGTTTTTCTTTTTGTTTATCGAATGAAGAGGGAAACACAGATATAAGAGGGGTGAGTAGAATGGTGTACACTTTTAGAACCATGCATATTGAAAGTAGCATGTTAGAACACGTACGGATTTTTGTATGCATGATAGGAATTCAGGCACGTATGTATGAATCTCATACTTGATATGTGGCATATTTATGGGACACATATTAATAGTTTAAGGTTTAGAGGGTATATTTTGATCCCGGTAATTACTAACGTTAAGTCCTTAAGTCACGAAACCTAAAACAGGGTAACGTAAAAATATAATACTTATAAAAATATCAAAGCTTATCAATATACTCAAACTAATTATATTAGACGTGTGATAATTTTAACGGAGAGTGTATACGTTGATAAAACCTAATAACATAAGTTTAAGTACTCGTATTACGTAAAGAGTATAATGTAAAAACAACAAAGTGGCAATAGTTCATATGACTATTGATGAATTTGAGTATTTTGATCATATAGACTCATCCTAATCTTGTGTTGGTCGTGAGTAAAATTCACACGATTAAACTTTTGTGATTGTTACTAAAAGTAATATCATTTAATAAAAATGTAATAATAATTGGTATTAAATATTTAAAAATAGACCTGAAATATGCGAGGGGCAATCCTTGTTTGGTCACTTGGTCGCGAGATTCAAAATAGAAATGAAATAAATATATTTTAAAATTAATGCATTAAAGACTAGTAACGTGAGCTTTAGATCTTGTACTTTAGAGTTTGTAAAATAAACTAAAACAAAGTTTGAAATGATGCATTAGAGGGTTGTACATTAGCATTTGAAGTGTTGTACTTTAGTATTTATGATTTAATTACATAAAATCATAATTATAATAAGTTAGGGTTTCGTGAAAGTTCTAATAAATGGCTAACGTTTAGTTTGAACGTTTAATTATCGTACGTTAACGAAATAACGTAAAGTGATAAATAAAAGTTGAAAACTTTTATACTTAACGTATAAGGAATGTTTATTTGAAACGTACTTAAGACATGTTGGTGTTGGTGAGCACGTTTATTGAGAATGTGAGTTACGTCACATTAGTTTGTTGTTGTTTAATCTAAAAAAAAATTAGACTTAGAAAATGGATAAGTATTCTCTCGTTAGAATATTAATACAAGTGGAAATTTACCGGTGGTTACAGTCTCACCCCCTTAAATGGAATCTCGTCCCGAGATTCAGTCCGTGTTAAATGTTGAAATGATGTTGACGATTAATTATGGTTTCTTGTGTTAATAACTAGTGATGTATCTTAATTTGTCGTTTTGGAATAAGGTGTAATTTTTGTCATTGTCCTGAATTTCTTCTTAGTAGAATAACGAGTGTTTTATCAGATAAATATTTCTCCTGATTCGGTTTAGATTAATCGTGTAACTAGGTGTGCATGTTTGGTTCTGGTTTTACTTGTGAAAACTTATAAGTTATATTTTATTGTTTTACATGTGAAAACACTATTCTGAAGGTCAAATAGACTTAGCAAAACAAATTTTTATTTTGAATAAAGATTGTTATTTTATAAGGTTTAACATGTTTTAGTGATTAGTCTTGAAAATAACATGGTTCCTAATTACTTGTTTTGTGAAAATCCAGTTATTGACGTCGAAAACTGTTTTTAACAATGAAGATTTCGGATGAGGACTTGAAGAATGCAGAGAAAGTTGTTGAACTTCAGCTTTTGTAAATGATGAATCAGTTTGTTCCTTAGATTTTTTTTTGAACGGTAATTTCAAACGGTCATGAACAGTAGCCCAACGGCTACTTTCCTTTTTATAAATACCCCATTTTAATTTTCATTCTTCCACCACCCATATTTCTTTCATTAATTTTTCAAAATGCTGCATGTTATTACAATCATTGCGATTGTGTATGTTGTTGCCACTTCCATCTACTTGGCCTACGTTCCAGAAGAAGATTATGAATTTTTGGCCGTGGTGTTAGCGCTTCTCGTACCACTCGTGGTTCTAGCCATCAGCGTGGATAAAATATTGGGGTAATAGTATTGCATTAGGAATGTTGAAATAAGTCTTTGTTGTGTTTCCATGTAATCTTTAATGAATGTGTAATAAGATTTGTTTGTTTTTATGCATAAAACCATGTCTTTTGATACCGCGTTAATGATTTGTTTGTATTTATCGTACAAAATATTCAAGGTGTTACATCCAGTCGTGGTTCTCGCTCTCGTAGGTGTACTGGTGTTTTTTATTAGCATGGCGGATCAACCAATTGGCGATTCTATACCTTACTTAGTGATCTTTGTAACATTAACACTACCGATGCTAATTATATCGTTATGTATTAATATTCGTGGATTCTAATAAAATTTATGTTATTTGTGTTTTCCATATATTTTTATGAATTCTTATGATCCTCAAGTTCGTACTCATGTCATTTCAGATACAAGTAAACCCACTCATTTATAATTCATTACTTACATAGAGAGGTGTCCCAAACAATGCAAATAAAGAAGTATAAACTTATGGTTCGGTGATTCATAATTTCTTTATTTAAATAAAAAGGCGTCCCAATCCATTTAAATAAAGACTTAGTAAATCATCCTACTTAAGAATTTCTGACTCAATACTCATACTTAATCGACAAGGTAATTTAGTGTGTAGGTGTTCCGAGTGTACGGAAGGAGTATTTACACTCATCTTTGGATATGGGAGTAAGATAATCAAAGAAAATTGTCATAGTACTCAAAATAGTTGGTGAGTATATATTTAACGTAGATAAAGTAAGAATTGTGCAACCCACAATGTATTGGGAAGATTTCGTGAATTGCAAAAATATAGAAGTAGGTACATGCTCGAGGAAATGTGATTGAGTCGTAATGCCTTAGAATAGGCATATGTAGGTATGATTATTCCGTTGTTTGTATAAAATGATCGAAAGCATGTCGAATGTGTATATATCAATATACTAAAGTGTTTGTGTAGCATAAATTACCTAAAAGTCACATAATCGTCTGGAGGATGGAAGGCACGGAGAGCAAAATGCTATAAAATGTTTTGTTTGTAAAAGTGGTTATAGTTCAGGTCTCAATTAGACCCGTTTCTCTATAACTATAGCTCTGATACCAATCTGTAACACCCCCAATTTCGTGATACGCAGCGGAATTCAAGCTGGGTGTTACTCGACGGCACAACAGTTATAATAATAGAAAACGAACTCTAATTGAGTCGTTTTAAAAGATTTATCATTCAAATTTTATAAATATCAGAGTTTACAAAATGAGGTCCCAGTAGTTTTACAGTTTGTTAAATAAGTTTCGAATGATAATTAGATTTTAGCCTTCTATCAGTATCCGTGCCCCTCCGTGCCATCCTCGTTCATTATGGACCTGAGATAAACATGCTAAAAGTGTCAACACAAAGGTTGGTGAGTTCATCGAGATTATAAGTAAAATAGTTGATTTCAATAGTCAAAAGTTGAGTGAAATCCATAGTGTTTGTATGCAAATCAGTTGAACACAAGTTTCTAGTTTAATAGACAGTGTGCCCCGTTGTTGCACCCATAAATTCAATAGTGACAGTACCGTATCATTACAGTACCATAATATTGCTCTAAGCCTCATGAAACTCAAACGTTAACAGTGGGACATCATAAGAATGATGTTAATTAAAGACATCATAAAGATGATGTAAGTAACAATGCCCTCGGGCAAGAGCTTGTCGTTCTCTTGTTTATTCTCAAATAAAGTGCATTTGGCTACTTATCCAGCAACACAAATGGGGTGTCAACTGCCAATAGATCTATTCACTAAATTCGCGTTCACTCGCAAGTGATTAATGGTTCATGATATGAGGGACTTTTAGTGGCAAAAGTGGTTAACTTAGTCAATATTAATCAAGATAGCATACAAAAAGTACTTGTGTTCAGCATGTATTAAGTTTCAATAAACAAATAGAGTGTTTCATAAATCGAGTAGAATATTTATGAATTAGAGTTGTAAATAAAACGAGCATGTATCTCCCCCCAAGAATTTAAAATAAGAAAAGAGGGGCTATGACTCACCTTGGAGTGTAGTGATGTAAGTAACACAACGGTGCCAAGAAGTATGGCGGAACAATATAAAGAAGTATAGCGCAACGATATGGAATCGGCATAACCTAATGAATATAAGCTTGTCTCAAAATATGACACGTGAAAAGTAATCAAGGCATATGAGTTTTCAAAAGATAATACGTTTTAGCTTTCGTGAAATATTCGTATCAATGTTTGTAAAAAGGTTTTTGTATTATTGTTCGTGTGGTGGTTTAAATGTTAAGACTCGTTTACACACATTAAAGTATAAAATGTATAACACATGAGCAAAAGAAATAAACATGTAAGGATCAAATAGTAATCAAGTAAGAGATGACGCGTTTATTTATATAACTTCTAAGTTGTGTAGACTTGATTTAGAATGCGTGTTCTCAATACGTTATCAACTATTATAGTTTTTGTTCTGATAGTGTTATTCCAATTCGTATATGCAATTTGATTCCAAAACAAGTAAGTTAGTCCAATAACCGTTATATAGTTTGTCCATCACAATAAGTTTAGCCCAATATACGATATGTGATTAGCTCATTAACTAGTTTTTTGTCCCAATAATATCTTACAAATATTAACCCCAATGTTATAATAGATTTGATCAATTTTCGAAATTAAACATAGGTATGAGTATAGACAAGTTGTTTCATCCTAAGCATATATATATATATATATATATATATATATATATATATATATATATATATATAAAAGCCGATATCCATAATAAGCAAGAAAATCACATAATTCGAATCAAACAAACACTTCCCCGTTTGAGTGGTTTGAGCCGAGAACAAACAAACACCCTATGTGGGTTGAAACAATAACAAACAACAATGACATCCCTTGTGGGGTTGCCGTGGTTTGGACCAAACAGAACCACCGCCTTGGTGTTTTTCCTTTATAACCGAGACAACTAAACACCCCTTTGGGTGTGTCTCTTGTTAACCGAAAATAAACAAACGCCCTCTAAAACCTATTTGGGCTTTGGCCCAAAGTTAATCAAACACACATGTATGGAAATTGGGCTTATGAGTCCATTAAGCAAACAGACTTACCCTTTTGTTACAGAAAACACATACAACCAAAAATGCACCTTAACTACTGGAATAAGCAACACAAACACCCTTGGTTGGGCTGTTAACAAGCGGAAACAAATGCCCCTTTGTGGGTTGTTATACACAAAACCAAAAGCAACCTTTTTTGTGCAGAAAATAAGCAACGAATCGCACCATTTAGGGGCTGAAATCAGCAGCTCCAAATGCACCCTTCGTGCAAAAAAATAAACAAACAAAACGCGCCCTTTAAGGGCTGAAATAAGCAAAACAAACACCCTTGTTGCCCAGAAAATTCAGCAGCTAACGCGCCCTATTTTGTAATGAAAAATCATCATCAAACATGCCCTTTATGTCCAGAAGATTCAGTAGCAAACATGCCCTTTATGTGCAGAAAATTCAGCAGCAAACATACCCTTTTTGGGATTCTTTTGCAGTAAAGGCTGCGTTTCAGCAAACAAAAGCCTATCGTTGGGGCTGCATTGCAGCATAAAAACACCCTTTTGGGTGGGCTGTGACACGAGAAATCAAACACCCCCTGTCGGAGCTGGGGTTGGACAGAAATAAGCAAACAAAACACACCCTTTGGGTGGTTTTCTCTTTGACCAAAATTTAGCCAAACAACCCTTGGCAGCTGGGTCGCGACAACAAACCAAATGTACCCATGGTGGGCTGTGTAAGGATCGATACAAACAAAACCCAACGCACCCTAACGGGGCTGTGGTGGCTGACCCGAAACAACAAACACGCCCTTGTGGTGTCGTTGCTGTGAGCTGAAACCCATACCAAGCGCACCCTTGTTGGGGTAGCTGTGACACACAGAAACAAACACCCTTTTTGGGGTGTTCTCTGGTTCAAACAAACAGTAAAACAAACACAAATCGCACCCTATGGTGGAAATCAAAGCTGTAAAATAAATTGGTAAATAGGCTCGTAAAACGCATCCCTTGCGACTGAAAACAGAAAACAGTAACACCCCCTTGGTGTTATCTGTTGGGAACCGAGAACACAAGCCTTGTGGGTTCTCTCTCGTGAGTGTCTCGCGTTGAACTAATAGCAACAAAACATCACACCCTTTTGGGTTATCTCTTATTACAAAGAATTACAACAATAATCCACACGCCATATAAGTCAAACCATCAATAAGAAAATAAGCCATACTCAAGTAGCAAAATAAGCATAACCAACATCAGTTATACAAAATCAGAAAAATCATAAAATGAGCACCAAGTATGTAAGCCAAGTTATAAGCTTGAAACAAACAAACAACCTATGGGTGTCTTACCTGTGAACTGATAACAACAAACCAAGCGCACCCTTGGTAGCTTTCAGTGGTGGGTCGAACTAAACAAACCAAACCAAGCGCCTCTTGCGGCTGTCTTGGTGGATCGAAGCCCAGACCACACGCACCATTATTGGGTTGCTGTGGTAGGTCGCAAGCAAGAATAAACACAACGAACACCACCCTCTTGGGTTGGTGTTGAATCGAGCATAAACAAACACCAAACGCACCCTTACGGGGCAGTGGTGTGGACCAAGTGCAACAACCAAACACACCCTTCGGTGTGGCTTATGGCACGCAAATAAACATCGTCTGTTTGACAGTTTTATCGAAGCAAAAACGCACCCTAAGTAGGTGACTCACTTGGACTGAATCCAAGACAAATCATATAAGCTCAACGAGCTTAATATTAGAACAACTAATCAAAACTTTTAAGATAGGCCAAAACAAACACACCTATTTAATCATGATTTCACCACACAAAATTATATCAAAAATGTTTTTGACTTAAATGATCCACGAAAACATTATAACATGTTTTATAATCGGGTTTTTAAATAGAAAGAACAATAATAACGAGGTTAAGGTTCAATCTTGTTGGAGTATGCTCTTGTCATAATGACTAATTATATGGCTAGACATATGTGAGCCTATGGGGTCACACACATATACACTGAGGTGCCATTTTATATGTCGTGTTTATTGTATTTACGATATATAAATAACCGTAAGTAACCAAGAACCGCTATTGGGCTTCTAATGAATAAGTAATGGACTTATTGCATTGGACTAGAAAAACAAATGGGAAGCCCATTTGGCCCATGGTGAAGCCGGCCTAGGAGTAACTTCCAAGGGAAGTTTGGTTTGAATTTGGTCAAGATTATTATGAGTAATTATCTCCTAATTAATACATAACAATAACTATAATTCTCTCCCTCCCCCTCTCTCCTTTGGTGTACGGCAACAATAAGAAAAAACCCTAGGGTTTTGCTTTTCTTGATCTTTTCTTTGCATCTTGTTTATTCAAAGAACACAAGAAGGGTTACGGTGGTTACGGGTTAAAGACTAGCATCAATTGGCATACAAGGAAGTGTAGTGTGGATACACATAGAGGTGATCTCCATTGATCACTTGGGTTTCTCATCTAGTCGAATCATAAGTCTTATTGGTGACTCCCGGATCACGCTACAAAGGTATAACTTATGTGTTTATTTTATTTGATTGATCATATGGCACTATGGATCCTTGTATGGTGATGTTTTCCGCTGCGTGTATTTATTTAATATGTTTTTATATTTCTACATCACCTATAGTGGTATCACGAGCCATCATATGTTGTCATATGATCATCTTGTATGCGTAAAAATGGCTAAAAACGTGGTTTTTTAATGGATTTAAAAGTGTCATTTTAAAACAGCCCCTAAGGATTAAATATTATGAATATATCGACCTTAAGAAGGTCTTAAGATCTGGACTTTTTGATCCTATGGCCATTTGTTATGCATACGTTGATTGTTTACTTGATCGGTACCCGTAAAATGGCCTAAAAACGTGTTTTTTAAGAGATTTTTAACCCGATTCCAAATCAGCCCATGAGGCTTATTTTTCTGTGGTAAAATGGTGTTAAGAAGGTCCTAATATCAGTGGGTTATGAGTCTATGGCCATTTGTCACGCGTACCATTCGGGGTTTTAATTCTTGTTAATTATTTCTTCGATTCGTTGGCTAACAATTTAATTCTTGTTAATTATTTTGTTATCCATGGCAAATACATGCATGTTTGTCCATGGAGTTAGCCAACACCTTGTAATGATCATAATTTTAATGTATTATTATGTGTATATGCAAAGCCGATGAAAACCTAGACCACTTGTGCATTGTGATGTTGTGATTGTTGGTTGTTCTTCTCGTTTTGGGGTTTGCCATTGTTTCGGCACTTTTGTAATGTATTTAATTTTGGTTTTGCCATTGTTTGGGCATTTTTACAGTAGATAAAAAGTATATTAGATGCATTTTACTTTATATATATTGTAACCGAAATCTTGGAAGCAAATGGCGAAAGAATGAAGAGTTGTAGACCGAAAGTAGCTGCTGGACACCTGTAGGGAAAATGCGATTTCCTATTGATTGGTAAGGTATTTTTGGCTAAATTTTTTGGTGCAGGTCCACAAGACATAGGGCTACAACTTTTTCAACTGGGCCGAATCATGAGGTGTAACACCCCCGTTTTCTATATTCGCAGCGGAAATATAAGTTGGGGAGTTACTAAACAGTTCACAGTTATGATAATAGAAAACGACTAAAAAATGAGACATTTTAGATAAAATTATTATCATTCATTTATATCAGAGTTACAATATGCAGGTCCCAGCAGGAGGTTCTCAAAATACATTTATAAAAATATGTTATTAGTTTGAATGATAACATAGTCCATAGCCAATCCCGTGCCAATCCATGCTTCCGATAACCTGAGAATACATGCTAAAACGTCAACACAAAGGTTGAGTGAATTCATAAAGTTTTATAAGTGAAAATAATCCGTTTCAGTTATTCAGAAATTATGTTGGTTCCAGTTATTCAGAAATAAGCCCTTTTCAATATTTCAGAAAGTAAGCTCTTTTCATATTTCGGAAAATAAGCCCTTTTTCAGTTATTCGGAAATACTTCGTTCAGTTAAGTTCAAACCATTTAAACACAAAATTAGATGAAAATAATTGCAACATATACAATTACCATTAGGGAAAGATATATTTTATTGCGCTAAGCCTCATGATACGCAAAACATTAACAGAACATCAACAGTCATGAACTAATGATGTAATAATTACCCCATAATTAAATGTAGGTAACTTTGCCCCCGGGTAGGAGATTGCCACATCTCTTTATTCATCTCAAATATAATGCTTTGGGTTATGTTACGGTAACACAAAGGGGTTGTCAGCCCAATAGATCTATCCACAATATTCGCGCTCACCCTAAGTAGCGGGTGATTAGAGGTTCATGATAGGGGGTCTTTTTGGCTTTAATTAAACTTAGCGTAAGGCAATAAAATAAGAATAACATACTTGTGTTTAATTTGGGAAAAAGTCCTTTAGTGATCCATAAATCATGTAAATGCAAACAGCGTTTGCCAATCTTGCCAATTTAATTCATATCATATGAAAATAAGGGCTATGAAATTTATATCAATATATGAAAACTTAGAATTGCTTATGAAAGTAAAAACAGATAATTGAGCATGTATCTCCCCCAAAATAATTCAAAAACATGTAAAAATAGGGGTTATGAACTCACCTGCTCAGTCTGGATGGAAAACAAATGAAAGAAAGTTGATAAACGTCTCCGGACAATGAACCTGGGTTGTTATGCCAATATTTAGTAATCATTTATGATGATTATATGTTTATTTCGTTTTATTCTGTTTTGTTGTTTTCATCTTTTGTTCTTATGTTTTGTTGTTTGATTGTTTGGATATCTTTTGTTTGTTGGTTCGTTAATAAACATATTATGTTAATATAGAGTCGGAAAATAAAATAGAAAGGATGAAAATGTTGATTAGGAAAAGTTACGTTTTAATCCCTAAGGTTTGGTCAAATGACAGTTTACACCCTGGACTTTTGGAAAATGACAGTTTATACCCTTAAGTTTCAAAAATGACATTTTCTACCCCTTTTTATTTATTATTGACAGAAAATACCCTTGAATATATTTATTTGCAAAATCAACCCTTAAAAACTTTAATTTAATAAAAATCTCTCTTATGAAATATAGGACTTGGCTAGATCTTTGGACGCAAATAACTTTATGAAAACGGGATGATTTAACGAGCTCTTGGTTTCTATAAAAAGACACCTAGGTCGACTTTAAACATGTCAAAAATCATAATTTATAAAATTTGTTTGATGTTCGAAATATAGTTCAAAAGTTGGGTGGTTCGAACATGATTTAAACCTAGTGATAGACTAAAGTTTGGACTCGAATAACTTTTGAATCACTCGACGGTTTTTCAAAATATTTCTTTCTAAAATCAGTTCACTATATGAACTTTATTATGCCAGAAACTCGAAATTTATAGGGGTCTAATAAGGGTTGAAAACTGATTGAAAAGTTGGGTAGTTGATCGACTAGGATTGAAAATTTTAACTGGTAATTACTAACCTAATTTTAGCGATATGGGGTGAACTTTAGACACTAATAACTTTTGACTCGATCAATGTTTTTACTCAATTCTTTCTTCTAAATTAAGTTTGCTAGGTCGACTCTATCATGCCAAAAAGTTGGAATTTTTAAAGTTCATATAGGGTTCGAAAAATAGGGCGCAAGTTGGGCTATCAGTCGAGTAAAAATAGAAAAGTCATAACTGGGAAAAACTTTATAACTCTAGCGATATGAAACAGATTTTAAGATTCGATATTTCATTGAATACTTGATCATTTTTATTGATTCTTTTTCCTATATTTTATTTGTTGGGTGAACTTCTTAAATACCAAAAACTAGAAATTTATAAGGTCGTTTGAGTGTTGGTTTTCAAGTCAGAAGTTGGGCTGTGGGAGTGTATTTGATTCGACCTAGACTCAGACAAGGGCTCGATAAAGGGTTTTTAAGTTATTAAGCGTTTGTAACTTGTTTTTATCAAAAGTTTATATGATCTTAACGTTAATTAAATTATTCTTAACATGTTTTAATATACTAAAGATTTGTTTAAACAAAAATTCAAATATAAAGGGTGCGTTTGAGTTTCTGTTCGAACAGAAGGAAAACAAGAAATGAAAACCTAGGGTTTTTGGTTATGTTGATTATTAATGGTTATGTTTAAATGCTTTTAAGAGTAAATAACAGAAGTAGAACAGAATTAGAAAGGAGTAGTAATACTTAATTAGGTTGTAGGTTCGGTTAGGGTTTAGGATTTGGATTGGCTCGACCTTGTTTCCCAGTATTCCTCCTCCACTCTGGTTCTTCTAAGGCTTGTTGTGAGAGTGTTTTAAAGTTGGGATTAGAACAGAACTAGGTTGGTGTTTACTTTGGTGTTAGGGTTCGATTTGGTGTGAGATAAGAAGGAAGTTTATGTTGCTATTTATAGAAGTGGAAATTAGGGTTAAGTAAGAAGATGATAAGGAGACAATGTATGGATACTTTGGCTGACAGAAGCTGTGAAATTGGCCACTTGGATAGGAGGAGGAGGAGGGAGAAATGGTGGTGATGTGGCCGGTTTGGTTGCCATGGGTTTTATCCACCAATGAAATTCATTCTTGATGGAGAAGATGTACAAGTGGAGGGCTTTGTTGAGAGGAATAGGAGGGTTTGTCTATGGCTAGATTCATTGTATTCTTAAGGTAGAATTCTAGTTGGGTTGTTCAGTTGTATTCGAACCAGTTGGAGGAGGAGGGACGAATAGGGCTTTGGTTGGTGGTACAATGGGTTTTGGAAGTTGCACTTTAGGGTTTAGGGAAGGAACTAACTTAGTTAGGAGGGTTGATTATTTAGGAAAATAATTATATTTATTACTTGTATTTATGTGAACCGAAATTAATATGAAATGCAAAGAAAAATGGTTTGAACTTATAAGACTTGTAAAACATACTTAAATGAGTTGTACATAAGTTTAGAATTTAAGAAAAATATAGTTTTAACATTTATTTAGTTTATAAAAATTATTTGTTAGGTTTTATTAAGTTTATAAGCAAATAAATAGAATTTATAGTTTTTGTGCATTAGATACTTGTACTTTGGCTTTAGAGACTTGTAAATATATTTAAGGAGTTTAGAAAATATAATTTATAAAAGTTATGCATGTATAGTTTGTTACTTGTGCTTTAATAATATTATAAATGAGATTTTAATAAGGATTTTGTAAATAAATGATTTTATGCATAAATGACTTGTACTATAGCTTAAATAATTTGTAAACTTTATATTTTGTAAAATTATTCTAGAAATAAATTAGGGTTTGTGAAATGAATACATAAAATCACAGTTATGTGAATTTAGGGTTTTACCGGGAGCTGAAATGGAATTAGGGTTTCTGGTGCTTTAGTAACTTGTACATTAACTCAGATGAGTTATATTTTTATATTCTGAGGTTTAGTTGTTCATATTTGGTGTTGTGATAAATTTTAGGGTTTCATAGAAACTCTATTCAAATAATGAATGTTTTGTTAAAGATTTTATCGTAAAGTGTTAAATGGTATTCTGTAATGTTTTTATATCATGATGTTTATAAAATAAACATTAGGTTTGTTAGGCAGGTCTTGTGGGAGCACGTTTATCAATGATGTGATCTACGTCACATAAGATGAGAGATACATTTAAATAAAAAAAAAAAAATTTACCCGTGGAAAAAGGATAATAGTTATGTAAAGTAAATAGGAAATTTTACGAGTGGTTACATGAGGAGGTGATCTTCTAGGGCATTTGGGCCTCGCAAAATAGAAAAACTGGGCTGACAGAATCAAGTTTTCATGTGCATTATGGGCCTTTACTTGCCCATGATTGTCTTGAGGCAAGTGGGAGCCCTCCATGTGGTTGTGATATATGTCCCTAGTTGACTCTTGGTTCTTGTGATGGCTTACAAGACCAAGCATAGGATTTTCATCGGTTGAGGCTTTGCATATTGTGGTTGTATGCTTGTTTGGTTGTTTTTTGTATGGTTGTGACTACATGAAAAAAGAAAATTGTTTTCATAAAACTTGAAACAAAACATAAACCATTTTGAACTAAGTCTTATGATTTAGTTTAACTAAGTTTAAATATGATTTGAAACTTAAAATCATTGTTTTCTAAATAAACACTTAAACAAGTTAAGGTTGTTTATTTATTTATTGTATTGTCCAAACTTAATAATCCACTTAGGATTTATATTAGTCTTGAAAATGGACAACTTGATACACATAAACTAAAACAATGATTAGACTTAAGTTAAGAAAAGTTTTAACTTGTGCTATGAAGAATGAATGCATGCTTCTTTCGTGCACGTTTTTTATTCACATCAAAACACTTTACCCGTCAAAATTTAAGTCATTGTCGTCCAATTATGAGAACACTTGCAATTACCTTTTGGCTATGGTCAGACCTAGGTCAAATTGTAACCCAAGGTGACTATTCTCCATGGTCAGACCTAGGATTATTCTCACATGTTTTCAAATTGGATGACTTAATCGAGTATTGTGGTCAGACCCTTGCCCGAGGCAAAGATGGGACTAAACATACCAACTTGACACTAGTTGCTTGTTCACTAGTGCCATGAGTCCCATAAAGATCTAAGAGTTGTACATGTAATGCAATTGGTCGACGTTACCTACCTATTGAATCCACCATTTCTAGTAGATCAACTGCATTAATGGTCGAACCTCAATGAGGATCTTAGCCTTTTCGTAAAATTAATTGTTTTAATATGCTTAAACTTGGGTAGTTAATTTTAAAAAGGATTAATTATTGAAACTTACTAAAATTTGAACTTTGTTTATTTTGTAGATGACAACTCCTAATCAAACCATGAACAACTCGTACATCAAATCATTTCTTAAAAGAGAGAAATTGAATGGTAACAACTTTTTGGACTGGTATAAAAACCTGAGGATCGTCCTCGAGGCTACACAAAAGTTTTACCATCTGGAACAACCTTTACCTGAAGCACCTGCTGCCACTGCTACTCTTGCTGTGCGTACCGCCTACTCGCGTAGGGTACAAGAGCAACAAGAAGTGGCTTGTCTCATGCTTGCAAGCATGATCCCTGAGCTCCAAATGGACTTAGAGGACCTTGCAGCATTTGACATGCTGGCAGAACTAAAAACCATGTTTGGACAGCCAACTGAGCAACAACTATTTGACACTGTCAGAATGGTCCTAGCTATCAGGCACAGGAATATCCAGAAAAATAAAAAGCCGAAGGCACATGGCAAGGGACAAAGTAAAGGCAAGGGTAAGCTTGCTTACGCCCCCAAACCTAAGATCCCCCCACCTGCCAAGAAGGAGCACCCGACAAAGGACTCTCCCTGTCACCATTGTGGAGTGAAGGGGCATTGGAGGCGGAACTGTCCGTCCTACCTAGAAGGGTTGAAGAAGAACAAAGCTAGCGGAGCTAGCACATCAGGTATCTTCACTATAGAGCTCTACACTTTTCCAAACAAATCCTGGGTATATGATACTGGTTGTGGTACTCACATTTGTAATAATGTGCAGGGGCTTAGGGGAAGCAGAAAGTTGAAGCAAGGAGCTTTGAACCTGTATGTTGGTAATGGCAATCGTGCAGCTGTCGAAGCAATATGGAGCTTTGATCTCATCCTCCCTAATGGTTTAGTTATTGTTTTAAATAATTACCATTTTGCACCTACTATTACTAGAGGTGTTGTTTCACTTTCTCGTTTGAAGGATGATGGTTTCATTCATACATTTACGGATTTTGGCATTTCAGTTTCTAAGGATAATATTTTTTATTTTAATGCTATTCCTCGTGATGGTATTTTTGAAATTGATATGCGTGATTCTATTTCAAACGATAGTTCTATATATAATATTAGCAATAAGAAATGTAAACATAACTTAGATTCCACTTACCTATGGCATTGTCGTCTTTGTCACATAAACAAGAAACGCATTACAAAGCTGCAACACGATGGGCTTTTAGAGTGAACCGACCATGAGTCGTTTGATAAATGCATTTCTTGTATATCTGGTAAAATGGCACGAAAGCCCTTCTCCCATGTTGGAGAAAGAGCTAAAGATCTACTTGGACTCATACATACTGACGTATGTGGCCCATTTAGAACCACGTCTAGGGAAGGAGCTAACTACTTCATTACTTTTACTGATGATTTAAGTAGATATGGTTATGTTTACTTGATTAAACATAAACATGAAGCCTTCGAAATGTTCAAAGTCTTTCAAAATGAAGTAGAAAATCAACTCGGTAAGACCATAAAGTCACTCCGATCTGATCGAGGAGGTGAATACATGAGTCAAGAGTTTTTAGATCATCTAAAAAGGTGTGGGATTGTCTCACAATTCACTCCTCCATATACACCACAACATAATGGTGTATCTGAAAGGAGAAATCGAACCTTGTTAGACATGGTTCGATCCATGATGAGTCTAACAACATTGCCAATGTCCTTTTGGGGTTATGCTCTAGAGTCTGCTACACGCATTCTCAATATGGTTCCAACCAAGAAGGTAGGCAAGACACCATATGAAATATGGCATGGGAAGGTCCCTAAATTTTCGTACTTGAGAGTCTGGGGTTGTGAGGCTCTCGTGAAACGAGACACACCTAACAAACTTGAGCCCAGAGCTATCAAGTGTATCTTTGTAGGATACCCAATGGAAACGATGGGTTACTATTTCTACTACCCACCCGAGAACAAAATATTTGTTGCCCGGAATGCCGAGTTTCTTGAGAACCGTCTCATTTCACAAGAGGCAAGTGGGAGCAATGTAGACCTTGATGAAATTCAAGAGGAAGATGCACAACCTTCTGGTAACACTAGTGAGCATCAAAATGAGATTGAACATGAAAATGTTGAACCTCATCAAGATGTTGCTCCCATTCGTAGATCCGCAAGGATACCTCAAGCACCTGAGCGATATGGTTTCTATGTCGATGCTGAGGAACATGAGTTAGGGGATCATGGTGAACCTGCTAACTATCGAGATGCATTATCGAGTCCTGAACACGATAAATGGATCGAAGCTATGAATGCGGAGATGAAATCCATGAAAGACAATGATGTCTGGGTCGAAGTTGACCTACCTCCTAACGCTAAAACCGTTGGGAGCAAGTGGCTCTTCAAAAAGAAGACCGACATGGATGGAAATGTACACACCTACAAGGCTCGTCTGGTAGCAAAAGGTTTCACTCAAACCTACGGGATTGACTATGAAGAAACCTTCTCGCCTGTTGCAGATGTTAAAGCAATTAGGATTCTTATAGCCATAGCAGCGTACTATGACTATGAGATTTGGCAAATGGATGTCAAGACAGCTTTCTTGAATGGCCACCTGAACGAAGACGTTTATATGGTGCAACCCGAGGGCTTCGTGAATCCTAAACATCCAACTAAGGTATGCAAGCTTCAAAGATCCATTTATGGATTAAAGCAAGCATCCAGAAGTTGGAATAAGAGATTTGATGAGGAAATCAAGAAAATTGGTTTCACTCAAAATCTCGATGAGCCACGTGTATACATGAAAACTAGTGGAAGTATAGTCGTGTTCCTAATCTTATATGTCGATGACATATTGCTCATGGGAAACAACATTCCAATGCTACAAGATGTAAAATCCTGGCTTGGAAATTGCTTTGCCATGAAAGATCTAGGAGAAGCCGCGTACATACTTGGAGTCAAAATCTATCGTGATAGATCAAAATGATTAATCGGCTTATGTCAAAGTGCATACATTGACAAAATCCTAAAGCGATTTAAGATGCAAGATTCCAAACGTGGAAATCTTCCAATGCAACCAAATACAGTATTGAGTAAATCTCAAGGACCCTCCACACCTGCTGAGGTGAAGAGGATGAAGGGAGTCTCGTATGCTTCGGCTGTGGGATCCATAATGTATGCGGTTAGGTGCACTAGACTTGATGTAGCGTTCTCTCAGAACCTAACGAGTAGATTTCAACAGGATCCAGGAGAATGTCACTGGACTGCTGTTAAGAACATATTAAAGTATTTACGAAATACTAAAGATATGTTTCTTGTTTATGGTGGTGATGTCAAGCGTGAGCTCAGTTTTACTTGTTACACTGATGCAGGCTAGGAGACGGATCGTGATGACACAAAATCCCAAACGGGATATGTTTTCATCATGAACGGAGGTGCTGTTGACTGGAAGAGTGCCAAACAAAGCACTATCGCGATGTCCTCTACAGAAGCTGAATACATAGCTGCTTCTGAAGCTGCAATGGAGGCGATTTGGATACGTAAATTCATTTATGGGCTTGGCATTGTCCCCAGCAATGAACGACCTATGGATATGTACTGTGACAATACAGGTGCCATTATCATAGCCAATGAACCAGGTGTTCAAAAGGGTGCCAAACATTTTCGTCGAAAAGTTCACTACATTCGATAAGTAATCGAAAGTGGTGATATTCGACTTCTCAAAGTTCACACAGATGACAACATAGCTGATCCTTTTACTAAACCAATGCCTTGTGCCAAACATGTCGAACATGCTAGGAGCATTGGACTTAGACCAGCTGGTAGTCTCATGTAGATCTGTATTTTTAGTATTTTAATAATTGGAACATTGAACAGTTTATATTTTTGATGAATTGATGTAATGGTTATGATCGTTTTCATTTCATATCAACTGTGTTCTATATTTGCATGTTTAATCCATGAATAATTTATTTATTCTAAAATTATCCATTGTCGGTTGATGATACGGGAGTATCATCAAATTAAGGCAAATGTGAGCGTGTTGGTGATTCATTTGCCAAACTCACATGTTGTTCATTATGATGAACATTGGATTGACCCAACCTACGAGAATTCACTACATGGATCGTCGTCAATAGTGAATCTCGCAAGAGGTTTTGTCTCTTATCCTTAGACTTGAGATGCAAGCAGGTCTTGCATATGTGGAATTTCATTCCTTGATATGGTTAAACGATGTCCTGAATAAGGTAGTTATAAAGGTCATTATCAGGAGTGATATGAAGCATGTGAATGACACGTGTAGTCAAAACAGGATTTGTTCCTCCACATGTTATGGAGTTAGATACTATTGGGCCCCTCGATGAATTAAACAGATGTTTGTATGGCCGTACTCAAATGAGATTAAGATGAATCTTAATGCACTTGGTAATCTTGTTCAATATCTATATCGAGAAACATAATAGTTGAACTATTAGAATGACTTTTGATCCATGTCTAATATTCAACACGGTATCTGTAACAAAAGGATAGATGATATATAAACCATCTGAAATGAGACGTTTAAGAAACTGCCCTCACATATTTCTAGGGGCATTGGCGTGTTGCTAGACGCTAACCATTGCTTGTATAATTACTTGATTATTATGACGTCGCAAGTGGGAGCTGTTGGAGTATGCTCTTGTCATAATGACTAATTATATGGCTAGACATATGTGAGCCTATGGGGTCACACACATATACACTGAGGTGCCATTTTATATGTCGTGTTTATTGTATTTACGATATATAAATAACCGTAAGTAACCAAGAACCGCTATTGGGCTTCTAATGAATAAGTAATGGACTTATTGCATTGGACTAGAAAAACAAATGGGAAGCCCATTTGGCCCATGGTGAAGCTGGCCTAGGAGTAACTTCCAAGGGAAGTTTGGTTTGAATTTGGTCAAGATTATTATGAGTAATTATCTCCTAATTAATACATAACAATAACCATAATTCTCTCCCTCCCCCTCTCTCCTTTGGTGTACGGCAACAACAAGAAAAAACCCTAGGGTTTTGCTTTTCTTGATCTTTTCTTTGCATCTTGTTTATTCAAAGAACACAAGAAGGGTTACGGTGGTTACGGGTTAAAGACTAGCATCAATTGGCATACAAGGAAGTGTAGTGTGGATACACATAGAGGTGATCTCCATTGATCACTTGGGTTTCTCATCTAGTCGAATCATAAGTCTTATTTGTGACTCCCGGATCACGCTACAAAGGTATAACTTATGTGTTTATTTTATTTGATTGATCATATGGCACTATGGATCCTTGTATGGTGATGTTTTCCGCTGCGTGTATTTATTTAATATGTTTTTATATTGCTACATCACCTATAAATCTTACCAAAGATTGAGTAGAAGGAGAGAATAAGGTGGTGTTGGTGATTAACTCGAATCAAAACAACAGCGAGCAAGACTCCTTGGTCTTTGATCTACTAGTTTCCAGCCTCAAAAATGGAAGGGGAGGTGGTGGCAGAAGAGAGGTGTGGCGGTTGAGGGTAGCTGTGAGAGAGAGAGAAGATAATCTCTTCTCTGTTTTTCTTTGTGTTTATCGAATGAAGAGGGAAACACATATATAAGAGGGGTGAGTAGAATGGTGTACACTTTTAGAACAATGCATATTGAAAGTAGCATGTTAGAACACGTATGAATTTTTGTATGCATGATAGGAATTGAGGCACGTATGTATGAATCTCATACTTGATATGTGGCATATTTATGGGACACATATTAATTGTTTAAGGTTTAGAGGGTATAGTTTGATCCCAGTAATTACTAACGTTAAGTCCTTAAGTTACGAAACTTAAATAAAACCTAATAACATAAGTTTGTGTACTCGTATTACATAAAGAGTATAATGTAAAAACAACAAAGTGGCAATAGTTCATATGACTATTGATGAATTTGAGTATTTTGATCATATAGACTCATCCTAATCTTGTGTTGGTCGTGAGTAAAATTCACACGATTAAACTTTTGTGATTGTTACTAAAAGTAATATCATTTAATAAAAACGTAATAATAATTGGTATTAAATATTTAAAAATAGACCTGAAATATGCGAGGTGCAATCCTTGTTTGGTCACTTGGTCGCGAGATTCAAAATAGAAATGAAATAAATATATTTTAAAATTAATGCATTAAAGACTTGTAACGTGAGCTTTAGATCTTGTACTTTAGAGTTTGTAAAATAAAATAAAACAAAGTTTGAAATGATGCATTAGAGGGTTGTACATTATCATTTGAAGTGTTTGATGAGTGTCTAAATACTCATCATTTTATACCCATAAAAGACACTGAAATGACCAAAAACATCTGAATTATACTGTAGATATCCTTGGTTTGTGTTTTATGTGTCTCAGGTACTGAAGGATTGAAAACAGAACGAAAACGAGCATTTTTGGATCGACTCGACAACAATTGTGTATTTGATCTAGTGAAGACGAAAGTCAAAGACAGTCAAAGTCAGCCCCCAAAATCCCAAAATGACACAAGTGGTCCTTGGAAATAATATCTAGTTTTGGCAGCCTTAGTCCTTGGATTTTCAGACTTTACAACTATGGTCCCTAAACTTAAAACCATTTCCTAAATCTAATCCCATTACCAGCCAACCCATTTCTACCTAAAATAATAAACCCATTCACTAAACCCCAGCCCATTCACTAAACCCCAGCCCAACCAATAAACAACCCGACCCACCTTTATTTTATTAGCTAAAACCAGAGTTTGACTTCGGTCAAACTCTTATCCCCTTCCCCACTTGCCCGCCAAACCATACCACCCTCACCCACAACTTTTCTCTGCCAAACCACCCTTATCCTTGACATCCACCATCACCTCCCCCCTCCTCCAATGAGAAACCTTCACAAGATAACTCCCCCACGTGCTCAGAAGAGGTTAAAAACCCACTTGACCATTTTCCCGCCAAAAATAGAAAGGACGACTGGGATTGATTCAAAGCCTATCCAATGGTGGGATTTAATCAGAAGTGAATATGGAAGCTAAGTGGATGTCTATTTAAAGAAAAGAAGACACACAGAAAAGATTGTCACTGCTTTAGACCATTCGTAGTGTAATTGTTCTATTTTCAATTTCAAATTCAGTTCTAAACTTTAATGTAAACTCATTTCAGCTCTTTTGTACTTAATTTAAGAAGCTTTGTTTCAATTTCAAGTTAAATCAAAATTTCAAGTACTCAGTTGTTATTGTTAATTCGAATTCAAGTTAGTTGATGTTACATTATTCAAAAGATCTTTCTCTCAGTTTCATGAAGCTTATGTAAGCTATTTTTAGCTTGTTATAAGCTCCATTTGGTTTATTTCAGTATTAATTGTAAAAGTTAAGAAAAGTCAACAAAAGTCAAAGTTTAAGTCAAAAAAGCAATTCGGTGGAATTAAGCTGGAGTGGATAAGCTGAGTGGAGTTTAGCTTGGTATTGACAAACCAAGTGTAGTTCTGATCTAGTTCCATCCTGTTCCATTGCCTATCAATTGTAAGTGCTTTTCAATTTTCCTGTTTTACTGTTCCATTGCTTATTTTACTGCTTATTGCTTTTTGTTTGGTTACTTGTTCCATTTGAAGTCATTCTAAGTTAGTTTTATAGTTAGTATAAGCTTAAGTCTTATTTTTACCTAAAAACTAAAAAACAGTCCAAATTAGCTTTTAACTGCTTAAATTTGTTTGCTTATGTAAACTGCTTATTCAGAGTTGGATATTGCTTATTTAGTTTATTTACACTTAGTTACATATCTGTATTCAGTTAACTCAGCTTATTTTAGCCTTTGCTAGTCTTAAACTAAGTTTTTGACTTTTAAAGGAGTGTTTGGTTTAAACTTATTCTGAGGTCAAATTAGTTATTCCTGTTCATGTGCCATTTGTTTAGTTTAGATTAAGCCTAATTGAGAGTAATTAAGTTGTTGCTGATTGGTGTTAAGATGTTTTGAGTGGTTTTGAGGTTTTAAGTTTATGAGTGCAAATTCTAGATCCTACACTGCCCTAATAAGCCCCCATTAAGCTGAGGCTTATGTGGTGCAAGTTTTTGGCAATTTTAGGTGTAATTTAGTTGTTAAAATAAGAATCCAGGAGTTGGTTAAGTTTGATCAAGAATTGAATGAGTTAGGGCCTAAAATTTCCTCATACTGCATCAGTATATACTGTGCAGACCAACACCATTAGCTACTGATCTCAACTCTTTATCAGCTTATCCTTTGGTGCTTATTCCCTAAAAATCAGTTTGCTTATAACCTATAGTACTAGCTTTTAGTTTCTGTGCTTGGATTCTCCTTTGTAGCTTATTTCCTAGCTTAATTTAGGTCTGCAAAATCCCTTGTGGTCTGAACTCAAACCTGCATCAGCATTTGGTTTTCAACCATCTGATCTAGGAAAAAATTAAGGTTCAATTGGGTTGGTATAATTGGGGCTTTTGATGTTTTAGTATAGCCTGTAGTACTAGGAAGCTTTTGCCCCCATAAGTTTCCATTAATCAGCTTATTTGAAGTGCTTAATTTGATCTGCAAGTAGGGGTTTTAACCATTGTTTCTGCATAAATTGTGAACCTGCTTAACTGCTTATCTGCTTATTCCATGTGCTTATCTGGACTTTAATCAGTTGTTTTATGCTTAAATAAGTTGTTTGAACTATTTCTGAGCTTGTGGTATCTGTTTGTGCTTAAGTGCTTATTTTAGTGCTTATTTCCAAACTGCTTATTAGCCCATTTGCTTATTAGGGTTTAGATAACTTTTGATTTTATTTTTCCTAGATTAAGAATAATATTTTAGATTTACCTTAAATTTTTCAGATTTTTCCCAAGTCATTTCCTATTTTTAAATCATTTAAATAGTTCTTTTAGTTTTTAATTCATAATAAAAAATATAAAAGTCAGAAAAATATAAATATTTTTTCTAAAATTTTCTTTTATTATTCAGGATTTAAGAAAAATAAAATTACACTTGTAGGATTTGTTTTTATAGATTTCACTTTTTAATCCCGTTTTTAGAATTTCTGTTTCGCGTTTTTTAGATAAATTGTGTTAATCTTAATTTTCTAGTGAGAATTTGTTTCTCATTATTTAATTAGAATTAAAATAAAAATACAAGAAAAATTTCACATCCCAATCATCAGTCACTCTAAACCTCAAACGGTTGTCCATTCACACCTCGTTGAGACACGACCCGGGTAATCACTTACCTGGTATCACACATATCACAAACGTGAGTTTTTGCAAGTTAGCCTTTTTCCTAAAGGGTTGATTTGTCTTTATTCACGTGTATCCGTCTGATATTATTTATATATACGCACTTTTGCGCGGATCAGTGTTGTACTTTAGTGTTTATGATTTAATTACATAAAATCATAGTTATAATAAGTTAGGGTTTCGTGAAAGTTCTAATAAATGGCTAACGTTTAGTTTGAACGTTTAATAATCGTACGTTAACGAAATAACGTAAAGTGGTAAATAAAAGTTAAAAACTTTTATACTTAACGTATAAGGAATGTTTATTTGAAATGTACTTAAGACATGTTGGTGTTGGTGAGCACGTTTATTGAGAATGTGAGTTACGTCACATTAGTTTGTTGTTGTTTAATCTAAAAAAAAATAGACGTATAAAATGGATAAGTATTCTCTTGTTAGAATATTAATACAAGTGGAAATTTACAGATGGTTACATGAACCTTCGCAACACATAAAATCACAAACGTTAGCCAAAAACCAACCGGTTACATAACTAGAACTGGCGCGCTGGTGATGCGCCGGAGCGTCAGCAGCGCGCTAGCTTTTTGTTTGGAAACAACTTGGTTTTTGAAAGTCTGCCCTTACCCGATAAATGTGGATCTTCCATCACATGTATGAATATGATAATAGAAAAATGAGTTTTAGACTTAGAGGGATACAAAGTCATTACCTCCCGTTTTTGACAAAACGTCAACTCAACTATTTTACCAAACGCCTCTTGCCAAGGCTTTTCCAAACCTAGGACATTTATACTTTCCATATAACATCAAATGAAAGTATACATATGACTATAATTCATGTGTACGTCTTGTCTAATCATGTAACGGGTTTACTCCCTTATTGGTCAAATAAAGTTAAAGGTCACTTTGCGTAAACGCATCTTTTCCCGCTATGGGATATGCTTTAGTTGAGATGCAAATCACTTAGCTTGTTTGCATCAAGATAATTGTTGATTACGTCAAGTGTTGGTTAATCATGGATTATATTGTTTGATTACTTGACTTTGGAATTATTTGGAAGATGATTATCCTTTGAATCCTTTATCACTTCCCACACGTTAAATGTTTTACAAACTCTCACACAACCTCATTTACTCTAAATCATTATTTCTTACATTCCCTAATAATTTGCTAATCCACACTATCCTAAACATTCCTAAAAATACTATTCTCTAATCATTATTGTCAATCTCTTTTCTCTCTAAATGACAATATGATTTATCTCATAATCAATCCTTTGATTATTTCCATCTTCATCATTATCACTTAAACCTTAAACCATTTAACCACATACAACCTTACCCAATCTTATCCTCCCATAAGTGACAACTCATCAACCAACATTCTCTTATATTCCCTTATACAATGTGTATCTTCCTTGTACCTTTGTCTCCCACATTCTCACACAAATCTTCTATACATTCTCTTTACAACATTCCCATCTAACCACCACTATTTAACCACATCACCTTCTTTCTCATCCTCACCAATGATTTTGAAATCAAATAAACCTTCTCCACATCATATCTTCCTGCTCGTTTCTCTAACATTAAAATTTCAAATTTGAAATTTGAATTTCACATTTAGGCTCCCCATCACATCACCATCTCATCCTTACAACTCACCTCTTCTAATTCAACACATGAGTTATTGGATTTGAATTTTGAAATTTGAATTTAAGCAAAGGCTCCAATCCATCACATCACCATCACTTCATCCAACTCACTTCTTCTCTTCATATGGAATATTTCATTGGCATATTCTCTTCTCTTAACCATGCCAACTCACTTAACTCAACCATGGTTAGTTTATAACTATTCTCCATAATTTGAATTTGAAATTCAAATTTTCTCTCTCTCAACATCCACACTTCCTCTCCAATCAAAGGAATATTCCCTTGTCATATTCTTCCCTTCTAACTATGCCAACTCACCATGGTTAGTTTCTAACTAAACCATTTACATGTGACAAATTCAAATTTTCTCTCTCTCAACATCCACACTTCCTCTCCAATCAAAGGAATATTCCCTTGTCATATTCTTCCCTTCTAACTATGCCAACTCACCATGGTTAGTTTCCAACTAAACCATTTACATGTGAGGAATTCCCCAATATACCCTTTGTCCAATAGTTCTTTTCTATCTCTTTGAAGTTGGACAAACATCCCCAAAACTTCTTTTAAACACTTCACCAATTATTCTTTCTAAAATGGCTATTTGATTTGGTTGACCTTATCATACTACAAGTGTTAGAATGATATTGGAAAGGTCAAATGTGAAGTGCACTTGAGGGTTTAACAAGTCGGGGTAAAAATAAACCAATCAACTTGCAACAGTGGCCTGGCGCGCCAGGAGGCTGTTGTCCTTGGCTTGGTCTATAAATACCCCCACTTGTCTTGGGCATTTCTCACCCCTTGCCATTCATTCTTTTATCCTCACTTCTTTTTTCTCTACCCTCTAAGTCTATCTTGTGTTCTTCTTATCCTCTCTTATCATTCTTGAAAGAACACATCTCAGCAAAGGAAGATTCACAAGAACCTAATCCACTCTTGTGAATTGTGTCGAGGGTCTTCTTCTCTATACCCTTTCAATTAGAATATAGTCTTTAGGTTAGGTTAGGCCTTGATTTGAACAATCAAATTTCTACCCTTCAATTTGGTTGTAAGGGGAGTCTTTTATCTTGGTGACCAAGCTTAGATCGGTGAAAATCTAGTTGGGGTTTGATACTTTCGAGGGAAGTTCTTTGTGGTCTTAGTGGTCTTTGTGGTCTTATAGGTTAAGTCGACTCACGAGATTCTTTTGGGTGGTTTCCGAGGGCGGAATACCGTTGTAGTAGCTCTTCTTTGTGAGTGCCGATCTTTGTGCATATCGGTGGAGTGAAGTTGTAACGGTTTATAGTCCACCGAAAGGATTGTACTTAGTAATAGTATCGGTGTCGTAGATTCGCAACTGGACGTACGAATGGTATAAACCCCCATCCCGAACCAGCATATATCGTGGTGTCTCTTTACTTGTTTTATATTCTTTGGTTGTGATTGTGGTTGTTGTAATTGTTGTATAACCACTTGTTGATCTTTGAGGCTTGAAGTTGATAAACTTCGAAGAAGTCGAAAAGACCGTATTCACCCCCCCTTACGGTTCTACACGTTTTAAAGGTATACATCTCAGCTTTGTAGAAAAATTGTGAACCTTATATATGTGGTTCTTTATTGTTTTCGTATAAATATGATATTTTAATTATGCTATATGATGTTATAATTGACAAATTAGGGTTTATTCCATTTAAAAAGCACATATTTTTTGAAATTCCTCGTAAATTGCGAATTAGATTCATGATTTGTGGAACAAAATCATAAATTGCGAACCTCCTCATTTGCATGTGTTTCTATCATTTTCGAACATAAAGATAGTATTTGATTGTGATTTATGTGTGTTTATCATTTTCGAACATAAACATTAGTGTTTGTTTGTCCCAAATAATGTTATTTTTAATAAACCACAAGTTTAAAACAGTTTAAGAAACAACACTACATAACTTTTCAACGTATAACTCTTTATTGATATAAATCAAAGAATTACAAAGTGTTGTGCTGAAACACTTAATTGGATGACAATGTATAATCAACTCTCTAAACATGAAAACTAAGATTACTAAGTTTGCACGTGAACTTATAATCTCTAAGAGATTTCTGTAAGTTCAATCAAGAAGTAAAAGCACTTTAAATAATTCAACAATTTAGAATGTGAAGCGACAAATCTTTTACTCCGACCAACATTCCTATCTATACTAATACGAGGTTGTTTCTAGTGGGGTTATGTAGGTGCATGTCAAGAATCTAATGGAAGAGGTACAATAAATTACATCTTCCATTTAATGCATCTATATTGGGAAACGATCCTTCCTTGCTTTTGTGAACAGTTCTGCCAATTGTTCACTGCTTTATCACCAACTCGTATATGCTTGACTTTTCATTAAAATACACTTTATCCCGCTCAAATATATTAGTTTAAAGTCTCGCCTAAACTTTAGATGAATAAGAGCTATGCTCAGTAGGCCTGATTAGAGAGCTCGGTGGTTCATCAGGGTAATGCCACCCATGATGAACATTTACACTTCAGCTAGAGTTTCTTCCACATCCAGGCTGACCCGCATCAACTAGTGAGTTTGTCTTCAAGTCAACTTGACAATGTCTAGGACTAGAATTCTGCTAAGGTTGCTCGCTGCCTTCTTCCATTAGCGAGTCTTTTTTAGTTAATCAGAGAGACTTATTTACTTAGTTTAATTTCTATTTAAATTATAGTCAGAGACCATTGGGCATTGAATTGGCCTAACAGTATTTGATTGTGTTCATTCTAGCAAGCAAATCTATTGTTATAATTTTTTTGGGTAAAGGGTGTTACCCCGGTAAATATATAACCAAAAAGTAATGTTAAGTACAAATGGAATGTGGCAGAGATCTATTGTTATAATTTGTGAAGGTATTATTGAATGTGTTATGTTTATAACTTTTATAAAAGGTAATAGGTAATGATTATTTTTTATTAAATAGGTGAATATATATTACTTCAAAACATCATATGTGCAAACACTTGCTTAACATTGTTTGAGGATTGACAAGTCCAACCCTCACAACAAGTAGCAGAACAAATAACAAGACATACAACTAAAGACTAGAATCATTAAGGTCAAACAAACAGAAATGACCATATTCAAACCAATTCACCCTACAAATTGCTGACTACATTTCCATACTTATGACATCCTATTCAAACTATGAAAAATGGCCCAAACTGCCATAGCTAAGCAGGAACCATAAGCAGGCATCATCAGCAGTCTGGGCACTCCAAACCAAAACCAACCAAAACCTTTTATTGCTACCATTGAAAACAGGACTACATTTCCTTTAAAATTTTTATCACTTTAAGCTCATGTTAGCAGTACATGACCCAAAGTCCATAAGACTTAAGAAGACATCATCCAATTGACAAAAGTAGCACTCCTCCACAGGTAGAATCCAAAGAAACATACTACATTTCCACATTTCTAGTTTATAAACTTGTCCAAACTGCAGCACCTTACCTCACAATATGAAAAGCAAAGAATAATCAAACTGTGGCATCATCTGTAACCTTAGAAAGACCCATAGGAATAAAAAACTCCCATTTTTCAGGCTATCCATCTTTATCCTTTAGTAGCATTCCTTGTCATTTTCACATTCCATCTTTCTTCCATTTTCCTGACTGTAAGAGATTCTTCAACTGTTAAGCTCATTAGTGAAGTTCTTAAGCTTTCTACCACCAATTGGATCATGACTTCCTCTGTTCTCTTTTTGCTCTGAAAAATTCTCAAACTTCTTTCTTGCTGTATTTGACAGTAGCACCAGTCAATAGCCTTCTAACAATATTTCCAATGCTATTTCTAAATACTAGACTAATCATATTAATATTACGGCCCCAAAATTTACGTATAAAGACGTATGTTTTCATTTAACACCATGTAATAAGTAGAATGAAAATACCAATAAACAATATAGAAAATATTTCTACATTAAAGGGGTGTTTGGTATTACGTTATGAAATGGAAACGCAAAAATCAGGTTAGAAGTGTTTGGATAACAAACTCAAAAAATTGATTTTCTGCGTTTATGTAGCACTAGAACGCGGTTTTTGATAATCTAGTTGCTAATTACTTTTTCAAAATGCAGTTTTTGATAATCTAGTTGCTACTTACTTTTGCAAAATGCCTTGAAAGGAAGCTATTTTACTACCAAATGACTCTATTACCCTTAAATAACATTGTCTTGTTCCTCAAAGATCTAAGTCATTACCTCAACCACTAATTATTCTCCTGGCCATCTCTTGTCTCTTTCGATGATGGTTGTTGCCGTTGTTGGAAAACTTCACTTCAAAATAATTTGGGTAAGGTGTTAAAGAATCTCATTATTCTTCAAATTCATTTAGATCGAAATTTGTTGAAATGGATTAGAGTAAAACAATAATTTTTGTTTGTTTGAGGTAGGAGGCTGTTGCGTGTCATGATGGGAAGGGAACTCAACTGGTCCGCACAAGGTATTTCATTTTGAGCTAAATGAGTGTTTTTGACATAAAAACTACTCCATTTGAGTTAAAGTAATTTTGAACCAACCAAGGTTAGTACTTTTGATACACAATTTTATGTAGTGTATGAAGAATATTTCTATCAAGTCTTATGAACAAAATTTTAATATGTAAAACTCAAATATTTCAATAATACAAAGAATGTATAGTTTGGTCATTTTACCAACTAACTTAATAAATAAAATGATTTCACAAACACTCAAAAAACTGATTATCTAATTATTGTGATATCAAACAATATGTTTCAAAATCACGTTTTGTAACCAGTGGCGGACCCAGGATCAAATCTAATGTGGTTCCCTATGTAGTTGAGGCTAAAAATTGACGGGTCAATAAACCAACCACTTAATATATCGGGTCGGGTTAGGTACGATAATGATAGCCCTAAGGATTATTAATAAGGTATTAGGATATGCAATATTTAAATAATGTACATTGAGTTAGATTTAACTTCTGGTAATCAACTTTGTGTTTAACTATTAATGCATAAGTTTGCTTTTATTAACATACGAGGCATTGTCAAGCCTGTGCGTTGCACCAATTGTGTCTAAGTGTTCGTAGCTTAATGGTTGGTATTCATTAGGTTTACACTATAAACTAATTTGTAGAGTCGTGGAAAACCCGTGCGTTGCACGAATTGTGTCTTGATGTTCAATGCGCAATGATGTGATTGCCGAATCAAATCCATGGGTAGAAAAGACTAACAAATTGACACCATTGTAGAAGTACAAAACATGATTTTTTTTTAAACATATTCATGAGTCCTAACATGTTATATATTCTTTTGTTTCCAAGCATAGAAAGAAGAATCAGCCACGAATTGTATCTTGATGTTCATTGCACAATGATGTGCTTGCCCAATCAAATCCATGCTTAGAAAAGCCTAACAAATTATGCTTATATCAATCATGTTTTATTATTTTTTTCGTAGCTTTAAAGTTATCAATTAAGTGAAAAAAAATGCATGATGCACATGGTGAACCCCTCATCAACCATGCTCTGGAAATGAAACGTGACTTGGACATATTTGTGATAATAAAAAATAAATACTCCTTATATTTCTTCTAGACTACACACATCATTCATTCTATTTACGTTATACTACTAGCTCGTTATAAGACCAAAATTTCGGATTAAAAGCAACAGCCCAAGACCATTTATAGCCCAATTACTTACCCTAATTTCACTTTGTATAACACTAACATTACACACAACACAACCCTAATAATCATGTTTGCAGCCACTTCTCTTCGCCACCACAAACACAAAGACTACTATTCTCACTTACCCTTTAGATCTTGGAACTCTAAACTAAAAAAATATCTTTATTTGTACCCAGATTAGATATATATCCAAGGTATCGGGTAGGTATCGTGACCACCTTTTGTTTCTTTCGGTTTAGCCCGATCCAAGAAGCTATGAAGAATTGTGACTTCAAGATCTTGATATAAGGTCTCGGGTAGATTTATTTTTGTGTTTCATTTTTGGTTTTTTTCCGAATCAAAGAGAGATTATAATATAGTTGTTATAAATCTTATCTTTCTTTTTCGGATATAAAAAGAAGCTAAGCTTCAAAAGATGGATAGATGATGATGTACTGTGTCACAATACGTAATGCATGTGCCACAATAACCAACTTCAATGTTTCCCGAAACATATCAATTATTAGCTTTATATGGATTCTTATAAAATGAAGATTAATACAATGACTTAAGAATAACATATAGTGAAAAGAATTATATGTAAGGAATTATTCATCTAAATAAAACACCTTTAAATTTTGTTACGTGTTTATTTGACCTTCAAGTAGTCATAGATCGACCTACAATTAGTTTATATTAGATTATGTTCTTCATAAAAATTATTACATCATGTCAATCTTTCTAAATTTTCTTATAAAAGCAAATGTCATCATTTTCTTTTCAGAAAGATTACATGAAAGTACTTGAAATCAGGATTCGTGTATGCATGTCATCTGCATGTCATTTGAAAACCGTAATGTGTAAACAATTCAGAGATGATGTCTTTTACATGACGACATCATAATATTTAACACACACCCACTTAATCACATTAACCCAAACATTCCCCATTCAACCTCTTTACCACCATTACCAATACCACCATTGCCATCACCGCCACCACCACCACTGCCCACAACCACCACCCCACCAACTTGGACCATATACTTTATAAAAATTTGCACTAAAAACATAATATATATAAAGTCATTAAAAACATAATATATATAAAAACATCTACAACAACCGAGTGTTAATATATTTATTTATTTAGCATTTATATGCTTTGAAAAATCATTACAATACAATACGTAAAAAAATAACTTGAACAAAACATATAATATACTAAAGGGTGTTCCTTCTTCAACCCCAAATGGTCCAAACGTCCTTTTGTTGCTCTTCAAAGTGAGTGTTATTAGCAATGATGTAAATTAGATTTGTCATCTATGCGTGTGTAGCGAGCACTCATAACCATCAAATGTGCAGCCTACTATCAACATCGAATTTCACCTCTATATCCACTGTATCCACACCTTCATAACATGCCTCATCACAAACAAAAAATCATGTTTCCTCCATATATTATCAACCTCCATATTTGTAAACTTCACCACAAAGAAACTGCTTGATTTATCTTAGGAACACAAATATTGAAAGTCTAAACTAATAATTATAAATGTATAGTCTTACCAGTTAACACTTATAAATGAACATGTAATTAAACTTCTTTTACATACAAAAAATGGGAAATGAATAAGAGAATATATAATGAAGTTTGTTTATAGAGCAAACCTCGACAGCAGCAGAGGGTTTAGAATGAAAAGGCTTCACTTTAGAAGAGTCATATAAAACATCAATTGCTGAAAGCTTGAAATGTTTCTTTTCGTTCACTTTTAACGAAAACAACTGTCGCCAAAAAGTTGAAAGAATATATTACCAAAACTGTAAGGTGTATGCCATCTTCATAAGATAATAGTTATTAATAGGAATAAGAAAAAAACCTTTCCACCCTTGTCATCATTTTCAGATCTGTTGTCACCGTCAGTTGGCAATAGTTTTTGGACATCCATTATTTCATAGATATCTTCTTGCTTCGCCTATTTAGAAATTGTAAGACCATGTGTAATGCATGGCAATAAACAATTAACCCACACGTACGACACCTGCACAAAACCATGTATTTAACTTGGGAGCAGAGTGTTAGAACTTTCTACTGCTATTAGTACTGCTGCTTTTATGTTTGTACTGCTAGTTAACTGTCAACTTCCTGCTGCTGCTACACTTACCACACTCGGCTACTAAACTGTCAACTTCCTGCTGCTGCTACGCTTACCACTGTTCAATCATTAACAAAAAGAAATACGGTTAGAATACTATATTGCGTCACACTAAGTGGCACACACTTTTTCTCTTCAAATGGTGTTATTTATAGTATCCGTCGAAGGGTTTGTGCATTTATTTGAAGGCAAATGAAAGGACCAAAAGATTAAATGAAGGAGAAATTGGAGTCCTTTTTCATTCCATAACACCATATTTGATGTGGTTGCATTCAATATTCTTTTGGTTATACGTATGAATATTCATATAGTCTACATGTGCTTAAACTACCTTGTACCGTACATGATTCTATGCACAATCACTCTTCCACATTTAATTAAGCCATTGAATCTTTAGATAGTATAGATTTAGAGACTATCATTTGCGTATTTAAAATATATAATAACACATTATTTTAAAAACATTTCAATCAAAGCATTATTACTGAATTACATAAATTATACAATAAAGAAAAAAAAAAATAGAAAAGATATACTGACACAACATGTAGGTATAGACTAAATGCACGTGATTATCTCAACCACACAAACAAAAGTCAACAAAATACATACGGAAACAATTTTCAACCTTTTAATTACACAAAAGCCCTTGACTTCTTTATCTCGTTGGAGTCATATCCGACCATTTCTCCGGTAGCATTTTTATGTGAACCTTTTACATTCTTTTTTTCTTTCATTGTTCTTTTGTTAAGATCTAAGGTGGTTCCTGGTAACTTTCTAAGGTAGGTCCTGAATTTTTTGCATATATCACTTCTAACCAAACTTGGTTTCTAAGGTGGTTCCTGGGCACCACCTACCAACACTGTAGGTCCGCCTCTGTTTGTAACAACTAATTATCTTATTATTCGTTATCAAAACACATAATCTCTTTTCACCAGCAACACATTCTGGAACTGACCACCTACACCACCACGAGATTTTGGTACCACCTACCAGATTCCATCATCGCAAAACATTAATTATAACTAGCTAAACTTAATTATATAAAAAAACTATAAGGTATAAAAAACCACCAAACTCCATTGAACCACCTTCACTATCACTGTCATTGCACCACCAACATCCATCTTCGCCGTCACCATCATCGCTTCACCACCACCTTTTGACTTCCTAATATAAACCACTACCAATACTTCCATCAAAAATCAATCACCCGCGGGGTCCCTTACTCAACCAAAAAAAAAGGGGATGTGTTTTAACATTTAAACTCGAAGATTTGATTTGAGTAAAAATTAAAAGATCATAAAAACCCTTACAACTAGTTCTTTATATTTTTATGCACTTTCCCCTTTAGTTTATTGTAGTAGAGAGGTTGAAGGAGAAGGTGGTGGTGGCGTGCGGCGATGACGGTGGTGGTGGTGAAGTGGTTGACAAAGATATATGTTTGGGTTAATGTGTGAAACTGGGTATGTGTGTGTGTATTCAATGTTTGTTATAAGGTGTTTGGACAAGAAATGCCGAAAAGACGAAAAAATGATTGCAACTAACAAGATTTTTAACGGGCGTTAGGGTTTTGGATCACCAGGTAAGCAAAATCAAGATGTTGGGGACTACTAGTGTAATTTCGTCGATCTTGGGACTAAACCCAAGAATTTGAAATAGCTGAGAGACCAGCGGTGTAATTTAGGTGTTGTTTGTTTCATTAAGATGTTTCGAGTCTGAATCTGACAACCACATAAAGAGGTGACTAAAAAGTCCGGACATGAATCAAATAACGTTATTGTTTTTGTTAAATTGTCTAAATGATCCTAATTTGCAAAATTTATACATAAAATCATCGCATTGCGATGAATAAAAAATTCTATAAAGATAAAACGAAACATTTTTTTATCGTACATTTAACATAGTCAATAAACTATTATATAAATTATCTTAATACATATAAATTTAAGATAATAAAACACTATTACACATCATAAAAGACTGTAAGAGGCAATAAGACAAGTCTCTTCTTTTATTGAGTAAGAGACATTATGTCTGACAACGTCTGAATTTAAAATAAAATAAAATAAAAAAAAAAAAAAAAAATCAAAGTCGGCATATGATTGTATAAGACCAAGAGTAGTGGGGCGTTGAAGTGGGCTTCGTTGCCCTTTCAACGCCCGTCAAACGGCCCCCTTGCAGCGTTGAAGCCTGTTGAAACTCAAAAAATCCAACGCCCATTGAATCCACAACGGGCGTTTCTTTTATCTTGCTCTTGAGAAGTGGGACCCCAACCAATAGAAATTTTCTTTTCCTTTAATTTTATAAGCTTGAAAGAAAGATCGTCAATGGCAGATCTTAACACTGTTAACAAAGAAAGATCTTCAATGGCAGATCTTAACACTGATGAGGTTGGTTTTTCCACTTCTCTTCTTCTCTTCAATGGCAGTCTATTGATGATTGTAAATGTCAAAGCTGTTTGCTAAGGTTAATTGAGTGATTGGGAGAAAAGTAAATTTCAGTGGTGGATATTATGGATTTGTTGACGAGGGGGATTATGGGTGTAGATAAGGTTGATATGTACAGCTCAAAGCTTGACACATGTCAAGTTACTTTTTTTTTTTTTTTTTTTTTTTTTTTTTTTTTTTTTTTTTTTTTTTTTTTGCAAATATATAAAAGGGGCGTTGAACCATTACCCTCATTTTAGCTTCAACACCCAACTTTCTCTCACTGCCACTTGTCAACATTTGCCTCAACGCACACCCAAAAATTGCAACACCACTACTCTTAGTCTAAGGCTATGTTTGGCGCGGAGCTTTTTGAAGCTTTTTGAGGCAATGGGCGGTGAGAATGAGCTTTTTTATTTTTGATGTTCGTTTGGTAAGGGAGCAATGAGTTGTAGCAATTTTTTAGGAAAGCTTTTTTCCCAATGCTTCCTTTTGAAGCTGTGGATATTTACAAGAGCTGTGGATATTTACAGCTATGTTACCAAACGTTTTTATTTAAAAAACAGCTACTGCTCACAGCTACTGCTCACAGCTACTGCTCACTGCTACTGCTACTTTTAACAAACACAGCCTAAGAGCTAAAGGCTACCAAAAGCACCCTTAATCTAACTTAAAAAAAAAAATACTATTATAATGGACACCTCAACATAGTGAAGGACTCTTAAAAGCAATTAAAAATTGACTATTCATTTCTTCTTAATTTGTCTAACTTAAAAAAAAAAAATACTATTATAAGGGACACGTCAACATAGTGAAGGAGTCTTAAAGCAATTAATTAATTGACTTTTCGTTTCTTAATTTTATGTATGTAGTTGGGGACAAGGGAAAGAGTCTCGGGGTAAATCAGTTTTATTATTCTTCTTCTTGCAAATCAACCCTCATCAAATCATCACCATCGTTATTACGTATTACACAGAGTGTATAAATCTGAAATTAAAAAAAAGAAGAAGAAGGTGTGATGGACACTAGTAATACGGTGGAATTAACACCAATAGTCCCACCAGGTAAAGATCAACAAGCAGCAGGTGTTGGGATTCTTCTTCAGATAATGATGCTTGTTCTTTCTTTCATTCTTGGTCATGTTTTACGTCGTCATCGCTTTTATTACCTTCCTGAAGCTAGTGCATCTCTTTTAATTGGTACACTACTTTTTATATTTAATTCATTACTTCTTACTCATTTCTTTTTTCATTTACTAATCTATTATTATTACTTTTAGGGTTGATTGTTGGTGGACTTGCCAATATTTCCAATACCGAAACTAGTATCAGGTACCCTCATTTTTCACCTTCTTATGCTTCTACTTTTAAATAACTACTTACCGTATTTTTGGCTAACTATTTCTTTTGATCTGGAGCGTTTCAAAAAAGTACAAACGCTAGTTGCTTTTTGCCAAACAAGCATTGTATACAAAACGCTAAACGTTAGTTGCTTCAAAACGCTTACCGCCAAACATACCCTTAAAATATAAGCACTTTAGAAGGTTAAAAAATGAGATAAACAGATAGAATAGACAAAAGCCGTTTAGAGTGTTTGAGGTAAAATAAGCACTTTCATAAGCAGGTTAAGTATTTCAAAGTGCTTATCTGTGATGAAACTAGGAGTACTTTTTTTTACCTTCATGTCAAACCTCAATACCTGTAAAAAATGGAATTGATCAACACTTTCTTACTAATAATCCAAACTGCTTATTTTTAAGCTGCTTATCTGCCTGTGTTTATAAGCAGAAAGAATAAGCAATCCAAAACACCCTCTTAGTTATGTTTTTCCATCCTTAGGTTTTTGAGATTTAACTTAGAAAGACTAACTTATTTCTGTCCGGGTGTCGTCTACTGCAGGGCTTGGTTCAATTTCCATGAGGAGTTCTTTTTTCTATTTTTGCTGCCACCGATCATATTATATCCTTTCTCAATAGTCAACTTGATTCCTTATTGTTATTACTATTTGTTTTCTTAGTCAATCTATTACGCAATTGTTGCCCTTGACAGTTTGTGTGTACCCAATCAGGATTCAGCTTAGCTCCTGTAAGTTATCATGACGATTAAGTATATCTCGCCTTATGTTATTTACACTTATTAATTGTTGCTTTTTTTTTTTCTTTGTAGAAACCATTCTTTTCAAACTTTGGAGCTATTGTGACATTTGCAATTCTGGGAACATTTATTTCTGCAATTGTTACAGGTCTTCTCGTGTGAGTATTCCTTTTACCAGTTAATTATCTGTCAATGAAAATAGAAACAAGAGGAGAAAAGTGTTTTACATTCTTCCGTTTAATGATTTAATAAATTCAAACTGCTTTCACATTTGATGTTACAGATATCTTGGCGGTGTAATGTACCTCATGTACCAACTTCCATTGGTTGAATGTCTTATGTTTGGTGCTCTTATTTCCGCAACAGATCCTGTCACTGTTCTCTCCATTTTCCAGGTATAATTTTGTTTTAAATTTGACATGCTTTCTTTTCCTCAGGGTGAATGTCTTTTTACCATACAATCCTAGAACAGTAAATGGGTATTCAGATGCTTGAGGGGGTTAGTGAGTTGCAAACTCAATTCTACAGATCTAGAAGGGGGACATGATGCTTTCTTTTTGTTCTCTAGTGATATAGTATGTATGCGAATTCGCCGTGAAATCTTGTGTTTAGGAACAATTTGGTAAATCTAATTAGTCCGTAAACAATTGAATAGTTACATCCATGATGTTTATGGTATGCCAGCTGTCATGCCCTTTTGCCTCTAGTGTTCCTGAATCCCAACTAGACTGTTATAAAGGTCTACTTTTTATGTGTAAGGTGTGCTTAGTTTGAGAGAAAGGAATTTTAGTGATGGTGTGGTGAGGGTGTTTTATCTGTGCCCCATTCGAACCTCGATGTTACTAGTGTATTGTAGTTTGAATATGAGTCATCACTAGCTATGTACAATGATAAGCGGATGGGAATATATGTGCACAATATATGGGTGTTGTGGTTTAGAGTTTACATAAAATAAAGATACAAGGTTAAATGTATCTATCTATGTGGTTATATATAATTAATATTATACTGTTACTTAGTGTTCCTATTTTAGTCCACACTATTAGGAAACGTAACTTCTCGCAAATCATAAGCCTGAATGTATTGTTGTGAACTAAAAATTTTGGGTTAAAAGAAAGACCAGAAGTTCCTTTTGCATATCCTATTGTATCTTTATGAACTTGTGGTCATCATTCTTGTATCCGGTGTAATCTGCATTTGTTGTGCATCCTGTTGCACTTGCACCTGATACATGGATTCACCAAGGGTTGGACGCATCCAATGCTTTTAGAATTTAGAGATTTGATAGCTTCTTTGAGCTACTTTAATGCTCTATGCTTGGGTTGTTATGGGCAAGGGTCTTAAGTTTAATGATGTGAGGGGTGGCAAAAGTGTCTGCAAAGCATCACAAGGATATATCCATGGTGATAATGCTGTTTAACCCTTCCGCCGATTCTACCACCAATACCTTCTAATATTAAGCATTTTAGTGCTTGGGCTGTTCTAGACCATTAAGCATTACAAGTTTGATGTTTGGGCTGTTTTCAATCTTCTTTAACCAGGGTTTTGTTTTCGAGATATATCTTAGACCATTAGGAACCATTTTAATTCAAATCTATGCATGTATGATACTTCATCCAGTTTCTGCTATCAATGTTCCTTCTCCGAATTTTTTGATAGTTACTTGTTCATATAGCAGCTCTTTACTTCAGATTTTTTATGCTCTGCAAAATCATTGTAAATTGAGAATAAACTTTTGCTTCTACTTTTTGGTTTCAGTAATGCTTACCTGATCTTTACTCTTATGCCTTAGGTGATTTTTGTTGACCATCTTTAGATCAGTACCAAATTCTTCAACAAAACTTTTATATAACGTCTTCAGAGAATATCTATTCTTAATCAGTTCTATATGATCATATATACTTTGGGAACTGTAGGAGCTTGGAACAGACATGAATCTCTATGCATTGGTCTTTGGTGAATCAGTTTTAAATGATGCAGTAAGTTTGATTCTGATCTCACTTATCCTAGTCCCATATAATGTGGATATTTATTCTCATATTGACTCTTTTTTGGTTGCATTGGTGTGTTCTCTCTTCATATGTTGCACAAATCATAGATGGCAATTTCATTGTACAGGTTTGAATTTCTTCAATTTTACTTTCCATGTTCAGTGAGGCACGGTTTACATTATTTAATAAGGGAAGATGAATTAACAGCATGTCATGATACATTTTGTAGGACAATGTCATTGGTAAAGAGCAATTCGTCTGGACAAAATTTCTTCTTGATAATCGTCAGGTTTCTAGAGACTTTTGTTGGTTCCATGTCAGCAGGTCAGCTAATGTAGGCTTATGCTTTTGTTGATGCAAATAGTTGTGAGTTCATTACGTATATTATACGTTTTGGTGATAAAAGATGCCAGATTGCCAAAATATGATTTTGTTTTGTTGACGAGGATACAAAATTAGATACTTAACAACAAGGTAATAGCCTAAAGTCCTATGAAGAATGGATCCCAACTTGAACTGTCACTATACTTTAACCAAGATCTCTAACAAACCAACCTTATTGTCAAAAAATTCGAAAGTAATATAGTGATTGTGCTACTTTCAAAAGAAACCATGGTGATAATGCTTAATATTAGAAGGTATTGGTGGTTGGGTGCTTCACCTTGCAAATTGGGATAATGCATGAAACTTCACGTGCTTGTCTTAGCATGAGAGGGTTCGTGAGTACATTGACCGTCTTTCTGGTCGCTTGTAAAGTGATATTTTTTTTAGGTCGTAAAATTCCTATTAGTAGGATGGCCACTTTTGTTAGGATGTTGGTATTACCTTTACTGTCTTGTATCATTGTACTCTTCACATCTCACCCCTATTTTCGGGTGTGTGTTTGGTTGACGACTCTTATTTTAGGGGAATTAAGGTTGACAGCAAACCTCTCAAAGTGAGATTTTTTTTTGTTAAACCATCACAGATCACTAGTTTTAGGATTTAGGTGAATGGAAGCTCCTCAAATATGGTGCCCTTTAGTGCAGTATGATTTTTCTGGTACCTTTAGTGTTGTTAGTGACCAACAATTGGATGACACATGACACCGGTTTAGGTTTTTGCTGATATATTTAATAATGTGATATAGGCCTCTAGCGTGTCTTTTGTACTTGCATTATGATACACGGCAATAATTACATTAGCATGATCTTCAGGCCCCGTGAGTAATAATTCCCATGAATGTTAGTTATATCACTCACATGGATACAAAATATATATAACAATGCGTTTTGCTTTTCATTATTGTTTATAATTCATTGAGATTACTCTGATTGTATCATATTTGCATGACAGGTGTTGGAGTTGGATTTACATCTGCTTTGATATCCTTATTGTAGTGATTATTGTTCTGCAATTATGTACTGTTTCTCTTGGTTTTTGTTGTAAAACCTTAACTGCAGGAACCTATTTAAGTATGCGGGCTTGGACATTGATAAGTAAGTGCCTCGTTATTATGTCATTTATGAACTTGTCTCACCTTTTGAACCTGTACTGACTGAGGAACACATTATGCTTTTAGTCTACAGAACTTGGAATGCTGTCTGTTTGTTCTTTTTCCGTACTTCTCGTAAGCTCACTACTTAGTATCTATTTTCTATTTCGTTAATGTGTTGAGTGTACCCCCTTTGTGTGATTAGTGATGGACAAAATCAAATTCAGGTACATGCTAGCAGAAGGACTTGGCCTCTCCGGTATCGTGTCAATTTTGTTCACAGGAATGGTTAGTGAATATATGTTTTTGGCTGCAGAGAGATTTATCACATTTTATTGAAAAGATTCTCAAAGAACATATCCGTACATTTAAATTTTGCTAGGTTATGAAGCATTATGCCTTCTCAAACTTGTCAGAAAATTCTCAGAAATTTGTGGCTGCTTTTTTCCATTTAATATCATCCTTAGCTGAGACATTTGTGTAAGGAATCCTCTTTTTTTTTTTTTTTTTTTTTTCCCACTTTCCAGTATATAATTTCTTTAGTATTTATTGGAGTTGATTCTAATCTTGTAGCTTTTTTCACGCATGTTCTTACTCATTATTTGTTGGATTTCACGCAGATTCATATACATGGGTTTCGATATTGCTATGGAACAGCACAGCTGGTCCCACATTGGATTCATCTTTTTTTCTATTGTATCCTTGAGTTATTAGCTATTATGTCATAAGTCCTATACAATTTATCGAAGCAGATTGTAGTATTTCTTAACTTGCTCCTGGATCGTCTCAGATCTTTATTGGATTAGCAAGGTATGCATGATTTATGATTCGAGTATTGTTTTAATTGGTTGTTGACTTGTTTGCTTGCATTATTTAAATGCATAATATTCTTCTTGTGTTTTGGTTGGTGATACTTTTGCCATGAAAATAATTTCAATACTGCTGGAAATAGTTGCTGATTGATTTTTATTTTGCGAAGGGCTGCAAATGTCTTCACTTGTGCATACTTGTTAAACTTGGTTCGACCTGCTCAGCGACAGATACCAGTAACACATCAGAAAGCACTTTGGTACAGTGGTAAGCAGAGAAAAGGTTCAACTTTGATTAGGCGTCACTGAATCATTACTAAATATACAAACATTATGCTGAATCAGGACTTAGAGGGGCCATGGCATTTGCCCTTGCTTTGCAATCAATTCATGATCTCCCAGAAGGACATGGACAGACGATATTTACTGCAACTACTGCGATAGTCGTCTTAACGGTAGGCAAACTGACTTTCAATTGATAAGTTATTACTACTTTTCAATATACTTAAGTTCACCAATTCACCTGAAAAATGTGCATTCATGTATATTTGAGATATGCATGGGCTAAATATCAGGCAACATTTGATATAGTTAAACAACAGGCAACATTTGATATAGTTAGAAGATATGCATGGGCTAAATATTTGAGATAGTTAAAATTTCCCACCAAGTCTTGCATTAGGTCAAAAAAAAAATAAAATAAATAATAAAAAAAAATAAAAGTGTAGATTGGCAGGGACACCTCAACCCTGTGTACCATAATGGTACCCATCAACCCTACCCAGCAAAGGTTTGATGCCTGTAAAATACCTCCACCCAATACCCAGCCATGCTGCGGATCGGAATCGAACTCGCGTCCTTTGTTAGGTCAAGACATCACATGGCTGGGCCCAGGCTTCTAAGGCAGCTGGTTGATATCATTAGAGCTTATGGTCCCTAAGTGAGGACTTCCCGGTCGGTCACCCAACCCGGTAAGGCGGCTTTTCTTCCTCAAAAAGTGCAACCTTTGCCCCCGTCTTGCTTAAGCATCTACCACTAGACCACAAAGTCTTGCATTATCGTAGGTCCTCTGGAATTACTCCTTTATATGTCAATAATTTGATTTTGGGAATCTTTATTGGATCAACTGGTAAACTATACTCATGAGTACAACAACAACAACAACAAACCCAATCCCGCCGGGGCAGGGTATTGGGGAGGTAGAATGTAGACAGATCCTACCCCTACCCCTACCCCTACCCCTACCCCAAGATAAACCCGGGAGTAGAGAGACTGCTTCCAACGAGAAAAAAGAGAGCAACAAAGACAATAAATAACAAGCAAACGAAAGCAGGCAAAAGCAAGCAGGAAAAACCAACAAACAGAGCCAAAAACAGGCAGGAAGGGGAAACGGGCAAAAACACAAGCAAAGGAGCACAACTACAAAGCCTAGACAAAAACAAAGAGCCAAGGCACTAAAAAAGCAGACAAACCTAAGGAGCAACACAGAGCAAAGTAAAGCAACGCACGGGGCCTAAAGCTGAGGCAAAGCAAAAACGAGGCACCAAAAACCAAAATGCAGGGGGTAAGAAAAGCAGGCAAACCTACGGGAGCAACATAGAGCAAGGAAAAGCAACGCACGGGGCCTAAAACTAAGGCAAAGCAGAAACAAGGCACCAAAAACCAAAGTGCGGTGGCAAGGCAACAAAGGGGCACATAAAAAGCCTAACACCCAAAAACAACCTAAACCAACAAAGCACCTAGCCGAGACTACCCGCAGATCCTAATTCTATCTCTCCACGCCTTCCTATCTGAGGTCATCCTCGGACAAGAGAAGCTCCTTCATGTCGAGCTTAAGTCTATCCTCCCACCTGAGTTTGGGTCTACCCCTTCTTCTCACACCATCTACTACAAGCGCTTCGACTCTTCTTACCGGCGTTGATTGTGGCCTCCTCCTGACATGACCGAACCACCTCAACCTTCCTTCTCTCATCTTCGAGATAATATTCTCGACTTCGAGTTTTGCTCTGAAAACTCCATTCAGGATCATGTCAAGCAAGGTTTTAACACAGGTCTCCGCCACCTCAACCCTGTTAGCATGGGCCTTGGAGATGGGCCAACACTCAGACCCGTACAACATAGCCGGTCTAATCGCCACCTTATAAAATTTTCCCTTTAACTTTAAGGGGATTTTCCTGTCACAAAGGACTCCCGACGCCGCCCTCCATCTCGCCCAACCAGCTCTAATCCGGTGGGTTACGTCCTCATCTATCCTCCCTGATTTGTGAATCATCGATCCCAGATATCTAAAAGCCTCCTTGGGTGGCAGGATCTGGTTACCAATACGAATATCAATTTCTTCGTGGTGACCTGACTCGATCCTCCCAAAATCACATCTCATGTATTCAGTCTTCTCTCTACTCACCCGAAGACCCTTGTCTTCAAGAGCCTCCCTCCAGTTCTCAAGTCTGCTGTTTAACCCTTCCGCCGATTCTGCCACCAACACAATGTCGTCAGCAAAAATCATGCTCCACGGGATGCCCTCTTGAATCCCTCGAGATAACTCATCAAGAATCAAGGCGAAGAGGTAAGGGCTAATGGCAGAACCCTGATGGAGCCAACATCCACAGGAAAAAACTCTGAGATCCCCATTGTGGACCGTACACGGGTCTTAGCCCCCTCGTACATATCCTTAATGACCCTCACGTATCTCCTTGGGGTTCCTTTATCGATAAGAGTTCTCCAAATCAACTCGCGTGGGACACTATCGTATGCCTTTTCGAGGTCAAGGAACGCCATATGCAGGTCCTTTTGTCTTTCTCTGTACTTCTCCATGAGACTTCTGAGAAGGTGTATAGCCTCAATCGATGACCTTCCTGGCATAAAACCAAATTCACCATCGTCTCCCTTCTCAACCTTCTATCGATAACTCTCTCCTAAAGCTTCATGGTGTGGCTAAGAAGCTTAATGCCCCTATAATTGCTACACACTTGCACATCCCCCTTGTTCTTGTAGATGGGGATGACTTCACTGAGTCTCCATTCTTCTGGCATCTTAGCCTCGGAGAAGATCTTGTTGAAGAGGCAAGTCAGCCATTCTACCCCCTCGTCACCCATACACCTCCAAGCTTCTATGGGGATTTGGTCCGGCCCTACTGCTTTGTTTCTTCCCATCTTCTGTATTGCAACCTTCATCTCTGGTTGGCTAATCCTCGAATAGTAGCACTCTGGCCGTTGGCTAGGGTTCTCTTCTTCCCCGCTTTCTTCAGTACTTCCTCCGTTGAAAAGAGAGGAGAAATACCCTCCCCATCTTTTCCTAATATCCTCTACGTTCACAATGGTCCGTCCGCCTTCATCTTTGGTATATTTAACGTTTTCTAAATCCCTCCTCCTTCTCTCTCGGGCTTTAGCAATCCTGAATATATCGTTAGCCCTATACTCATGAGTAGTTGAACAAATAATTTAAGTGAATATTTGCTATTGCATAGAATGCATCATTTTGACACATACCTACCTTGATGCCTAGGGATATAATTGAGAGTCTCTTGGTCATTTGATTAGAATTCGTTTTAATTGTTGGATGCTTGGACACAAGTGTTGTAATTTTCGAACTTGCTTAGTCATCAAATTTGTAACCGTTTGACCTAGATACTCGAGTATTCTTTTTAAACCTTGAGGTTACCATATTATGGCAAGGTACAGTTTCTTTGTTGAACTGCTTAATTTTTGGTCCCTAGCGCCCTATAGGTGTAGGAAGTAAAAGTTTACGTAGAAAAAAACCCAGCACTCTTAAAGTCACGCGTAGTTATGGTCGACAGTTTAGGTATAGAGCAGAGGTGGAACTCGTGAGGTTGTGAAAATTGGTCACGTAACTGGGTCTTTGCTACATGTAATATGGTGTTCGACAGTTTAGCTATATACATGTAATACGGTCACGTATCATTGGTTGGTTCTATATTGCTCTCTTCAGAATGCTAAATGGCTGTTATTGTTTCCTTGTGTGCCTTCACCAGATTAGTCACCATATAAGCATCAAGACCCTTAAATGGTAACATAAGTTTAACATATATCTACAGTGCTAATATGTATTAATTAATAAGTACATCATATGACCACTTGTTGGGAGCTGTAAGTACTAGAAACTGTTCACATTATACAGTTAAGCTAATCATTAGTAACTTGTAATTTCTGCATCGTAGATGAACTCTGCACCCTGTAGGCATGGGAGTTTTGCAAATGGTAAACACAGCTACTTTTTGGATTAGTAACAATTCATTAGGATGATCCTTCTGTATGTAAAAAAAAAGTAAAGTAACTCCCAATACCGTCTTCCAAGGGTTATGGGTCCAATACGTCGAAGACGGTGTATGGGAGGTTGAGACTAGACAGCCTTACCCCTACTAAGGTAGAGAGGCTGCTTCCGGTTCTACAAGGTAGAAAAGGACCCGGCTTTTGTAGGGAGTGAGGATCGAACCCTTGACCTCTCGGTTGAGAGGCAAGGGGTTTTCCAACTGATCCAACCCTACTTGTTTGAGGAATCCTACAAGTAGTAATTCATAGTGTTTGAACATTAAATTAAACCTCTAAAGTGTTCTGACTAACATCATCTTCAACCTTCCCATTTCAGTAGCATTCTGACAAATCTTGCAAGAATCAATAACATTGTAGCTTCTTTTTAAATTTGACCATGATGAGGTCTCCTTGGAATAAATAAACTAAGAATTGGCAGGGATCCTACATATAGTAGTGCACATTCTTTATCTGTAAACCTCTTAAAGTATTCTGACAGACATCATCTTCAACCTTTCTATTTCAGTCGTATTCTAACTCATCTTGTAAGAATAAAATTTTGAAGCTTCTCTTCAGATTTTACCCTGATGAGGTCTCAAATAAGTAAAAATGAAAACTAAATTATTGTAACTCTATACTTTGTGATCTCGTTTCTCTTGTAATCTGTAAGCAAATGCAGAGATGCATCTAACATGGTATTATGTCATGCAGGTCTTACTTATAGGAGGCTCAACGGGTACTATGCTTGAAACTTTACACGTTGTAGGAGATACCCATGATGGCCACTTGAATGATGTGAGTATTGCAAAAAATTTCAACTTAATTAATATCATTAATAGCATCATAAAAAAGGGGTGTTATTTGTTAACAATTTCTATACTATGTGATATACGTAGCTGTAATGGTCATTAGTTTTTAGCTTGTCTAGGCGCATGTGGCCTAGTCAACCTGCCTTCATATATATTAAAAAGTGTTTTTCAAGTTCCATTATATGTTATCTGAGTTATGACTTTCAGTACTGAAACTATAATTTGAAAACAATGCAACTATAGGTGGCAAAAGCGACGGGCATTAGTGGTCAAATCTAGCTAGGCATTGCCATAAATAAGATAATGTATTGTAATAATGCGACACTAAATTTCTTCCGTTATTTTGGCTTCAGAGCTTCGAAACTAACAATGGTTACGTGGCTCCCTATGACGATGAAGAGTCGTCATCATCTGGGAACAGGCTAAAGATGAGACTTAAAGAATTTCACAGAAGGTTCTTGAACACCTAGTTTGTTTTACGTTGTTATCATTTTTACTTCTTTTTCTAACTTTTATTGGTTTGTTGGAAGCAGTGCTGCATCTTTCAGCTCATTAGATAGGAACTACCTTACCCCATTCTTCACTACTCAAACTGGAGATAGGGATGACAATGATGATAGTAATGGTAAGTAGCGTTCTATTTAATCTTCAATACTATTCATTTTAAGCCTAGATGGAATGATTCATATGTCAAGAAAGCTTTTTTTAACGCCAAAGACCCACGCATAACAGGTTATACACATTTTAATACACCTATGTCTCAACTTAGACTTGAACGCGTAACCTTTTTGGTTGATGAGCCACCGTTCATATGTCAATAAGCTAAATTATCTGTTGTAAATGTTTTGTACTAATGTTTGGAAACTTTTTTTGGTTGTCAGCGGACGACTCTTTACTGAGATCTAGAAGAGAAGGTTTCCATTAGCAGAATCATATTTGAGATGAAATTGGATGTTGAATGTTAGAATTCTACAAAATGAAAGATGTGCATCCCCAGAAAGAGTTAGACATAGGCAGATTCGATACACTTAGTATACAACTTCTGTACATGATTAACGTAGATGAAGAGGGGGAGTTGGAGATGTTGTTTACTTTCACGACTATAAATTGCATTCTTTCAAAGATTTCACGAAAAATATTCGTTGTAAGATGCGGATTTGACCTCAATTTTCTGGAAGTTAATTTGCAGCCACAAAATTATTGCCTGTTTGGTTTGTAGATGGGTTTAGTATTAGGATTTGGATTTGAATTTGAATTTGATGTAGGTGAAAGTAAATGTATTATAAAATATACAATTTATTGTTTTAGTAATTCTATATATATATATATATATATTAATCTCTAACGACGGTGGTCATCAAAATATTGCAAAAAGTAGCCCATTAGTGGGCCCCGTTTGGTCCAATAAAGGGTGTGCTGGCTTTTTTTTTTTTGGTTTTGTTACAGCGTTGTAACAAAAACACTATATAAAAATCTGAAATTATAAAAAATCTAGTTTTAATATAAAGTATTGACTGTTAGTGGGCTTAGCATCTTCAGTCACAAGCATTATGGTTGCCATGTCCAATTGTACAAATCACAACTTAGGGGGTTATTCGGTACGGTTAGTTCAGTTAATTTTTTTTTTCTGAGTCAAACCGATTAGTTCAGTTAATTTTTTTTTTCTGGATCAAATGGAAAACCGAACCGAACAGAATTTTAATTTGATTCAATCGAACCGAAAACTGAACCGAATAACCGAAAACCGAACCCCTATAACCGAAAACCGAATAACTCAAATTACATAATTTTAATTATTTTTTTATTTAATTATATATATAGTAAACTCCAAAATACATCCCTGTAGTTTGCCGAATTTCGCACCATACATCCAAATCTTTTTTTTCTAAAATATACATCCAAAAGTTAGTAAAAGTCAAACACAATACATCATCCGTTAAAATAAGGACAAACGGCGCAAACCATTTCTCCGTTATCTCCTAACGAGATAAAAAATGTTTACACCGTTAGTCCTCTGGGTTAACTCTATTTGCACCGTTAGTCCTTTTTTACGTTTTCGTCCGCTTTTTTAAGTTTCGTCCGTTTTTTTTACGTTTTCGTCCGTTTGATTTCAAAGATTGACTTAATCAGCTGACTCGAATCATTCGAAAAATTTATAAAAATTCGAAAAAACTTATACAAATTCGAAAAAAATTTATTAAAATTCGAAAAACTTATAAAAATTGGAAAAAATTTATAAAAATTCGAAAAAAATTAATAAAAATTCGAAAAAACTTATAAAAATTAGAAAAATTTATAAAAATTCGAAATTTTTAAAAAAAATTCAAAAAATTCGAAAAATTTATAATAATTGGAAAAAATTTATAAAAATTCGAAAAAATTTATATAAATTCGAAAAAAAATTATAAAAATCCGAAAAAAACTTATAAAAATTTATAAAAATTCGAATAATTTTTAAAAATTCAAAAAATTAGAAAAAACTTATAAAAATTAGAAAAATTTATAAAAATTCGAAATTTTTTTTAAAAATTCGAAAAAACTTAAAAAAATTAGAAAGATATATAAAAATACAAAAACATTTTAAAAATTCAAAAAATTCGAAAAAACTTATAAAAATTCGAAAAATTTATAAAAATTCGAAAAAATTTAAAAAACTCAAAAAAATTTTAAAAATTCCAGTTTTTTAAAAATTTTTATCGAAAAAATATAAAAATTCAAATTTTTTCGAAAAAAATTCAAAAAATATAAAAATTCAAAATTTTCGAATTCAAAATTTTTTTATTAATTTTAAAAATTTTTCGAATTTTTAAAAAAAATTCAAATTTTTATAAATTTTTTCGAATTTTTAAATTTTTTCTAATTTTTATTAATTTTTTCGAATCTTAATAAATTTTTTCAAAATTTTGAAAATTTTTCGAATTTTTATAAATTTTTTCTAATTTTTATAAGTTTTTTCGAATTTTTTGAATTTTTAAAAATTTTTGGAATTTTTTGAATTTTTAAAAATTTTTAGAATTTTTAAAATTTTTTTCGAATTTTTATAAGTTTTTTCGAATTTTTTGAATTTTTAAAAATTTTGTGAATTTTTAAATTTTTTTCTAATTTTCATAAATTTTTCTAATTTTTATAAGTTTTTTCGAATTTTTACAGATTTTTTGAAATTTTATAAATTTTTTAGAATTTTAAATTTTTTTTTGAATTGTTACAAATTTTTTGAATTTTTATAAATTTTTTCGAATTTTTAAATTTTTTTTGAATTTTTACAAATTTTTTGAATTTTTATAAATTTTTTGAATTTTTATAAATTTTTCGAATTTTTATAAGTTTTTTCGAATTTTTATAAATTTTTCGAATGATTCGAGTCAGCTGATTAAGTCAATCCTTGAAACCAAACGGACGAAAACGTAAAAAAAACGGACGAAAACGTAAAAAAACGGACGAAAACGTAAAAAAAAAACAGACTAAAACGTAAAAAAGGACTAACGGTGCAAATAGAGTTAACCCAGAGGATTAACGGTGTAAACATTTTCTATCTCGTTAGGAGATAATGGATAAATGGTTTGCGCCGTTTGTCCTTATTTTAACGGAGGATGTATTGTGTTTGACTTTTACTAACTTTTGGATGTATACGTTAGAAAAAAAAGGTTTGGATGTATGGTGCGAAATTCGGCAAACCACAGGGATGTATTTTAGAGTTTACTCTTATATATATTTTTAGCACAGTTTTTTTTTCAAGCTTAAATAATATTATATTTATACTAAGAAAGAATTTTTTTTATTATTATTATTTTTTTTTAAAATATAAATACATAAAAAAAATATTTATATATATTCGGTTTTCGGTTTTCATTGCGAAATCCATATCCAAACCGATAACCGAATATTTAGTTCGGTTCGGTTCGGTTTCTTTCGTTCGTTTATGTTTTCGGTTACTATGGATATTACCCGATCCTTGAACACCCCTAATCCCAACAACTTTTACTAAAACCGCTATTGGCCATCTTTTGTGGAAACTAGGGATGAGCACGGTACCAGAATGGTATGAACTCGTACCGAATTGGTAGTATTGTTTTTTTCCTGAGTATGAAAGGGGGGTATCGGTACTATACCAGATGGGTTTTCGGTACCGGAAAATCGGTACCTATCAGGCACTTTCCCCTTTTATTGATAAACCAAATAATAATAATAATAATAATAATAAAAAAAATAAAAAAAATAAATAATAATAATAATAAAGAAAATAAATAAAAAAAATCAATATTTCATGCTAGTAAAAACAGGACAAAATGTGCATTTTTTAGTGATTTCGAATCACAACATGTGAAGAAACGCAACCAACAATTAAATAAATTTTCATGTTAATAGTCTTTACTGTTACAAGATTAAATATGATGACTGTAAAACAATCAAGGACAAGATATAATTTATCTTATGTCAAGTTTTTTTGTTATTTTTTTCTAAAGAGGTTTTAAAAATTCATAATTCTTTGTTAACTGATTTTTGTGTAAATATGATCATCTCATACATGTAATCCACCATATTTCACTTAGACATACTTATCCTATAACATCAGCAATATTAAGAAAATTGTATAAATACAGTGTTATTTTCTCGTTTCAAAATAATTGTTTTCAGAAGAAAAAAAAAAAAAAAACACATTTAAAAAAAAATATAACTATTAACATTTTACTTTAGAAATGATATATCCTCCTACTTTTTATTCTTATTTATCTTACTACCCATATGTGTGTGTAGGTGGATAATTAGGAACATTTAACTAATTATTTAGTGATTTGTTTGAGTTTTGTTATTCCCATTTTGATTACGTGTATTTTGGTAAAATTGACATATCTTACATAGAGCTTGGTTCAACACAGTTTAAAAGAAAAAAGAAAAAAAAGAGAAAAAATTGGATCAATCCTAACAACTTATTTTTCAAACAAAATTATAAACCCGCTTACGCCATATTTTATAAAATTAATGTCTCATAAACAAATGATTTTTAATGATTTTTTAGTAAAACTAATTAAACTATCATGTCGAACAAAAAAACATCTTTCATTAGATGTGTACTTGTAATTTTGTAAATACTTTCGAGAAACCTTTTTTTTTGAGTTTTTTGGTAAGTGTTGAAATTTACGCTCAGAAAATCACATGTGATTTGTAATTCTAAAAATCACATGTGATTTATAATTCTAAAAATCATATATAATTTGTGAAATCGTATGTGACTTGTGATCTGGACTATAAAGCTCACATCACAATATTCACTACCCATGTAAAAAAACGGATTTTTTTTTTTTTTTTTTTTTTTTGTTTTGTCAAAAGGGTATTGAAATGCCTGTTTTTTGAAAGATAAAAAAATTTCTTGTACGATAGTGCATTTTTTGTCGCTTAATGATTTACCATTTGCAAAATATTTTTGTTTTTTTAGGAAAAGATGAAAAGTAGGTTTTTCAATTTTTATGGAAAAAGAAGTAAATAAAATTGCTCAATTCAAATTTTTAATCTTTTTTTTTCTAATTTTTGTTGAAGTCACTATTTTAAACACGTAAACAACTTGATGCGGAATGAAAAAGTAATATTGATAGTATATGAGGGATTGACATCCTTTAATTTTAAGTTCAACATTGGTTCTTATAAGATGAGTCACTTTAAATTTAAAATAAATGACTCATTAGTTTTTTTTTATGTGATACAATATGACTAGTTATATTGAAGTTAATATTAGAAGATATCTATTCGGATATAAGTATCAGTTATTCAGTTATTTTACTTCAAAAATAAAATGTCAAAATAGTGACAAGTTTGATTATAGTACGAAGGTTGGCATATAGATAAATTTATTTTGTTACTTTACCTTGATTTTCTTTTATGTTTGTTGAAATCTAAAACTATATACCATAATAAACAAGGAAAAACAAAATTTAATCATAAACGTATACAATTAAATATGAGCATATAAATGTCTTGTTATGTTAACCGTTGCAAACCCAATTTGAAAAAAGTTAGCAACGGCTAGTTGAAACAAACCCCATCTTCCATCATCTCCCCCATCATCTGTTTCCGAATTCTTTCATTTCACTTCAATCATGAGCAATACTTCCGTTACAACCGCAGTCGATCAGGGCGGGGCACCTCCCCTCCCTCAACGACGGCCTCGTGTCCGAGAAGTCAGCTCCAGATTCATGTCCCCAGCCCCCTCTTCCTCATCATCTACTACCGATCTACATTCCGTAACTGCCAAATCACCTTTAAATAGACCTAAACACTCTCCCGCACCCGATAGGTCATTAAGACCCTCTCCTTCTCCATCTCAAAGACGCCTTTTACTCGTTCGCAGCCAAGAACACGAACACCACTCTTCTTCCAATGAAAACATTCCGGAAACTGTTCGGAGTATGGATTATACTAAAAACGAATCGCAAAGGAAGCCTCGTGTTAAGCTTTTTAAAGAGAATGAGTCTAGTAATAATCAGATCTCGAAATCGTCATCGACTGTTTTGAGAACAAATAAGTCAACCAGATCTGATACACCGGCTCCTGTTTCTACTTGTGATAGGATTGTTCCTTCGCGGTTTATGCTCCCACACCGTCAAACTCAAACCGATGCTGCAAAGCTCTTGCGGCTTACCTTTTCCTCTGCTGCTTCGAGTGACGACACAGTTGTTTCTCAACCGGAGTCGGAATCAGAATCAACTTCATGCCCTAATTCGCCTATTTCATCTCAACAAAACCGAACTTGGCCACTTCCGGATACAAGATCTTCTATAACAAATGACGATACTTTATCAGCAAGATTGCTTATTCGAAATAGTAGTGCTAATTGTCCGACGTCATCTAAGTTTTCTACACCTTCACTTTGTTCACGGTCTCTTAATTTTCCGCCTTCTCAGAATTCATTCAAAAGTAGTAGCGATAGAAGTGTCTGTAAGCCGCCAATTGCAGCTTCGATAAGTGTGGAAAAGGAAAACCGTAACCTGCCTCCACAACCAGTTAGTAATAAAGCTGTAGTGGATTTAAGGAAGGGAAAAAAGGCGCAAGAGGAAATGCATTCTTTAAAAATGCTGCATAATCATTATTTGCTGTGGCGATATGCAAATGCAAAAGCGCAAGTATCTATGGAGGTCCAGAGAACGGAAATGGAGGTTTGTTAATCCTTGTTGTTGATTTTAATTAGTGGTAGCGAATAATTCTTTTAATCGATATTTGTCATCGTATTGCACTATGATTATGGAATAATTGTTCCTAGTATTGTTCTAATTATTGTTTTTTCTTTCTGTAGAAACAATTTTTCTCTCTTGGAACTGATATATCGCATCTACGTGATACTGTGAAGAAGAAGCAAGCTGAACTTGCGGTACTTCAACGAATACAAGCTCTTTCCACCATTGTTGAGGCTCAGGTTAGTCTGATTTATAGATAAATAGCTTTTGTTTCTATATAAAAAAGAGTTTATTTTAACTTTTTGTCAAAAATTAGTTATGTCGATTTTATGATTTGATAATATGTGATATGTAATATGACTGAGCAATGAGAGTAAAAGACTAAAAGCTGATCTAGAGAGTTACACAGATGCAGATTTAGACTTACAACATTTAAAAAATCCATCATTTTTTCTGCAAAATTTTGTTCAACACCATTCTTTCATTGCCTGTAAAAACTATGTTGGATACAAACTTATACTGCATAGTTTTTCTAAGGTGTATGTTGGATACAAACTTATACTGCATAGTTTTTCTAAGGTTATTGTAGTACTATTTAGGAATAAGATAAGAGCACTAGTTGTGTAATGTCATAATAAAAGTCACAGGGTGAAAGATTCAAAAAAGAGTGTCCAAGTTATTTTTATAGGTGACTGTATCTGTATTTCTTGCTAATATTTCGTGCTCTCACGTCCTTGGTAGTTACATGGTTTGATATCAATGATGAGTTGGTCTAGTGGTTGGGACTTCCCTTGGTGACCTTTAGGTCTCAAGTTCAAATCCTACTAATGCCAACTTTGAGATATTAAGAAGTCCTTCTATGAGGGCTTGGCTTGGGTATACCAGGTTCAAGTCTGAGGGGGCAGGTTTACCCCTATTAACGTCGTGCCTTCGGCGTTAGTAGGGGTTTCCCCATCGGGTATTTGAATAGGCATTCCTACTTCGAGGGAGCTCTCTAGCGCGGGCCCGGTTAAGACAACGTAAGCTAGACCTCCCGCTGTCGAATCGCGACACGAAGTTTCAACGAAATTCACCTTTCAAAAAAAAAAGTTACATGGTTTGACAGACAAGAGGGCATGTCACTTGTAGACTTTCATATTTTCATTTCTATTAGAAGTTATTTCCTGTACAAGAAGAATTAAGTTTTGTAATGTGTTAATTTAGATGCCATACCTTGATGAATGGTCGGCTTTGGAGGAAGATTACACACATTCCTTGTCAGGAGCGACAAATGCTTTAACCAACTCTTTGCTGCGGCTTCCTGTTAGTGGGAATGTTCAGGTACTACATTGTTACATTACATTTTCTCTTTCTCTTCATTTTATCAATAACTATGAATATGTTTTGAGCGGAATTTGTTGCAGGTTAACATAAAAGAAGCAGCAGAGGCTCTGGATTCGGCAGTAAAAACTACAGACATGATAGTTAACCACATGCAAAGTTTTTTGCCTAAGGTAATATTACAAGTATGATACATGAGTTATACCAACTTTTCACATCTTCTTCATTGTCAGTGCACTTCAAAGTGAAAGGATGATGTTGATGACTATAAGGTTTATAGGATTTCTTATGTTTTGTTGATTTCTCTTTATATCCCATTTGACATGTACATCACTAATTCCACTGGTTAGTGTCATTGAGAATTGTTTTAGCCCTATAGAATCACCGTAAAGCTCTAACAGACAATTATCAGTTTTCTAATAACATATATTTAAGCATGAACTGCATATGTGAGTCTTTGTTGCATCTCTGTCTATTGAACCTGTTATGAGTGTAGAATATGCTGTTCGGGCTTCATAGGGCAGTTCCAAGTCCCAACATCTCAGTTAGACAATTGCTTTGTTAGGTAATGGTTGAGGTTTTTGGGAGCTGCATTGGATAAGAAAAAAAGGTAAATATATCGTGTTTTGTGTTCAATCTTGGGCTGCAGTTATCATATAGTGATGGGACGGGTATGCTTCTGAATCAGAATTGTTAAGTCCTAGGTTTGTGGACTGCTAACAATTTCTACCATGGGTCTCAAGTTGTTTTAGGTATCTTTAGGTAACATTTTTTTTGGGCATTCGATGTTGTAAATGGTACCATATACCATGTTAGTGTTGAAAAGGTGTGGAGTCCTCATCCATATACTAGCTTGGTAGGACTGTAGGGAGAGTGAAATAAGGATGAACAGTTGTGTGGCATTGAACATGAGGCCCACATATACAGCATAGGATCAGTATATCAGGACCTAACAACACTAGCATATCTGCTCACCTTATTTGTTAAACAGGTTTTTGTTTGTTGCCGATGTTATGGGACTATCCATCTAAATTCTTTCAGTTCTCAAGTTTAAAAACATAAAACGTTTATGCCTTCAAGGAAAATCATCAACATATTTCCTACAGCAAGCGACCAATTACTTTGTAGGCACTTTAAGCCTTTTTAGGATAATTGTGACCAACGTGATTTCTCAAGTGTCAATGTGATTTTCGTATTATGATAAAATGGTTGGTCCTTGGTTGCTATGTAAGCAAACAAGCAGGTCTAAGGGACTTTATTGACTGCTACTTTTTGCATTCTTTTGGTGCATTAGTACATTATCTTGGTAATAACATTATTATAACTTTGATAGAAGTTGGTCAATTACAAATTATCTACTCGTATCTGTTTCAGGCAGAAGAAATGGATACTCTAATATCAGAACTAGCAAACGTTAATGATGTAGAAAAAGCACTAGTTGAGGAATGTGGAAATTTATTGGCAAAGACGCACACATTACAGGTTAACATATTGCTTTTCCACGTTCATTGTTGCTTGTGTAGCATTAGAGAATAAAGACTTCAGGCTCCTGCAATTTCTATTGATTTTGACTTTTGAGCTGACCCGATTTGCTTAATTTGCAGGTGGAAGACTGCAGTTTACGGGGACATCTAATGCAATTACGGTGCTCATAAAACAACAATATGGCACATCTGTTGTCCATAGACCAAAGTGCGAGAAAAGGAGGGTTTGTTGGTGGAATGGCTGTTGAATTTTGTCAAAGAAAATTTCATTGTATGCAAAGAAAATAAGATTTGTATCCAATATAGTAACCATAGATAATAAAATGGTCTTGTTTTGTGTGCAGCGATCGAGTTACACAAATATATGTTTATGTAAGTGCATGCTCATCCTGTTTACTTGAATGTGGGCAGATGCATGATACCTGAAATATGAAAGCATATTAAAGAGTGATGGTTCACAACCGCGACCAAAACATGATCAGAAATTAATTGATTACCATCGATTTAAAATGATATCAATGGTTGAGCTTAAGAACTTTTTAATATTTCACATATTTTTTATAATTTAAATATCTCTTAAACCGTTGATCGTTAAGCGAAAATAATTATACAATCGCGAAGAGCATTTAATTATCTTTCTATAAACGGACACTTTGATATACTTTCGACAAAAAAGATTTTTTCATTCTTTTCATGTTCTTTTTCGTCTTTTTTTTTTGTTTTATTTTTTCATTATTGAAATTTGCATGAAAAATCACATGTGATATTAGTGTTAAATTACATATGATATGTAATATCACATGTGATATTAGTGTTAGATCACATATGATATATAATATCACATGTGATATTAGTATTAAATCACATATGATTTTTTCATGCAAATTTCAGTAACAAAAAAAACGCAAAAAAAAAAAAAAAAAAAAAAAAAAAAAAAGTGAAAAAAACGAAAAAAAATAAATAATTTTGTCGAAAGTATATTGAAGTGCCTATTTGTAGAAAGATAATTAAATGCTCATCGTAACGGTATATTTTTTTCGCTTAACGATTAACGGTTTGAAAGATATTAATATTTGAAAAAAGAGGATGAAAGTGGGTTTTTTAAATTGTTGGGATTAATCTCATCCATTAGATCAAATAAAGATGAAGGGTGTAGATTAATCTATTGGTATGTAAAAAAAGTTTGGTTCTCAAATTAATCTTAAATCCTATACTATTATATAAAAATCAAGATCGAGGGGTGCAATCATAGAAATTAGTTTACGAGCCGTTAATCGTTAGACAAAACAAATTATACCGTCACGACCAACATTTAATTATCTATCAATAGAAGGGCACTTTAATATACTTTCGACAAACTTTTTGTTTTTCATTTTTTTCACATTTTTTTGTACGTTTTTTTTTCTTTCTTTTTTTCTTCCTATCTGAAAATAGCATGAGAAATCACATGTGCTCAATCACTAATTTTTGAATATTCTAATAATATCACATGTGATATTAGTGTTAAATCACATTGATATGTAATATATGTGATTTAACACTAATATCACATGTTATTATTAGAATATTTAAATTAGTGTTTAATCACATGTGATTTTTTCATGCATTTTTCAGTAATGAAAAAAAAAAAAAAAAAAAAAAAAAAATGGAAAAATTGAAAAACACGATTTTTTTTTTTTTGTCGAAAGTATATCAAAGCGGTCTATCTATAAAAAGATAATTAAATGCTCGTCGTAATGATATATTTTTTTGGCTTAACGATTAACGGTTGAAAGATATTAATATTTGAAAAAAAAGGATGAAAGTGTGTTTTTTAAATTATTGTGATTAATCTCATCAATTAGATTAAATAAAGATGTAGGGTTGAGATTGATCCATTGATATGTAAAAAAAATTTGGTATGTAAATGATCTTTAATCGTATTATATATATATATATATATATATATATATATATATATATATATATAATATATATAAATATATATATAAGGTCAGGATCGGGTGCGGATTGGATTTTAAATAGGGATGTGCGGATAATGTCACAATATTATTTATTTATTTATTTTTTGAAAAATCAAAAAAATCTGAAAAGAGAAAAAAGAAAAGAAAAAGGACAACAAATAATTAAGAATTGCTGACAAAAAAAAAAAAAATTTCAAAAAAGAATCGTTTTCATGGTTAAAATGTATTATGATACCATGGTTTTTTTTAATATCACTGTAACTATAATACATTTTTTTTGAATTTTTTTAATATCACCGTAAATTTTTCTTAATATCGCAATAAAAAAAAACAATTAAATTAAGTTTTTTACTAATATCAAAATAACTTTTTCAATAAAATTATTAATATCGCAGCTTCTTTTTACATATAAAACAAGTTTTATTTATTTTTTTTTTTTTAATATCATATTAAATTATTAACTATCATGATTTTTTTTTGAAAATTTTAATATCACTATAACTATCATGGTTTTTAAATATTACGGTTCATTTTTTATATGTAAAAAAAGCTTAATATCGCGGTCGGTTTATAATATCATCGTTTAATAATATCGTTAAATATCCCGGTTGGTCTCATAATCAAAAACAAAAAAGTACACAGAAAAAGCTGAAAAAATAAAAAAATGTATAAAGATAACAATAGTAAAGATCGCTCAAAAGGAAAAAAATTTAAAAAATCGTTTACATGGTCAATTGGTACCGTGAATGTTAGCGTCAGATCTTGACTTTTTATTTGGAATGGGTGGTCCAGATTTGTCCGTACGTCCTCACTAAAATAAAAAATCCGCACGCGATCCTCACTCACTCTCTCTCTCTCTCTCTCTCTCTCTCTCTCTATATATATATATATATATATATATATATATATATATATATATATATATATATAGGGTCCGGTTCTAGGGAAAAATGTAATTAGATAGAAAAGTGAAAAAAAAAGTTATAGGGTAGGATTTGAAACATCTCAAACTTCAGGGTAAGTTTTGAAACCCACCCCACACCCCCCCCCCCCCCCCCCCCCCCCGGAATTTTTTTTCCCGCCAAAAATAATTTTTTTTTGGGCAAAATTTTTTTTTCTAGGCCAAAAATTTTCCCGTCAAAATTTTATAACTATGATGCACCTTTTTATTTTAGTGCATCACAGTTATAAAATTTAGTTATAACTATGATGCACCAAAATTTATAACTGTGATGCACCAAAATAAAAAGGTGCATCATAGTTATAAAATTTTGGCGGGAAAATTTTTGGCCTGGAAAAAAGAATTTTTTATTTTTACCCCCAAAAAACACATTTTTATTTTGATGCATCACAGTTATAAAATTTGGTGCATCATAGTTATAACTAAAATTTATAACTGTGATGCACCAAAATAAAAAGGTGCATCACAGTTATAAAATTTTGGCCTGGAAAAAAAATTTTTTTTTGGCCCAAAAAATTTTTTTTTTTTGGCGGGATTTTTTTTTTCCGGGGGGGGGGGGGGGGGGGGGGGGGTAGGGTGGGGTGCGAATATACAAAACCTCCCTTAAAGAATGAAGGAAAATACAATAAGGTCCCTGTAGTTTGGTGTGAAAAAAGGGAGAGGAAGGAGAGGGTGATTTGCACTATTTTCTCACTTTTCCACCAAAGTGGCTTTTTTCCTAGAACCAATATATATATATATATATATATATATATATATATATATATATATATATATATATATATATATATATATATATATATATATATATATATATGTTGGGAATTATATTTTCATAGATTTGATGATACAAAAACAAGAAGAATGAAACATGAAGAATACTGAAATGATAAGCAAAATACGCTAAGTAGATTCTGCTGCTAGGCATAAAATGATACTGCTGGTCATTCCTGCTGGTAGTGTATCTGTTCCTGCTGGTAGTGTAACTGTTCCTGCTGGTAGTGTACTGTTCCTGCTGCTAGTGTATCTGTTCCTGCTGCTAGTGCAAACGAGCTGTTGCTAATCAGTGAGTCATTACTGCTGCCGGATGGATAAGATTGAAGAATATATTATTTGTATGAGTCACTTATATACAAAAGATAATATCTAGATATTTGATCAGTCAACAAAGTTGTAAAACAAGATACATGTTGTATCTTATTGACTGACACACGTTAGAGCAACTAGATGACTAAGCTTATCATATTGTAAAAGATCTTCCTTGTGTTATAAAAGGAAGATCTTACCCTTAGACAAAAAGTGTGATTTACAAAGACTCTAAAAGAGTGCTTAGAACTAAAACACCAAGTGTGTTCAAATGTAATCACCAAGAAAGAGTGTGTGTGGGAACATCAGACATGGGGTCTGATGTTGTTAGTTTGGTTTAGCCTCAAGGATCCTTTGATCTCTGTTATTGATAGAGGGTAACCGTACTACTATTGATCAAGTAGTATTGGGGCTGTTAGTGTAGTTAGTCGTTTCAAGGATATTAGTATCCCCGTTACAATTCATTGATGTAATCGTATTATGTTTGAATAATATTGAGACGATAAAGAGAAAGTTTGGCAAAACCTTGTTGTGATAATATTGTTTCTTTCATTTGAATATTCCGCCAATATTATCATCATGCTAGTCATAGACATAATCCTAGATCAAAGGTGTAACAACCTAGAGTCCATAAACGATCACAAAACTTATTGTTAGCTAACCTCTAAAATAAGTTTTCACAGTTGGTATCAGAGTGGGGGGCTCTGGATCTAGGAAAAGAAAAGGTTTTAGCTAAAGAAAGAAGAAAAATTCGTTTTTGCTTAATTTTTCGCAACTTTCTGCAGAGCAGTTTTGCAAAGGCTATAACTCCTTCGTTAACCGTTGGATCGGGCTGAAATTTTTGTTGAAGGTTCTTGGTATATCAAGGTAGATTCTCACTGGAGGGATCTTCAATCTGAGCCTTAGGTTGCAAGATATGCATCGTTGAAAACTGCTGCAGAAACAGTTGAGGTATGGTCGAATTTTTGGTTTTTCTTTCAAAGTTCACACACAAAGGGGAAGAATCACACACAGAAGAGAGTTGGTTCTTAAAAGATAAAAAGGCTTGTTTATCAATTTATTATTGGTGAAAAAGGTCATTTGTTGCTTATTTGAAGTTGAGGTTGAATTTTTCAAAATTGTGTTTTATCATATCTTTGGCAGAAAAGATAACTTGTTTGTGCTGCAATTTTATATGACTACGAATTGACAAACACTTAAAGGAGTAACGTTGTAGTGCTCAGTGTCTCATAGAAGATGAGTTTATTGTCAAGAGATTGAGGTCTCTCTATACATGGGTATACGTTCGAAGTCAGTTTTAGTACAAGATATAGGACACAAGGATGGTTTATTCAGCTTCATCAACAAGTTGGTAATGATTGGTTTTTCTTCATCAGTCATAAAAGCCTACAGAATTGAAGATTCGAAATGGTTAACATATGGGTTTCAGGGGAAGCTTAAATGTTTAGATGTATAACCATTTATTGTATTTGTGCAACACCACAAGGGAAAGTTATTGATTCTTACTACTATTGATTAGTATTAGTTTGTAGTTGTAAAAATCATATTTGTATACCTTTTCTATTTGTTGATGACAAAAAGGGGAATAGACATGGTGGATAGCATAGATTAAGTATGGTTTCATTCATGGTGAGATTTAATTATCTCAATTTCTCTACTTCGTCTAGGGAAATTCGTACAAGAACGTGTTTGTTTTGTAATCATCAAATAGGGGAAGATTGTTGGGAATTATATTTTCATAGATTTGATGATACAAAAACAAGAAGAATGAAACATGAAGAATACTGAAATGATAAGAAAAATACGCTAAGTAGATTCTGCTGCTAGGCATAAAATGATACTGCTGGTCATTCCTGCTGGTCATTCCTGCTAGTCATTCCTGCTGGTCATTCCTGCTAGTCATTCCTGCTGGTAGTGTATCTGTTCCTGCTGGTAGTGTAACAAGATATGCATCGTTGAAAACTGCTGCAGAAACAGTTGAGGTATGGTCGAATTTTTGGTTTTTCTTTCAAAGTTCACACACAAAGGGGAAGAATCACACACAGAAGATAGTTGGTTCTTAAAAGATAAAAGGCTTGTTTATCAATTTATTATTGGTGAAAAAGGTCATTTGTTGCTTATTTGAAGTTGAGGTTGAATTTTTCAAAATTGTGTTTTATCATATCTTTGGCAGAAAAGATAACTTGTTTGTGCTGCAATTTTATATGACTACGAATTGACAAACACTTAAAGGAGTAACGTTGTAGTGCTCAGTGTCTCATAGAAGATGAGTTTATTGTCAAGAGATTGAGGTCTCTCTATACATGGGTATACGTTCGAAGTCAGTTTTAGTACAAGATATAGGACACAAGGATGGTTTATTCAGCTTCATCAACAAGTTGGTAATGATTGGTTTTTCTTCATCAGTCATAAAAGCCTACAGAATTGAAGATTCGAAATGGTTAACATATGGGTTTCAGGGGAAGCTTAAATGTTTAGATGTATAACCATTTATTGTATTTGTGCAACACCACAAAGGAAAGTTATTGATTCTTACTACTATTGATTAGTATTAGTTTGTAGTTGTAAAAATCATATTTGTATACCTTTTCTATTTGTTGATGACAAAAAGGGGAATAGACATGGTGGATAGCATAGATTAAGTATGGTTTCATTCATGGTGAGATTTAATTATCTCAATTTCTCTACTTCGTCTAGGGAAATTCGTACAAGAACGTGTTTGTTTTGTAATCATCAAATAGGGGAAGATTGTTGGGAATTATATTTTCATAGATTTGATGATACAAAAACAAGAAGAATGAAACATGAAGAATACTGAAATGATAAGCAAAATACGCTAAGTAGATTCTGCTGCTAGGCATAAAATGATACTGCTGGTCATTCCTGCTGGTCATTCCTGCTAGTCATTCCTGCTGGTCATTCCTGCTAGTCATTCCTGCTGGTAGTGTATCTGTTCCTGCTGGTAGTGTAACAAGATATGCATCGTTGAAAACTGCTGCAGAAACAGTTGAGGTATGGTCGAATTTTTGGTTTTTCTTTCAAAGTTCACACACAAAGGGGAAGAATCACACACAGAAGATAGTTGGTTCTTAAAAGATAAAAAGGCTTGTTTATCAATTTATTATTGGTGAAAAAGGTCATTTGTTGCTTATTTGAAGTTGAGGTTGAATTTTTCAAAATTGTGTTTTATCATATCTTTGGCAGAAAAGATAACTTGTTTGTGCTGCAATTTTATATGACTACGAATTGACAAACACTTAAAGGAGTAACGTTGTAGTGCTCAGTGTCTCATAGAAGATGAGTTTATTGTCAAGAGATTGAGGTCTCTCTATACATGGGTATACGTTCGAAGTCAGTTTTAGTACAAGATATAGGACACAAGGATGGTTTATTCAGCTTCATCAACAAGTTGGTAATGATTGGTTTTTCTTCATCAGTCATAAAAGCCTACAGAATTGAAGATTCGAAATGGTTAACATATGGGTTTCAGGGGAAGCTTAAATGTTTAGATGTATAACCATTTATTGTATTTGTGCAACACCACAAAGGAAAGTTATTGATTCTTACTACTATTGATTAGTATTAGTTTGTAGTTGTAAAAATCATATTTGTATACCTTTTCTATTTGTTGATGACAAAAAGGGGAATAGACATGGTGGATAGCATAGATTAAGTATGGTTTCATTCATGGTGAGATTTAATTATCTCAATTTCTCTACTTCGTCTAGGGAAATTCGTACAAGAACGTGTTTGTTTTGTAATCATCAAATAGGGGAAGATTGTTGGGAATTATATTTTCATAGATTTGATGATACAAAAACAAGAAGAATGAAACATGAAGAATACTGAAATGATAAGCAAAATACGCTAAGTAGATTCTGCTGCTAGGCATAAAATGATACTGCTGGTCATTCCTGCTGGTCATTCCTGCTAGTCATTCCTGCTGGTCATTCCTGCTAGTCATTCCTGCTGGTAGTGTATCTGTTCCTGCTGGTAGTGTAACTGTTCCTGCTGGTAGTGTACTGTTCCTGCTGCTAGTGTATCTGTTCCTGCTGCTAGTGCAAACAAGCTGCTGCTAATCAGTGAGTCACTACTGCTGCTGGATGGATAAGATTGAAGAAGATATTATTTGTATGAGTCACTTATATACAAAAGATAATATCTAGATATTTGATCAGTCAACAAAGTTGTAAAACAAGATACATGTTGTATCTTATTGACTGACACACGTTAGAGCAAGTAGATGACTAGACTTATCATATTGTAAAAGATCTTCCTTGTGTTATAAAAGGAAGATCTTACCCTTAGACAAAAAGTGTGATTTACAAAGACTCTAAAAGAGTGCTTAGAACTAAATCACCAAGTGTGTTCAAATGTAATCACCAAGAAAGAGTGTGTGTGGGAACATCAGACATGGGGTCTGATGTTGTTAGTTTGGTTTAGCCTCAAGGATCCTTTGATCTCTGTTATTGATAGAGGGTAACCGTACTACTATTGATCAAGTAGTATTGGGGCTGTTTGTAGTTAGTCGTTTCAAGGATATTAGTATCCCCGTTACAATTCATTGATGTAACCGTATTATGTTTGAATAATATTGAGACGATAAAGAGAAAGTTTGGCAAAACCTTGTTGTGATAATATTGTTTCTTTCATTTGAATATTCCGCCAATATTATCATCATGCTAGTCATAGACATAATCCTAGATCAAAGGTGTAACAACCTAGAGTCCATAAACGATCACAAAACTTATTGTTAGCTAACCTCTAAAATAAGTTTTCACAATATATATATATATATATATATATATACATATATATATATATATATATATATATATTATATATATACACACACACACACACACACATATCTCCATCCTATATAAAGGAGTGTTGCCCAACATTTTCTCCCTGATAAATTCTAATCAATTGACACGTGTATATTCTGAATTATCTCATCCGTCCATTTGTTTTCCCAATTTTTGGCCGGAGCTCCTTCTACCCTCTCATTTGCAACTTTTCACCATATCAAAAAAAAAAAAAAAAAAAAAAAAAAAAAAAAAAAAACACACACACACACACACACATACAATCTCCTCCTCTCAAATCCTCTCCCTCACAAACTCCGAACCACTTCCTTGAAACCCTCACCGGAAAACCAAAAAAAAAAAAAAAATGAAAATGAAAGCCGTGGAACATAAATCAAGATTTCACAAACCCTTCTATAAGAAATTAATCAATCGCACGAACCCTAACAAATACATCATTTGATTTTTATGGTTGATTCAAATAACTGTTCCATCATCAAAGATCTTACATGCGGTATGTTTACATGTGTAATTCATTATATTGTGTATTAATTGTATGAATTGACCAATTTAAGATTTTTATTTTTTGGGTTTTTTTAGGTTTGAACTTTAATTTTCGGCAACATACCGAGATGAATCTTGGTAAGTATTATAACCTTTTGATCTTTTTATCTGCTTATGTTTTTAGTTTAATTTTGTATATTGTGTTCGATTGTATAATTTCTTGCCTGTCTTTATGATGATAATGTTTTTTTAACCATATGTGATAAAAACATTTTTTGCTATAACGATGATATGTGCAATATGAATTCTTAATTTCATTTTTTTTTATATTAATTTTTAACAAGATATCCAGGTAAAAAATGTGTGATTTGATCTTATCAGTTGTTTACTTCTTGTGGAAGGGGATAAAACTAAGAAAATTAAGAAATTTGTTTAACCATTGTGGAGGATGATAAAATCCCTGAAAAATTGGTCATTTGAAGCAATTTGACGCAAATACATTAAACTGGAATTTAAATTTTCCTTAATTACCGCTAATTTTGTTAATTAGTTTGATTTGATATATCATTCCCTTATTTAGCTCATTTTTTAATTCACAATTAACCTATTCACATTCATATAACCTGCAGTGATTGCATCCTCTACATTCATTCTCTTACAGAAAACCATTCGTATTCTCATCTCTAAAATGTGTTGTTTTTGTAACACAAAACATCATCTTTTTTTTTTAATCATTTTATACATTAAGTTAGATGTGCATTCATTAGCTCTGTGATTATTCATATATCAATTATCTAAGTTTCTCATGTATCATATATCTTGCAGATTAAATTTGCATAGTTGGTTAAGATATCAAAGTAAAAGCTAGAGTCATAAGTATATGGCATCCGCATGGATTTGGAAAGGCTCATGGTTCATGGACATTCGCGGTTGATACAAAATGATCAGGTTTGTGTTATGATTATTATTTTTATTCTTTGATGTTTTATTTACTTAATTGTTGGTTAAGATTCATTCAATTGTTTTCACATACAATTTGGACACTCTCAATATAAAAGTTGCTAAATCAAGAGAGGCATTGGAATCTCCTACATGTGATGTTTTAAATTTTTGTCTTCTTCATTTTAGTTTTTCAAAGGTCATTACGCGCCAAACACCCCGTTAGAAACCACTAAAGTCAAATATATATAGTACGTTTTGTAAAAGTTAACTATGTCATATCACATGATTACTTTTAGATCCCAAAGCCAAACACCCCCTTACAAACAGCTTATTCATTAAAATTGTCATGTGGAGTTTGGATTTTTGGCATAGCAAGGTTAAAGACATTGAGCTAAAGGGGTACACAGATAGTGTTTGTGGTTGGATCCTAACATTTTGATTTAATTGCCGCTACATCAGGTTAGAAAACTATTCTTTACATGTGAATAATGAAAATTATTAAATTTTTTTTGCAGGTACCAATGTGCATTTTTCCAACCGTTAAAGATGGAGCTGATGTTGAAATAGCAGCTATGATCTCTGCTAGGTTTCGACACACGGTTAAGGTGGTTAAACCTTTTGTTCTTTGTGTGTATTGATATATTGAGTTAATATGATTAAGTACGCGGAATTTACTTAAACACACTTAGAAGGTGATTTGTGTTGTGGAAATGGAATGGTTGTGTTAGTTCTATGACAATGAACAATGAAAGATTAACACCAAACGATTCAATATTATTAATGATAATAATACGAGTGATCTTGAATTATCACTAGGGTTACAACCTTGAATCTTATGTTCTTACAACTTGTGATATTCTTGTGTTTGTTCTATGTCTTAACAGTTATATGTTTTTCAACTTATCTATTTTTTGTGCACACATAATATCGAGTCTAAGATCTTCTTTTATAGTCCAAGAAGATCTTTACATATTGCTTAAAGTCTAGCCGACTTACTTGTTAACTTATCTTGAGTGTGTCAGTACATAAGATACAACATGCATCTGTGTACACAACTTGTTAACTAAGCACATGGGGTAAGATATTATCTACCGTATATTGTTGACCAAAATACAAATAATATCTTTTCATACTTATCCACTTAGCAGCAGAATGTACATTAGCAGCAGCAATGAGTTATCGCTAGCAGCAGGATCAAGTATAATAGCAGCAGGATCAACAGCAGCAGAATGCTAAGCCTGCAGCGCAGCTAGAGAATCAAATGTTCTATCAGCAGGAACAACATTAACAGCAGGAACCAAATGCACTAGCAGGAGAATCACACTTAGATTATTTCTTTGAATAGAACCCGATATTAAACTTCTTGAATATTTAATTCCCAACAATCCTCCCCTAAACATGTGAATCCATTTCAACATGTTTCTGAATTAAATTATGGATTGAAGATCTTTCAAACACTTCTGTTCTTCAAGACTAAATATCTTCTCAGTAATTCATCTGCTTTGTTCTTCTTTGACTTTAACAATATCAAAACATTGCTCCAATCTTGGACTAAAAGATGGTGCAATTTTCTTGGATGGAGGAATTATAAGAGACAATGATGCTGTGTATCTTGGATGCTTGTTTCAACAAGTGAAATCCTCTATCAGCATGCCTTTGCAAGTGAAATTGAAACTTTTCTTCGTTTGACCTAGATAGAACTTTCTCCTTTGGAATGCTTCATCCCTTCTGAATATATATAATACTCCAGAATAAGCTCTATTCTTGTCATTTTCAACCTCCATGTCATCATCTTGTATGCTCTTGTCTTCTCCTTCCTTTCATTGGATAATCTTCCTTTTTTGGGCTATTATTTCCTCCCCTGAGATTGTTACCTCCCCTGAGATACAAATACTTTTGTTTCCTCCCCTTGTTTGGAAGATCTCACTATGTACCAAAATATATCTTTCCTTATCATCTGATCCATCATTTAGAACTTGTTGTCAGACAATGTTGTACATGAAGCCATCAATTCCTTAAGAGTTTAAGTTACTGTCCTCATCACTTCTAGGTGTGTTAACTCCTATGAGAGGTGAATCAGTGGACATTTGATTCATGATCCATCAATGGATGGTTTTTGTGAATCTCTTGAAAATCCTTGTTTTAAGAAATTATTTGACTTAGCAGTATGTTCATGATTTTAGAATTGAAAAATCATACTGCTTTCAACCATTTTGAATGGATCAAGTGTATAACAGACACTTAATCAAAATTTCGGTTTAAAGCAACCTCTGGTTGTGTGAGAACCAATGTTTTTCAGTTATAAATAACTGCCTGTGTGCAGATAAACTCATTCAAAGAGCTTTCCTGACAGGGTTTCCAGCTCATAGTAATTGTTACCTCTAACAAAAGTGTTAGATTCACTTTTACTAGCTGTTCTTTCTATCAGATGTCCTTAGACTTGTACATTATACTTAAAAGTATAAAATGATAGAAAGTAGTTGCATCAGTTACTATCTGATCAACTAAGTCATCAATTCAATGTGAAATATCATAACTAGGTTTCAAGAAAGTAGTTTTAAGGAGTTTTAAATTCCTAAACTCAGTCCATCATAAACCTATTATGTAGCAACTAAAATAATCATTCTGCTGCTTCTATTTCACTTGAAACATCCTTTGTGTTCACATGTTCATACCTGAAATTGTTAGTCTAAAACCAAAAGAACAAAGTACAAAGTACTTGTCTTGTATTTAGAAAAATCATAAGACCAACTATATGAATAACACATTTTAAATTTGTACTAGCAGCACAAACTTTTTATAATAGCAGCAGTATTATATAAAGCCAGCAGCAGAAACAAAAATTTATTTACATAAACACATTAGATTGAAAATTCAAAGATTAAGCATTCCAATACTTGCTACCAAGTACTGAAACCTTGAAACATCAAAAGCTTTTGTTAGCAGATCTGCAAAGTTGTGTTCTGAAGCAACTTTAAGAACTTGAATTAACTTTTTCTCATTGCAGTTTCTTATAAAGTGATGTCTAATTTCAATGTGTTTTGTTTTAGAATGTTGCACTGGATTTTTAATAATACAAATTGTACTACTATTATCAATATGAATAACAGTGTTTAAGAAATTGTACCCATAATCAAGGAGTTGGTTTTGAAGCCATAGAACTTGACTAGAGCAACTTGCAGCAGCTATATATTCAACTTCAGTTGTTGAATTTGCCACACTTGTTTGCTTCTTACACTGCCATGAGACAAGTCTACACCCAAGGAATTGAAATCCTCCAGTTGTTGACTTTCTGTCCAAGCTAGCACCAGCATAATCACTATCTGAATATGCTACCAAGTCAAAAGGAGATTCCCTAGAATACCATATACCCAACCTTGGTTGACCTTTGAGATATCTAAAAATTCTCTTGACTGCAGTTAAATGAGAAACCTTTGGAGTAACTTGAAATCTTGCACAAACACAAACAGGGAACATGATATCAGGTCTAGATGATGTAAGGTACATCAAAGAGCCTATCATAGATCTGTAAGTGTGTACATCCACACTCTCTCCATCTTCATCTTTCAGAAGGTGCTTCTCAGAGTCCATTGGTGTGCTTGCTATTTTTGAATCAGCAAATTGAAATTTTCTAAGTATCTCTGCAACATATTTGTCTTGACTAATAAATATGCCTTCAGATGATTGCTTAACTTGCAAACCCAAAAAGAATGTATGTTCTCCCATAGAACTCATTTGAAACTTATCTTTCATAAGTTTCTCAAACTCTAAACACATTTCTTTCCTAGTAGATCGAAAGATAATGTCATCCACATACACCTGCACTAACAGAAGATCATTCTTGTGCTGTTTGATGAAAAGTGTTTGATCAATCTCTCCTCTTTGAAATCCATTTTCTAATAAGTAGGAAGCTAGTGTTGCATACCAAGCTCTTGGTGCCTGATGAAGGCCATATAGAGCTTTCACTACTCTGTACACTTTGTCTGGATGTAATGGGTCAATGAAGCCTGGAGGTTGTGAAACATACACCTCTTCTTCAATTGTTCCATATAAGAATGCACTCTTGACATCCATTTGGTAGACTATGAAGCCTAAAAATGAAGCATAAGCTAAGAAAAGCCTAATTGCCTCAATCCTTTTTACAGGAGCATAAACCTCATCATAGTTTATTCCTTCTTCTTGTGTGTACCCTTGGGCTACTAAACTAGCCTTATTCTTAATCACTATTCCCCTTTCATCCCTTTTGTTCTTAAAAACCCATCTAGTGCCAATTACCTTCACACCTGTAGGTAAATCAACTAGCACCCAAACCTTTTGAATCTTGAACTGAAGAAGCTCTTCTTGCATAGCCTCTAACCAGCTTGAATCATCTAGGGCTTTCAGAATGGTCTTTGGTTCAGCTTGTGAGAGAAAACATACAAACAAGCAAGAGTTTGAAAGCTCATGCTGTTTTGAAGCATAAAGGGCATCAAGAAGCCCTTGTTGGTCTGAAGTCATCAATTGATGTCTTGTCTTCACACCTGACTGTACATCTCCAATCACATGTTCCAGGGAGTAGACTTTGTGAATTCTTGTTTGTGGAGTAGAAGGAACTTGATAATTTGATGGAAGATTGTTGAAATCCACCTCATTATCTGAGAATTCTGCTTCTTTTGTTTCTGAAGGGCCAGCAGCAAAGTCATTTGGCCGAACAGCAGAATCAGTAAGCTTAGCAGCAGAATCACCAGCAGAAACAGATACACTACCAGCAGCAACAGAAATGCTACCAGCAGAAACATTTTGTTGTTCCTGAGTTCCATCTTCTTTGCTTGCATCTTCAACACCTTCTTTAGCTTTGCTAGAAGAAGATTCATCAGTTGTTGAAGTTGATTCCACAATTGTACTTGACCCTATTGGCATTATTACATCATTTTGATCTTTCTCTAACTCTGCCTCATTTGTTGTATTAGAACCTGCAAAATCATTAGTTTCTGCAACAAAAGGCACATAATTCATTGAATTTGTTAGATACTCTAGATCAAATAGCCATTTTGGTCCTTGACCTTCTACATTGGATTTGTTTTCTAAAAACTCCACATGTAGGTTTTCCTCTACTATTTCTGTTCTTGTGTTGTAAACTCTAAATGCTTTGCTATTAAGAGAATATCCAACAAAGAATCCTTCATCTGCTTTACCATCGAATTTTCCTAAATGGTCTAAGGTATTGAGAATTGTCACATGACATCCAAAAGGTCTAAGAAATCCTATTGCAGGAGTTCTACCATTAAAAAGTTCATATGATGTCTTATTGTGAGGCTGCACAACTAAAACTCTATTTTGAACATAGCAAGCAGTGTTGACTGCTTCAGCCCAAAAAGTTATAGGTAGCTTAGAATCAGCTAACATAGTTCTAGCAGCTTCAATGAGTGTTCTATTCTTTCTCTCAACAACACCATTCTGTTGTGGTGTTCTAGCAACACTAAATTCTCTCCTAATACCTTTTTTTTTGCAGAAATCATCCATAACTCTATTCTTAAACTCTGTCCCATTATCACATCTAATGACTTTTACTTTCTTGCTTACTTGGTTTTCTATCTGTGTAATGAAATCCTTAAGGATGCTTGATGTCTCATCCTTAGTAGCTAAAAAGAAAACCCATGTAAATCTGCTATAGTCATCAGTAATAACTAGACAATATCTCTTATGCATTATGCTCATTACTGAAACAGGTCCAAATAACTCCATATGTAGCATAAACAAAGATTGATTGATAGAGTTAAAAATCTTGGGCTTACAAGTGGCTTTGTGTTGTTTGCCTTTTAGAAAAGCAATGCATGTTTGATCATTTTCAAATCTTTTGTGAGGTAAACCTCTTACCAAACCATTCTTAACAATTTTATTTATGGTTTTGAAATTAATATGACCAAGCCTTCTATGCCATTTCATTGATTCATCCAATGTGGCCTTTGCAACAAGACAAGTTAAATTCTTTTTAGGAACAATGTTCTTCATGTCTACACTGTACATATTGCCCTTTCTAGGAATTCTAAGAAGTACTTGACTTTCATCAGGCATCTTAAAATCAGGAGAAAGTACAAGACATTCAGTCTCACAGAAAAGAACATTGTTCTTTTTGTCTCTTATTTGTGAGACACTAAAAAGATTATAATTTAGCTCTTTTACATAGAACACATTTTCAAAATCTAAATTTCCGGTTTTGATTGTACCTTTACCAGAAATTTTGCCACGAACACCCCCTCCAAAGGTAACATATCCTCCATTGAATGATTGAAAATCTGAAAGATAAGACATGTTGCCTATCATGTGCCTTGAACATCCACTATCTGAGAATCCTTGATCTTCTTGTTTATCAGTTGAATGTTCCTGCACACAAATAAGAGTGTTAGTTTCTTTTGGGGACCCAAGCCATTACTGACTTGGATCTGCCTCTTGCATCAATGTAATTTAATCTTTTAAGGATAGTTGATGCAACATTGGATTTAAGAATCCAACATGCTGAGGCCTTAACAGCATTTGCCCTGTTTCCCTTAGCAGCAGGATGAACTGATTGCTTAGCAGCAGGAACTGCTAGCTTTTTAGTTCTACCCTTTGGTTTCCAAACTTGTTTTTGGACCACTGCTTTTGTTTGAATGGGCCTTAGAACAGTTGTTGGTGCATGTTTGAAAGTTGTTTTTGCACCCTTAGCTGTTGATTTTGGGTTAATAGTCATAAATGGTCGAGCAGCAGGAACAATTTGTCTAGCAGCAGGAACCATTGAGCCAGACTTGTTTTTGACTACTCTGGGGTTTGTTCTCTTAGAACTAGAGTGAGAGTGAGACTTAGGAGTTTGCCTTTTGTAGTTCACTCTATTGTTTTCATACCCAGATACCCATTGGTTGCAGAAAGCTGCAAGATGGTCAAAACTACCACATGTGTAACAAGCTTTGTTATAAAAAGCAAAGTCATCACCTAATTGGTTAGACTTGAGGTTGTTCCAATTCCTTTGGTTACCTCTGGGCTTGTTGGTGGTTCTATATTGCTCACAATATCTAACTGGTTGCCTAACATGCTTAATGTTTGATTTAGGCCTATCAGTATTGTGTTTGACTATCTTAGGAACACTTGTTCCTACTTTCTTAACCACTTCAGGTTTAGACATAACCTGTTCTTCATCATCATCACTATCAGTTGTACAATCTTCAACAACTATAGCATCTCCTTTATTAACAAAGGACACTATGTCCTGATAAAGTAAAGTTTTATCTAAACTTTGACTTATCTTTTCTACCTTAAGGCTCTTGCTCGCCTTAGGACCATATTCCATGATTGGTTCTTGAAACTCAGCTAAACCTTTGTGTGCTAGGTCAATACCTGGAGGTGAATGAATACCTCTATATGGTGGAGGAACAGTGTTATAACCTACACCAGAATTAGCTTTATTGGTTACTTGAGCTTCAAAAAGCTTATTAACTCCCTCTGGGGCATGAGCTAAAGCATCTACAGTTATATTAACATTTCCTTTTTCTTTTTTGTGTCTAGCTAATGAATCATTCAGCTCAACAATACACTCATCTTTGATCCTTATGTCATTTTTAAGTATATTAATGTCATTAACAAAACTAGATTCATTGTTCTTAAAATGTAAGACTTGTTTTTCTAAAACACCTAGACCTCTTTTGTGATTAGCTAAATTAAAAAGAGCATTAAGTAGCTCTTCTCGATGAGCCTCAAATCTCTTACTAAGGTCTTCATAAGCTTTAAGATTAGAGCATGATTCAGTACAATTTATGATAGAATTTACCTCTGAATCAGAAAAGGCCATTAGAGCAATCTCATTGGCAACAAGAGCAGCATTTGGTGGTGCATCCTCTTCATTAGCCATAGAGCTCCAATCATATCCAACACCATCAATAGCCAACATAGCCTTTGGCTCTTCAACTATTACTTCCTTTCTCTTATCTTGCATATACCATGTGTTCCTATTCTCCTGCTTCCTTGGGCTTCTACATTCTTTAGCAAAGTGTCCTAACCTATGACAGTTGAAACACTCCACTTTCTTCTTATCAAACCCAGCAGTTTCATTACCATTTATGGTAATTTGCTTCCCAGTTTTTTGCCAAAACTTCTTAGCCCTCATGCTAAGTAAAGCAACTTGCCACTTAATATCCATCTCTTCCAAATCATCACCATTTACCTGCTCAAGGTCTTCATGATTTAGAGGAGAACTGTGGAAAACTAGAAGGGGGGGGGGGTTGAATAGTTTTATGTCTTTTTAATTTTATTATGAAAACCTTTGTTTATTTTTAAAACACTTAGATTCAAGTTTGTATGAAAAATAAAACTTGAACCTTATTATTAGTTATATATGTATTCTTTTAAATTGATTGTAAAAGTTTTGGTTTCTTGAATGGAGTTTCAATTTGATCTATATGTGAAGTCAACTTCTAATTATTACTAACAATTATATATGCCGATATGTTATAAAAGTAATGACGATATAAATAAAGATGTAAGTAAGAGATGGAAAGATCTAACCGAGACACGAGAGATTTATAGTGGTTCGGCTACAAGGACACCTTTCTTGCCCTACTCCACTCCCCGAGAACCAAGCTCGAGAGTTTTCTTCACAACTTCAATAAGCTCCCTTATGGCGGAGAAAACCGTACACAACTTTGGCTTACACGGGTTTAACGATACAAAGCTAAATGTCGAGTTCTAATCGTAGCTAGAACCAATCTCACAACTTCACAACAGAACTTCTTCACAACTTATTCACGACCACTTCACAACGGCTTCACGACTGCTTCACGACTTCAACACGACCGCTACACAACCTCTATGCTGCGGCTTCACGACTTTAACACTATGTCTTCACGACTAAGACTTCACGACTTCAACACGACCGCTACACAACCTCTATGCTACGGCTTCACGACTTCAACACTAGGACTTCACGACTAGGACTTCACGGCTTCAACACGACCGCTACACAACCTCTATGCTACGGCTTCACGACTTCAACACTAGGACTTCACGACTAGGACTTCACGGCTTCAACACGACCGCTACACAACCTCTATGCTACGGCTTCATGACTTCAACACTAGGACTTCACGACTAGGACTTCATGGCTCCAATACGACCGCTACACAACCTCTATGCTACGGCTTCACGACTTCAACACTAGGACTTCACGACTAGGACTTCATGGCTTCAACACGACCGCTACACAACCTCTATGCTACGGCTTCACGACTTCAACACTAGGACTTCATGGCTTCAACACGACCGCTACACAACCTCTATGCTACGGCTTCACGACTTCTAGGCTATGCTTCACAACGGCTTCAAGACTTCTCTACTTCACAACTTTACAAGGCTTCTACTCTACTTCTTTACTCCACAACTACTTATCCACCTTCTTCACTACTTACACACTACTCTAGCCTAATCACTTATGTTTACAGCATATATACACACTTTACACAAATGAATGAAAGATTTACAAAGTATATAAAACAAACAACTTGAGTAACAAGATGCTACTAAGTTGTAATACTTCTAGTCTTGATTAATAGAAGTATTCTTCTTTTGCACTTGGATGGTGGAAGCTTGGATCACTTGGAAACCAATGCTTAAGATTACATGATCAAAGGTTTTTTGAAGATATGAAATGAGATTTACAAAGAAAGTTTTAGTGCAAAAGGGTGAGTAAAAATCCAGGGGAAGGCTGGTATTTATAGGCAGAAAAACTGGACAGCTGGAACCTACAGGAGCGTGGCCGGCCCCCTTAAATAGGGGGGCGGTCCCCTTAATTTAGGGGCCGCCTAGCAAAATTAAGGGGGCCGCCCATGCTAGCCGTTGCCCAGTTTTGTCTTTTTGTGGAGAAGATTTTTCTGGAACATTTTTACTGATTTTGGTTAAAAATTTGAATTCATAAATTTATAATGAATTAAACCTTTTTATTTATTACCAAAAATGTTTTTCTAAAATATATAAAATGTTTTTGACATTTTATAAAAAATCTAGTTATTAAGAAAATGTTCCTTTGATCATATAATGCATTAAGCATTAGTTCATTCATACCTTAAGTGATTTTAGTTGTAGAAGTGAATATTTACAACTAAGTACTTGTTTATTTTATAAGTTTATGTTTTAATGAGTTTACATTTTGTGATCATCAAAACATAGAGATATGAATAAATATTGATAATGTTTTTAGGCATTATTTATGTCAACAATCTCCCCCTTTTTGATGATTACAAAACCTAAACTCATTAAATCCAAAAAGTTATTTTTGGACAAGTATTTAGTGAGTTTATATTCACTTCTCCACCTTTTTGTAGCATCAAAAAGGTTGAGCCGACAAGTTTTAGAGACAAAATTTGTCGGAACGAGAACTCCCCCTTGATGTGTGCTCCCCCTCGTTTGAGGGCACCATGGAATCGATATATGGAATACTTGCAAGAAAAATATTAGAAGCACAAGAATATATATAGCAAAAATAAGCATGCATATAAAGACATTCATTAAAAATGTTGTGTATCAATACACAACCATCCAAGATTATATTCAATCCTACATTAGCTAGTAAGTAATGCAATCTACATAATCATTCTAGGAGTACATGATCTTCCATGGGGCTTGCACACAAAATGGTTTGAAAAATTATTTTTGATTAAGCATTGCATATGCTTAATTTGGTGAGAATGAAGGTGGTGGTGGTGTAGTGGGTGAATGGAGGTTCTTGAGTAGGTGTTTTTGATGGTGCATTTGGTGCACTTGGGGATTAACATTGAGGTGGTGGTGATGGAGTTTTGGTGTCTTAGAGATGATTTTGGTGATAGCATGGTGAATGAAAATGGGTGTTTGATGGAGGTGATGGTTGATTTAGGTAAGGTTTGGAGGTTTTGTGGTAAAATTCCAATACCAGTTCGTCCTTTAAGAGAAATGGTAGCTGGGGCTAGATAAAAGGGGTCGCAAGATGCAAAAGAAAACAGTAAATTTTACTGCCCAGATGGCCGGTCCCCTTAATTGTAGGCCGGCCCCCTTAAAATTAAGGGGACCGCCTAGGGAATTAAGGGGGCCGCCCATCTGGTGTTTTCCCAGGCGACCAAATTTGAAAAATTTCCAGAAAAGGGTCATTTTTAGGGTGTTTTTGCAACAAGCTCGATTTGAATCATGTACATCAAGAATGATTAAACAGTGGCATAAATATGTTAAATACGCATGCATACATTTAAAACATATTATGGAATAAGCATGTTATTAATCATCAAGCATGTATATATATCATGATATTGAGTATACAAGCAATAAGCATAACAATCATATATTAAAGACAAGAAATAAAGCATTCATTAGTTAAAAATAATTATGTTAAAAACATAATTATTGATACAACACATATTTTGCTTATAGCATACAATAAGTAGAAAATTTTAAATTGCCTAAGAGATCCATTTGACTTGCTTGAGACATGAAAAACTTGAATTATTTTGGATGGATGATGGTAAAGAGGGGGTAAAAATGTTGGATTAATGGGGTTGTAAGTTTGGGTGTATGGATGTTGGAGAGAGTGTTGATGGAGGAATTGGAGGTGGAGAGCTTGGACTTGACCATGTTGAATGAGGGTTTTGATGTTGTTCAAGTGGTGGTGTTGGATTAGATCTAGTGAGAAGATACTCAATCCAAGTGAGACGCTCATTTAAGGCGATGGTTTGATTTTGGAGAAAGATGCAACAAGGACAATTGTTGACATGTTTCTCAATTTGACTCAAGTGATGTGGTGATGATGGTGAGATGGATGGTGATGGGTCTAAGTTGCTTTGAGCAAGGTGCAAAGCAAGGAGAGCATTAAGCTCATGGGCTTCCTTGAGTTCTTCAATGAACTTCAAGTGTTGAGTGGAAGGTGATGATAATGGAGAGTGGTTGTTATTTGGTGGAAGTGGTGGTGACACTCTTGGTGGTGGAGACATTTGTGAACTTGGGTAATTATGAGTGAATGAAGGTGGACATATGGATGATTGGTTATGTGTGTGAAAGGGTTCATTAGGATGAGGTTTAGGTGTTGGTTGAGTTTGAACAACATCATTTGTTGGGTTATGGCAAATGTCAAGCTTCCTCCTCCAAATGGGTATTTATGGTGTAGTGATGATGTGATTGTGGAAGGTAAATTTTGGAGGGTGGTTTGTAACAAAATGTGTTTGTGAATTTTGGGAAGTATAAGATAAAATGGGCTTAAAAATAGAAAAAGGGAGCAGCACCTTCGACCATCAGATGGCCGGTCCCCTTAATTAAGGGGCCGGTCCCCTTAAATATTAAGGGGGCCGCCTAATGAATTAAGGGGGCCGCCCATCTGCTGATTTCCAGGTTACTGGAAATGGGTTTTTGGCAAAAAATTGTTGAAAGGGTTGTGTTTTTGGGTTTAGTTTCAAGCAAGTCCAACTTCTTTTGAGGCAATTTAGGATTTAATAACTTATGTATGCTAAGCATATTCATTAGACATTATTATCTAGCATGCAAACAACTCATTTAGCATGTAACATATATATGTTAGACAAGAAAACACTACATAGCACCAAGTAATTCATAGTATCATATTTAGTAAGATTAATAGGCTAGTTAAATAATCCTAATGAATATCTATGTGCATGGGAATGTAGAGTTGTGATAGCATGGACTTCTAGACTTGTACCAAGTGAGGTCTTAGTGAATAAATTATGGTAATTTTCAAATTTAGTTCACTTATAAATGTCACATACATAAATATAGATGACAGATATGAGATCACCATGCATAATTTTAAGAAATGTTTTTGGCATTATTCAACAATGTTTGAAAGTGGGTTTTATGTGGATGTGAAAAATATTTTAATGAAACAGTTTTGGTTTTATTTCAAAATGTTTTTATGAGGAAAGAAAACATAATTTTCCAATCTTTGGTTTTGATAAACACGTAATTATGGACACAAGTTTGGAAGAAAGGTAGGATGGTGAAACATGTAAAATAGAAATGTGTCATAATCTTTTGAAAAATCATTTTTCCAAAATGTGAAGTTTTTGCAAATTTAAAAATAAGTCCCATTAATTATAGGTTTAAAAATAGTGGTTTATAAAAGATCTCATGCTCAAGGGTATTGGTTAAGTCTATTGTCACATGCTACCTCTTTCTACATATCCTATGGCATTTAAGCATATATTATGACTAAATACAAAAATACATCATGTCAGAGTAGTTAGAGAAAAACAAAAGCTATTATAATGACAATGCATTCAACAACTAAACAAATAATTACGAAGGCATGCAGTCAAATCACATAGGAGCAAGTAAACATCTAGAAATTTTATATATGCAAGATGACATAAATCTAGGAATGAAAAACTCTAGTGAAAAGCAAAATTCATAACAGTAAACTATCGTTAGGTATATTTAGGAAGAATAATGTATTCAAGTTGGAGAATGAGTATGAGACTATTACTAGTGGTGCTCAATTCAGGCTAAACACGACCGTTTTTACGGGTTACACACACCCAACTTCTCACATAGAAGCAATTCAACCGTTAGGTCAAATTGAGTTTCTAGTCAATAGATTCTCCAGTAGTCATTCTCCTTTTAGAAGAAATTAAGTTCCTAAATTTACCTATCGAAGAGTACCAAATATGAAGATTGCTTGGTTTACTAATACTTAGGGGAGCAAACTAAAGGGTTTCTAGTTCATTAAGCCACAGAACGAATATAACTAAAGTGTAGAGGCAAAGCAACCTATCAGGCTAAGCGTATCCTAAGGCATTAATAAGATTATATACATGAAGTAATTACTTGTGAAATTTAAAAAGAGAACTTACCTCACGTCCTAGCTTTTCTTCGTAATGTCTCAGATGATGATCGACGTGTGAATGATAGGTGAGTCGGATGATGATCTACTCCTTCGTCTGTGTCACTCCATGATTTTGGATTGAGTTCACTTTGGAGTAGATTCATGTAGTCTTCGTCGTTAACACCTTCATTAACAACATTTGAACTAGTAGCACATGTATCTATTTTATCTAAATGTTTATCTATTAAATTTTCTAAGATAAGTAATTCATGTACAAGATCAAAATCTTCATCTTTGGCTTGACATTTTTCTTGATGAAAGTTTAAGAGATTTTTCCAAATATCATTTGCCGTTTTACAGAATAATATTCTTTCATATTCAACTTTCGGCAAGGTTTTATAAATAATTATTTTAGCTTTATTATTTATGTCATTCTTTGTTTTCAAATGCTCAATTTGACTTTCAAAATCCGTTTTTGTTTGACTCTCAAAATCCGTTTTTGTTTGACTTTCAAAATATGTTTTTGTTTGACTTTCAAAATCACCAATCGAAATGACATGCCAAAGATCTAGATCAATTGATTTCACATAAGTTTCAAATTTATTTTTCCATTCAAGAAAAGTATAGTTTTCAAATAGTGGTGGTTTTAGCAAAGGTTCCCCTTCTAGATATTTTTCGAATTCCATAGATCGATTCAAGTTTTAAAATACAGTACATTCTAAAGATCTTGATTGATATGGCTCTTGGTACCAATTGTAGAAAACTAGAAGGGGGGGTTGAATAGTTTTATGTCTTTTTAATTTTATTATGAAAAGCTTTGTTTATTTTTAAAACACTTAGATTCAAGTTTGTATGAAAAATAAAACTTGAACCTTATTATTAGTTATATATGTATTCTTTTAAATTGATTGTAAAAGTTTTGGTTTCTTGAATGGAGTTTCAATTTGATCTATATGTGAAGTCAACTTCTAATTATTACTAACAATTATATATGCCTATATGTTATAAAAGTAATGACGATATAAATAAAGATGTAAGTAAGAGATGGAAAGATCTAACCGAGACACGAGGGATTTATAGTGGTTCGGCTACAAGGAAACCTTCCTTGCCGTACTCCACTCCCCGAGCACCAAGATCGAGAGTTTTCTTCACAACTTCAATAAGCTCCCTTATGGCGGAGAAAACCGTACACAACTTTGGCTTACACGGGTTTAACGACACAAAGCTAAATGTCGAGTTCTAATCATAGCTAGAACCAATCTCACAACTTCACAACACAACTTCTTCACAACTTATTCACGACTACTTCACAACGACTTCATGACTGCTTCACGACTTCTTCACGACTTCAACACGACCGCTACACAACCTCTATGCTGCGGCTTCACGACTTTAACACTATGTCTTCACGACTAAGACTTCACGACTTCAACACGACCGCTACACAACCTCTATGCTACGGCTTCACGACTTCAACACTAGGACTTCACGACTAGGACTTCACAGCTTCAACACGACCGCTACACAACCTCTATGCTACGGCTTCACGACTTCAACACTAGGACTTCACGACTAGGACTTCACGGCTTCAACACGACCGCTACACAACCTCTATGCTACGGCTTCATGACTTCAACACTAGGGCTTCACGACTAGGACTTCATGGCATTAATACGACCGCTACACAACCTCTATGCTACGGCTTCACGACTTCAACACTAGGACTTCACGACTAGGACTTCATGGCTTCAATACGACCGCTACACAACCTCTATGCTACGGCTTCACGACTTCAACACTAGGACTTCATGACTAGGACTTCATGGCTTCAACACGACCGCTACACAACCTCTATGCTACGGCTTCACGACTTCTAGGCTATGACTTCACAACGGCTTCAAGACTTCTCTACTTCACAACTTTACAAGGCTTCTACTCTACTTATTTACTCCACAACTACTTATCCACCTTCTTCACTACTTACACACTACTCTAGCCTAATCACTTATGTTTACAGCATATATACACACTTTACACAAATGAATGAAAGATTTACAAAGTATATAAAACAAACAACTTGAGTAACAAGATGCTACTAAGTTGTAATACTTCTAGTCTTGATTAATAGAAGTATTCTTCTTTTGTACTTGGATGGTGGAAGCTTGGATCACTTGGAAACCAATGCTTAAGATTACATGATCAAAGGTTTTTTGAAGATATGAAATGAGATTTACAACAGAAAGTTTTAGTGCAAAAGGGTGAGTAAAAATCCAGGGGAAGGCTGGTATTTATAGGCAGAAAAACTGGACAGCTGGAACCTACAGGAGTGTGGCCGGCCCCCTTAAATAGGGGGGCGGTCCCCTTAATTTTAAGGGGGCCGCTGTAACACCCCCAAAATTATAACAGCGGAAGATAGATCACTGGGGTATTACTTCCTAGCACAAAGTACAAGTCATGGAAAACGACCCTTGAAAAGAGACGTTTTAAAAGTGTTTCACATTTGATACATTAAAACCTCAGAGTTTACAAAGGTCCCAACAGTTTTCGTAAATCACAATGTTTTCAAAAGATTGCAAATGTTTTAAGCACAACATAAATCTTTAAAATATAGTTTCTTCAAATGTGAAAATATGCCGAGTCCTCAAAATATATCCGTGCGACTCCATCCAAGACCTTCATGCCTTTAAACCTGAGATAAAACATGCTAAAACGTCAACACAAAGGTTGAGTGAATCCATAGAGTTTTAGTAATAAGCAGTTGATCACAATATAATTCAGTTCATAAAAATGACTAAGCAACAAATGCATAGTCTAATTCAGTTATTATTGCCCTAAGCTCGTGACCCCGACACTACGTATCTAATTTCGAATCAGCCCTTATACATAGGTAATAGCCACACCTATCATTTTGGACGAATACAATACACGACTGCCATATAGGCACGTTCTTTCTGGTGGGGATTGTTAGTTCCAATAGATCTATTCACTGTATTCGCGTTCACTCGCAAGTGATTAACGGTTCACGATAAAGGGACTTTTGGCTATGGGAAACTTAGGCAATAATAATAACATGATAGCATCCAATTTCAAAACAACTGTGATCATAAATATTTATAGCATGTATCTCCCCCACGGAGTTTATAAAATAATTAAAGTAAAACTTGGGGCTATGAACTCACCAATAATGAAGTAGCAACGGAAATCGGAGAAGTGTGCACGTCGAGAAAAACCGCAAAGATCACAAGTGACCTAGATAAAATATAACACGACTTAGGCTCGGGGATTAAAGTATAATACTTTTATTTGTGATTTAACTCAGTACTTGAACTCAAAATATCATATGTTCATTTATTTAAAAGTCTTATAGCATGACATGGGTCGAAAGGCGTTTATAAAAGCTTATATGGTTTTTTTTTTTTTAAAATGTAAAGCTGATGGAAATTTTATAAACATGCCGCACTAATCGGGTCGTCATTTCTAAACCGTGAAGGATAAAATTATGAACTTTATATTCTTAGAAAGGTATGACTCTGTACTATATGAAAATCAAGGCCTTACATAACTGAGAGCCTCAGAACCTGGGTAAAATTACCAATTTATTCCTGAGTCTCTAATTAGTTATACTCAGCATCCAAATGTGCCTAGTAAAAAGGGTGTATTTTTTTATCTACAGGTCTAATGTACACATGGCTTGTGGGAAAAGTTTTCTACAGGTCTTAGATACAACTTTCATGTTTTAACCAACGTAGTGTTCTTTGCAACATTTTAGAGTAAATAGCCTATCAAATCTGACATTCAATTCTGGACCAGTTTTAGTGTGGATTTTCTCTAAAAATTACCGGGATGAATTAAGATGTAAGGTTTTCGTGGAAATGATCCTAAGATATAGTTCTATGTCACTATATTTTTCTTTTAGTTCAAAAAGTCCCTGAGATAAAATGGGATTGTTGTTTTTTCTATTAAAATTCTGGGCAGATTTGACCAATAACTAGCAAGATGCTTTATGCTTTTTTATTTAATTTTTGGGTAAAACATGTAATGACCATTCATGCTCATCATTTTTAGGAATCAAAATATCAATAATACCAGGAACCAAAAGGTTTTTAAGGAAAAATTAAAGGTGTTTATAATAACAAAACATTGTGATTACAAGAATCACAAATCAAGATTTATCCAACAACTCTTGCTTTCCAAAACCCAATCAAGCCTAAACTACATATCTAACACCTAAAAATCTTATGAAAACTTGAATCAAATCCTTCCAATTGAATGCATGCAAGATTTGATTAGTTTATCCTAGGAAAACCTCTAAAATCATAAGGATGAGATCAAAAGAAATTAGGGAAACATACCAAGATGAAGACTAGTTAAATGCACAAGATTATTGAAGTAGAAGATTTGATGAAAATGGTGATGTTGGGGCTGCTTAGCCACGACCCTAAGAGAGAAAAGGGCAGATTTTTGAGTGAAATAATGATGGTGATATGCCCTATGTTGAAGGATTTGAGTTTATGTATGGTTTTTCTTTAATATGATAAAATGTGTCACATGTGGGGGTATTAAAAGGGGTGAACGGTTTTTGGGGTCCCAATGTAAGCCAAAGATCAGATTTTATCTATATTTGATTAATATTTGAAGTATTAGTATGTTTGTAGGGTTTAAACCAAGCGTACGATCTTAAAAACGCGAATTACGCTGTACCGGGTGAACTGGAAAACGTGAATTTTAGAAAAGTGTTATCAAAACATTATGAAATTGTTATGAAGTGTTAAAATGGATAATTTTTATATTTCATGGGAGCCTTGTGTTTTCCGGAGTGTTAAAACGAAACTAAAAATAAACAAACGCAGGCTTAAAACACGAGTTGTTACCAAAATTTGACGAAATCGTGAAAGGAAACAGATAATGTGAAATATAGAAATTTTTGAATACTAGGAGCATATGATGGAATATTAAACCACTAATGACATGAAAATGGATAGAAATCCTAAGCACTGCTCATGAATAGCTAGAAACGCGAAAATCGCTAAATCGGGTACTTTTATGCATAGTTTGTAAAAATAAATGTCACAAGGATAATATTTTCATAACAATATCACATTTAACTTAAAATGACCCAAATTGATGTTTCATAAATTTTCCGAGCCTTTCGGAGTGTTATAATGTCGTTAAAGCTTAAAACGCGAGCCAAAAACGCGTAAAACGTAAAATGTGCACACTTCGCGTAGAAATGGCAAATTACATCATTCCATATGAAAACAAGCACGTGGGGGAATATAAATCATATTAACGGTTAAACTGAGCATAGCCTGAGTCAATTTACGAATTTCAGTGTACGTGTCACGACATACGCAGGCAACTTTCCCGGTAAAAGCCAATTTACTTAAAATAGCAAAATAAGCAAATAAAATTAGTAAAATAATGACTTGGAAATTTCTCGGTTGTTACATTACCCATCCGTTAAAAAGGAATCACGTCCTCGTGATTCAGTTTATCTTATCGGCTGACGGTGTGTCGGAAAAGAAATGAGGGTATTCTCGTCGCAATCTGCTCTTTTCGCTCCCATGTGTACTCGGGTCCATGTCGAGTGTTCCAACGAACCTTGACAATGGGAATGCACTCTGCTTGAGTTGTTTGACTTCCTGGTTCATGATCACAACCGGTTCCTTATCAAAGTAAATCTTGTCATCAAGCTGAATCTCTTCTAGTGGAATGACGAGGGTTTCATCCGAATGACACTTCTTCGAGTTCGAATCGTGAAATGTGTTGTGCACGCTAGTGGGCTCTTGCGGGTGGTTCGAGTCGATAAGCTACCGATCTAGGTTTTGCCAAATTCTTGTGGGGTTCAACGTACATCGAGTTCAGTTTTCATCGTTTTCCGAAACATAGCACATTCTTTCGTGGCGAACTTTCACGTAACTCTTCTGACGATCTTGTATTGCTTGTAGCCCGTTGTCCTGGAGTGTTTTTCCTACGCCCTGATGCGTACTAACGATTAACACGAATGGGATTTCTACGGGAGCGTACTATCAGTCGAAAGAAGTAGATGTCAATGCCATGGGAGAATGATAGTTACAAGGGTAATTAATAATACAAATGAAAGATCTTGATGAATCACAAAAATAGTAATAGAATTCTGTCGAGTGTAATGTTGTAGGTGCAAAGACTGCTTAAAAGAGATAGATTAGATATCTGTATGAACAAAGAAGCAAACTATTATCAATCGATGCAAATGTAAGGATCAATGAATCAGAACAATAATGAATGGATTAAGATGTCCATATCATTCATACTAGTATGAGCATAGAGTGCTCGAAACGAAATTTGATATTTATACGAATGAAGAAGCAAATGAAAAGGTGTGTAAAAGAGAGATCAATGACTCAAATTAATGCAAACTGAAGAACCATAAATCACAATAATAGTGAAGCGAAGAGATATAGAATATTAACACAAATAATCAATTAATCGAGACAACCAACGAATCAAACCAATAATAAAAGAGGTCAATACTGAAAGATAGAATTCAAAATAAGGTTCAATAATAAACGAGACAGACAATATTCATTACGAATGTCAAATGAGAATGAATGAGGAAAATCCATAACTGAGAAGGATAATAAACACATGATTGTTGAAAGTGCGGTAAGTGAAATAGACAAGAATTAAGAAAGCAATAAGCGTAACGATACCTTAGATGAGAACAAATGAGATAGACAATAAATGTGAAGGCAAATAGTAAAGGAGAAAGACGATAAATGTCATGGAACAGAACAAATGGTAAATGATGAAATCCATAAATATCACGAATGTTATATAAGAATAACCGGGAAAATCAATAATTTAGAAAGACAATGTGCATCTCGAATGCTAAATGAGGAGAAGAAATGAGAACGATCAATAAATAAGAAATACAAAAAGCAGCACGAATGCTAGCTGAGGGTAACAATTAATGAGAAACGCAATAAGTGACAAAGACAATAAGCATTGTGATTGCAATTGAGAATGAATGGGTATCAACAATAAATGAGAGAAGCATTACGTTGAAAACATGCATTTTAAATAGGAACAACATAAAATGAGAGAGGCATTGAGTATCACGAAAGTTGTTTGGGGTTAAATGAGAACAAATAGTAAATGGTAAAAAGAATAAATATCACGAATGTTGATTAAGTAAGGTCCGCACTTGGCTCCTCGAGCTTTACTCTGCTCCAATGAGACTGTAGGCTGGCAATTACAGCTCGTTTCTGCTGACGTGTAATATCTCTCATGATGTGGCATGTGTGTCACCAACGATGGGATGCTATGGTGCATGGGCTCTCTGGTGATAAACTCTGGTCGAGTGGGAGGAGTAGGTGTAGTAGTGGTTCTCCTCCTCTTCTTCGGGTGGGTGATCTTCTGGTTTGTTTCAGACTTCATATTCTCGTCCAAGAATAGCTTTGTCTCACTATTAGACGTTAGTATATAAGTTGGTGAAGTGGGTGTCAGAATGGTGGTCGAAAAGTTTCCAAATTATTTCCTCGAAATTGAAAGATAGCATTAAGTTAAGGTAAACATTGTCATCAAGCTTCGGTGTTACCTTCTTAGAGCGTGATTCTTCAAAATGCAAGGAGTGAAAAAGAATGAGACATTAAAAGTCGTGTTCCAAAAGTAGGGCGTTCCAAGGCGTCACGTTAAAGTCATGCTCTAATCAACTAGCGTATCTTTAGGCGATGGTTTACGAGGCAATGTAGGTGTTCAAGAAGTATGAGACCAATGTTCCAACTCGTCTTCGAAGGTGGATAGTAAGATAGCCGAGGGAAATCGATAGACTACAACGGGTTTGCATAAGACGATGTTATGAAAGGTCATGAAAAAGTTTTAGCGAATTACGGAATTACTCACGATGTTTGAGAAAATAGAAGAGACCATTAAAATGTAAGTATAGATGCGTAATCGGAGAAAACAAGGTTTGAGCTCAAGCTCCGAAATAAGCGTAAGAGGTCAAAATCAGTCAAACATTTATATAATTAACCTTTATATAAATAATAGTGATGCTATAAATAAGCATAGTGATCGAAAAGTACACCAAGTGTGTATATAAATAGCATGTAAGTCGATAGAATAGCGGTGCTCCAAGAATGAGCATAAATGTTCGAGTATTTATATAATTATCCTTTATATAAATAAGAGTGTATATAAGCATACTTTATATAATACCATTAGTGATGACATATGTATAACAACATAGGCAGTCTGGTGGCATACGCGCACGGATATCGGATACGGCAAAGAGAGACTCTTTAGTGAAAAATAGTTATAGTTTGGGTTTTGAAAACGACCCAGTTCTCTATAACTGTAGCTCTGATACCAATCTGTAACACCCCCAAAATTATAACAGCGGAAGATAGATCACTGGGGTATTACTTCCTAGCACAAAGTACAAGTCATGGAAAACGACCCTTGAAAAGAGACGTTTTAAAAGTGTTTCACATTTGATACATTAAAACCTCAGAGTTTACAAAGGTCCCAACAGTTTTCGTAAATCACAATGTTTTCAAAAGATTGCAAATGTTTTAAGCACAACATAAATCTTTAAAATATAGTTTCTTCAAATGTGAAAATATGCCGAGTCCTCAAAATATATCCGTGCGACTCCATCCAAGACCTTCATGCCTTTAAACCTGAGATAAAACATGCTAAAACGTCAACACAAAGGTTGAGTGAATCCATAGAGTTTTAGTAATAAGCAGTTGATCACAATATAATTCAGTTCATAAAAATGACTAAGCAACAAATGCATAGTCTAATTCAGTTATTATTGCCCTAAGCTCGTGACCCCGACACTACGTATCTAATTTCGAATCAGCCCTTATACATAGGTAATAGCCACACCTATCATTTTGGACGAATACAATACACGACTGCCATATAGGCACGTTCTTTCTGGTGGGGATTGTTAGTTCCAATAGATCTATTCACTGTATTCGCGTTCACTCGCAAGTGATTAACGGTTCACGATAAAGGGACTTTTGGCTATGGGAAACTTAGGCAATAATAATAACATGATAGCATCCAATTTCAAAACAACTGTGATCATAAATATTTATAGCATGTATCTCCCCCACGGAGTTTATAAAATAATTAAAGTAAAACTTGGGGCTATGAACTCACCAATAATGAAGTAGCAACGGAAATCGGGAGAAGTGTGCACGTCGAGAAAAACCGCAAAGATCACAAGTGACCTAGATAAAATATAACACGACTTAGGCTCGGGGATTAAAGTATAATACTTTTATTTGTGATTTAACTCAGTACTTGAACTCAAAATATCATATGTTCATTTATTTAAAAGTCTTATAGCATGACATGGGTCGAAAGGCGTTTATAAAAGCTTATATGGTTTTTTTTTTAAAAATGTAAAGCTGATGGAAATTTTATAAACATGCCGCACTAATCGGGTCGTCATTTCTAAACCGTGAAGGATAAAATTATGAACTTTATATTCTTAGAAAGGTATGACTCTGTACTATATGAAAATCAAGGCCTTACATAACTGAGAGCCTCAGAACCTGGGTAAAATTACCAATTTATTCCTGAGTCTCTAATTAGTTATACTCAGCATCCAAATGTGCCTAGTAAAAAGGGTGTATTTTTTTATCTACAGGTCTAATGTACACATGGCTTGTGGGAAAAGTTTTCTACAGGTCTTAGATACAACTTTCATGTTTTAACCAACGTAGTGTTCTTTGCAACATTTTAGAGTAAATAGCCTATCAAATCTGACATTCAATTCTGGACCAGTTTTAGTGTGGATTTTCTCTAAAAATTACCGGGATGAATTAAGATGCAAGGTTTTCGTGGAAATGATCCTAAGATATAGTTCTATGTCACTATATTTTTCTTTTAGTTCAAAAAGTCCCTGAGATAAAATGGGATTGTTGTTTTTTCTATTAAAATTCTGGGCAGATTTGACCAATAACTAGCAAGATGCTTTATGCTTTTTTATTTAATTTTTGGGTAAAACATGTAATGACCATTCATGCTCATCATTTTTAGGAATCAAAATATCAATAATACCAGGAACCAAAAGGTTTTTAAGGAAAAATTAAAGGTGTTTATAATAACAAAACATTGTGATTACAAGAATCACAAATCAAGATTTATCCAACAACTCTTGCTTTCCAAAACCCAATCAAGCCTAAACTACATATCTAACACCTAAAAATCTTATGAAAACTTGAATCAAATCCTTCCAATTGAATGCATGCAAGATTTGATTAGTTTATCCTAGGAAAACCTCTAAAATCATAAGGATGAGATCAAAAGAAATTAGGGAAACATACCAAGATGAAGACTAGTTAAATGCACAAGATTATTGAAGTAGAAGATTTGATGAAAATGGTGATGTTGGGGCTGCTTAGCCACGACCCTAAGAGAGAAAAGGGCAGATTTTTGAGTGAAATAATGATGGTGATATGCCCTATGTTGAAGGATTTGAGTTTATGTATGGTTTTTCTTTAATATGATAAAATGTGTCACATGTGGGGGTATTAAAAGGGGGTGAACGGTTTTTGGGGTCCCAATGTAAGCCAAAGATCAGATTTTATCTATATTTGATTAATATTTGAAGTATTAGTATGTTTGTAGGGTTTAAACCAAGCGTACGATCTTAAAAACGCGAATTACGCTGTACCGGGTGAACTGAAAACGTGAATTTTAGAAAAGTGTTATCAAAACATTATGAAATTGTTATGAAGTGTTAAAATGGATAATTTTTATATTTCATGGGAGCCTTGTGTTTTCCGGAGTGTTAAAACGAAACTAAAAATAAACAAACGCAGGCTTAAAACACGAGTTGTTACCAAAATTTGACGAAATCGTGAAAGGAAACAGATAATGTGAAATATAGAAATTTTTGAATACTAGGAGCATATGATGGAATATTAAACCACTAATGACATGAAAATGGATAGAAATCCTAAGCACTGCTCATGAATAGCTAGAAACGCGAAAATCGCTAAATCGGGTACTTTTATGCATAGTTTGTAAAAATAAATGTCACAAGGATAATATTTTCATAACAATATCACATTTAACTTAAAATGACCCAAATTGATGTTTCATAAATTTTCCGAGCCTTTCGGAGTGTTATAATGTCGTTAAAGCTTAAAACGCGAGCCAAAAACGCGTAAAACGTAAAATGTGCACACTTCGCGTAGAAATGGCAAATTACATCATTCCATATGAAAACAAGCACGTGGGGGAATATAAATCATATTAACGGTTAAACTGAGCATAGCCTGAGTCAATTTACGAATTTCAGTGTACGTGTCACGACATACGCAGGCAACTTTCCCGGGTAAAAGCCAATTTACTTAAAATAGCAAAATAAGCAAATAAAATTAGTAAAATAATGACTTGGAAATTTCTCGGTTGTTACATTACCCATCCGTTAAAAAGGAATCACGTCCTCGTGATTCAGTTTATCTTATCGGCTGACGGTGTGTCGGAAAAGAAATGAGGGTATTCTCGTCGCAATCTGCTCTTTTCGCTCCCATGTGTACTCGGGTCCATGTCGAGTGTTCCAACGAACCTTGACAATGGGAATGCACTCTGCTTGAGTTGTTTGACTTCCTGGTTCATGATCACAACCGGTTCCTTATCAAAGTAAAGCTTGTCATCAAGCTGAATCTCTTCTAGTGGAATGACGAGGGTTTCATCCGAATGACACTTCTTCGAGTTCGAATCGTGAAATGTGTTGTGCACGCTAGTGGGCTCTTGCGGGTGGTTCGAGTCGATAAGCTACCGATCTAGGTTTTGCCAAATTCTTGTGGGGTTCAACGTACATCGAGTTCAGTTTTCATCGTTTTCCGAAACATAGCACATTCTTTCGTGGCGAACTTTCACGTAACTCTTCTGACGATCTTGTATTGCTTGTAGCCCGTTGTCCTGGAGTGTTTTTCCTACGCCCTGATGCGTACTAACGATTAACACGAATGGGATTTCTACGGGAGCGTACTATCAGTCGAAAGAAGTAGATGTCAATGCCATGGGAGAATGATAGTTACAAGGGTAATTAATAATACAAATGAAAGATCTTGATGAATCACAAAAATAGTAATAGAATTCTGTCGAGTGTAATGTTGTAGGTGCAAAGACTGCTTAAAAGAGATAGATTAGATATCTGTATGAACAAAGAAGCAAACTATTATCAATCGATGCAAATGTAAGGATCAATGAATCAGAACAATAATGAATGGATTAAGATGTCCATATCATTCATACTAGTATGAGCATAGAGTGCTCGAAACGAAATTTGATATTTATACGAACGAAGAAGCAAATGAAAAGGTGTGTAAAAGAGAGATCAATGACTCAAATTAATGCAAACTGAAGAACCATAAATCACAATAATAGTGAAGCGAAGAGATATAGAATATTAACACAAATAATCAATTAATCGAGACAACCAACGAATCAAACCAATAATAAAAGAGGTCAATACTGAAAGATAGAATTCAAAATAAGGTTCAATAATAAACGAGACAGACAATATTCATTACGAATGTCAAATGAGAATGAATGAGGAAAATCCATAACTGAGAAGGATAATAAACACATGATTGTTGAAAGTGCGGTAAGTGAAATAGACAAGAATTAAGAAAGCAATAAGCGTAACGATACCTTAGATGAGAACAAATGAGATAGACAATAAATGTGAAGGCAAATAGTAAAGGAGAAAGACGATAAATGTCATGGAACAGAACAAATGGTAAATGATGAAATCCATAAATATCACGAATGTTATATAAGAATAACCGGGAAAATCAATAATTTAGAAAGACAATGTGCATCTCGAATGCTAAATGAGGAGAAGAAATGAGAACGATCAATAAATAAGAAATACAAAAAGCAGCACGAATGCTAGCTGAGGGTAACAATTAATGAGAAACGCAATAAGTGACAAAGACAATAAGCATTGTGATTGCAATTGAGAATGAATGGGTATCAACAATAAATGAGAGAAGCATTACGTTGAAAACATGCATTTTAAATAGGAACAACATAAAATGAGAGAGGCATTGAGTATCACGAAAGTTGTTTGGGGTTAAATGAGAACAAATAGTAAATGGTAAAAAGAATAAATATCACGAATGTTGATTAAGTAAGGTCCGCACTTGGCTCCTCGAGCTTTACTCTGCTCCAATGAGACTGTAGGCTGGCAATTACAGCTCGTTTCTGCTGACGTGTAATATCTCTCATGATGTGGCATGTGTGTCACCAACGATGGGATGCTATGGTGCATGGGCTCTCTGGTGATAAACTCTGGTCGAGTGGGAGGAGTAGGTGTAGTAGTGGTTCTCCTCCTCTTCTTCGGGTGGGTGATCTTCTGGTTTGTTTCAGACTTCATATTCTCGTCCAAGAATAGCTTTGTCTCACTATTAGACGTTAGTATATAAGTTGGTGAAGTGGGTGTCAGAATGGTGGTCGAAAAGTTTCCAAATTATTTCCTCGGAATTGAAAGATAGCATTAAGTTAAGGTAAACATTGTCATCAAGCTTCGGTGTTACCTTCTTAGAGCGTGATTCTTCAAAATGCAAGGAGTGAAAAAGAATGAGACATTAAAAGTCGTGTTCCAAAAGTAGGGCGTTCCAAGGCGTCACGTTAAAGTCATGCTCTAATCAACTAGCGTATCTTTAGGCGATGGTTTACGAGGCAATGTAGGTGTTCAAAAAGTATGAGACCAATGTTCCAACTCGTCTTCGAAGGTGGATAGTAAGATAGCCGAGGGAAATCGATAGACTACAACGGGTTTGCATAAGACGATGTTATGAAAGGTCATGAAAAAGTTTTAGCGAATTACGGAATTACTCACGATGTTTGAGAAAATAGAAGAGACCATTAAAATGTAAGTATAGATGCGTAATCGGAGAAAACAAGGTTTGAGCTCAAGCTCCGAAATAAGCGTAAGAGGTCAAAATCAGTCAAACATTTATATAATTAACCTTTATATAAATAATAGTGATGCTATAAATAAGCATAGTGATCGAAAAGTACACCAAGTGTGTATATAAATAGCATGTAAGTCGATAGAATAGCGGTGCTCCAAGAATGAGCATAAATGTTCGAGTATTTATATAATTATCCTTTATATAAATAAGAGTGTATATAAGCATACTTTATATAATACCATTAGTGATGACATATGTATAACAACATAGGCAGTCTGGTGGCATACGCGCACGGATATCGGATACGGCAAAGAGAGACTCTTTAGTGAAAAATAGTTATAGTTTGGGTTTTGAAAACGACCCAGTTCTCTATAACTGTAGCTCTGATACCAATCTGTAACACCCCCAAAATTATAACAGCGGAAGATAGATCACTGGGGTATTACTTCCTAGCACAAAGTACAAGTCATGGAAAACGACCCTTGAAAAGAGACGTTTTAAAAGTGTTTCACATTTGATACATTAAAACCTCAGAGTTTACAAAGGTCCCAACAGTTTTCGTAAATCACAATGTTTTCAAAAGATTGCAAATGTTTTAAGCATAACATAAATCTTTAAAATATAGTCTCTTCAAATGTGAAAATATGCCGAGTCCTCAAAATATATCCGTGCGACTCCATCCAAGACCTTCATGCCTTTAAACCTGAGATAAAACATGCTAAAACGTCAACACAAAGGTTGAGTGAATCCATAGAGTTTTAGTAATAAGCAGTTGATCACAATATAATTCAGTTCATAAAAATGACTAAGCAACAAATGCATAGTCTAATTCAGTTATTATTGCCCTAAGCTCGTGACCCCGACACTACGTATCTAATTTCGAATCAGCCCTTATACATAGGTAATAGCCATACCTATCATTTTGGACGAATACAATACACGACTGCCATATAGGCACGTTCTTTCTGGTGGGGATTGTTAGTTCCAATAGATCTATTCACTGTATTCGCGTTCACTCGCAAGTGATTAACGGTTCACGATAAAGGGACTTTTGGCTATGGGAAACTTAGGCAATAATAATAACATGATAGCATCCAATTTCAAAACAACTGTGATCATAAATATTTATAGCATGTATCTCCCCCACGGAGTTTATAAAATAATTAAAGTAAAACTTGGGGCTATGAACTCACCAATAATGAAGTAGCAACGGAAATCGGAGAAGTGTGCACGTCGAGAAAAACCGCAAAGATCACAAGTGACCTAGATAAAATATAACACGACTTAGGCTCGGGGATTAAAGTATAATACTTTTATTTGTGATTTAACTCAGTACTTGAACTCAAAATATCATATGTTCATTTATTTAAAAGTCTTATAGCATGACATGGGTCGAAAGGCGTTTATAAAAGCTTATATGGTTTTTTTTTTAAAAATGTAAAGCTGATGGAAATTTTATAAACATGCCGCACTAATCGGGTCGTCATTTCTAAACCGTGAAGGATAAAATTATGAACTTTATATTCTTAGAAAGGTATGACTCTGTACTATATGAAAATCAAGGCCTTACATAACTGAGAGCCTCAGAACCTGGGTAAAATTACCAATTTATTCCTGAGTCTCTAATTAGTTATACTCAGCATCCAAATGTGCCTAGTAAAAAGGGTGTATTTTTTTATCTACAGGTCTAATGTACACATGGCTTGTGGGAAAAGTTTTCTACAGGTCTTAGATACAACTTTCATGTTTTAACCAACGTAGTGTTCTTTGCAACATTTTAGAGTAAATAGCCTATCAAATCTGACATTCAATTCTGGACCAGTTTTAGTGTGGATTTTCTCTAAAAATTACCGGGATGAATTAAGATGTAAGGTTTTCGTGGAAATGATCCTAAGATATAGTTCTATGTCACTATATTTTTCTTTTAGTTCAAAAAGTCCCTGAGATAAAATGGGATTGTTGTTTTTTCTATTAAAATTCTGGGCAGATTTGACCAATAACTAGCAAGATGCTTTATGCTTTTTTATTTAATTTTTGGGTAAAACATGTAATGACCATTCATGCTCATCATTTTTAGGAATCAAAATATCAATAATACCAGGAACCAAAAGGTTTTTAAGGAAAAATTAAAGGTGTTTATAATAACAAAACATTGTGATTACAAGAATCACAAATCAAGATTTATCCAACAACTCTTGCTTTCCAAAACCCAATCAAGCCTAAACTACATATCTAACACCTAAAAATCTTATGAAAACTTGAATCAAATCCTTCCAATTGAATGCATGCAAGATTTGATTAGTTTATCCTAGGAAAACCTCTAAAATCATAAGGATGAGATCAAAAGAAATTAGGGAAACATACCAAGATGAAGACTAGTTAAATGCACAAGATTATTGAAGTAGAAGATTTGATGAAAATGGTGATGTTGGGGCTGCTTAGCCACGACCCTAAGAGAGAAAAGGGCAGATTTTTGAGTGAAATAATGATGGTGATATGCCCTATGTTGAAGGATTTGAGTTTATGTATGGTTTTTCTTTAATATGATAAAATGTGTCACATGTGGGGGTATTAAAAGGGGTGAACGGTTTTTGGGGTCCCAATGTAAGCCAAAGATCAGATTTTATCTATATTTGATTAATATTTGAAGTATTAGTATGTTTGTAGGGTTTAAACCAAGCGTACGATCTTAAAAACGCGAATTACGCTGTACCGGGTGAACTGAAAACGTGAATTTTAGAAAAGTGTTATCAAAACATTATGAAATTGTTATGAAGTGTTAAAATGGATAATTTTTATATTTCATGGGAGCCTTGTGTTTTCCGGAGTGTTAAAACGAAACTAAAAATAAACAAACGCAGGCTTAAAACACGAGTTGTTACCAAAATTTGACGAAATCGTGAAAGGAAACAGATAATGTGAAATATAGAAATTTTTGAATACTAGGAGCATATGATGGAATATTAAACCACTAATGACATGAAAACGGATAGAAATCCTAAGCACTGCTCATGAATAGCTAGAAACGCGAAAATCGCTAAATCGGGTACTTTTATGCATAGTGTTTAAAAATAAATGTCACAAGGATAATATTTTCATAACAATATCACATTTAACTTAAAATGACCCAAATTGATGTTTCATAAATTTTCCGAGCCTTTCGGAGTGTTATAATGTCGTTAAAGCTTAAAACGCGAGCCAAAAACGCGTAAAACGTAAAATGTGCACACTTCGCGTAGAAATGGCAAATTACATCATTCCATATGAAAACAAGCACGTGGGGGAATATAAATCATATTAACGGTTAAACTGAGCATAGCCTGAGTCAATTTACGAATTTCAGTGTACGTGTCACGACATACGCAGGCAACTTTCCCGGTAAAAGCCAATTTACTTAAAATAGCAAAATAAGCAAATAAAATTAGTAAAATAATGACTTGGAAATTTCTCGGTTGTTACAGCCGCCTAGCAAAATTAAGGGGGCCGCCCATGCTAGCCGTTGCCCAGTTTTGTCTTTTTGTGGGGAAGGTTTTTCTGGAATATTTTTACTGATTTTGGTTAAAAATTTGAATTCATAAATTTATAATGAATTAAACATTTTTATTTATTACCAAAAATGTTTTTCTAAAATATATAAAATGTTTTTGACATTTTATAAAAAATCTAGTTATTAAGAAAATGTTCCTTTGATCATATAATGCATTAAGCATTAGTTCATTCATACCTTAAGTGATTTTAGTTGTAGAAGTGAATATTTATAACCAAGTACTTGTTTATTTTATAAGTTTATGTTTTAATGAGTTTACATTTTGTGATAATCAAAACATAGAGATATGAATAAATATTGATAATGTTTTTAGGCATTATTTATGTCAACAAGAACCACTAGATTGACTGGTTATAAAGGCATAAAATGTTGGATCTCCAAGTCCAGCAACATCCTTTTGCAAACTAGTAGAAGGACCACCATAAGTAACATTAGAAACACTTTCAACTTCATCTACCTCTTCAGACTTACTAATACTAGGAAATGATAAGAGTGCAGCATTCCCAGAACTAGTACCATAGTTTCCAGACTTCTTTAGACTTTGTTCAACAATTTTGAAGTTGTTGTACAAATCATTGAGTTTCATGGTTTCAATGTCTGGCTTGTTCATCCAGACAATAACATGAGTATGTAACTCATCAGGTAGACTTCTCAAAAACTTCATGTTGAGATCTTCCTTCTCTATCTCAACACCCAACACAGCTAACTGACTGACAAGCTTGTGCAACCTTGAGAACAGCTTATCAAGAGTTTCATTGCTAAAAGCAGTAAATTTTCAAATTGTTGTTTCAGCAATGTCTTCTGTGTCTTTTTGGTAGTTTCATTACTACAAAACCATGCACAAATCTCTTTAAAAAGAGTTTTTGCATCAAGATACTTGTTAAAAGATAGCATCTGCTCACCAGGAATGGTCATAAGCAACAAATTTCTTGCTTTTTGATCATTTCTCTTCTGTATCTTTTCATCATTGGAGACTGGTCCAGTATTTCTTTTCCTAAGAGTTTTGCCTTCAAGGACAACATCTGAATAGCTTGGTGAATAAGAATCACCATACATAATGATATCCCAAAGAGTATAATCTTGAACCATAAAATATTGCTCAATTCTCATCCTCCATAACTCAAACTCATTTTGTTTGATCATGGGCAACTTTGCAGCAACATTTGAAACCTGAGCATCTTGTACATCCATTTCTATTTCAGCTTCTAAATCAACTATATCAGCCTGGCTCTGATACCACTTGCTAGGTTTCGACACACGGTTAAGGTGGTTAAACCTTTTGTTCTTTGTGTGTATTGATATATTGAGTTAATATGATTAAGTACGCGGAATTTACTTAAACACACTTAGAAGGTGATTTGTGTTGTGGAAATGGAATGGTTGTGTTAGTTCTATGACAATGAACAATGAAAGATTAACACCAAACGATTCAATATTATTAATGATAATAATACGAGTGATCTTGAATTATCACTAGGGTTACAACCTTGAATCTTATGTTCTTACAACTTGTGATATTCTTGTGTTTGTTCTATGTCTTAACAGTTATATGTTTTTCAACTTATCTATTTTTTGTGCACACATAATATCGAGTCTAAGATCTTCTTTTATAGTCCAAGAAGATCTTTACATATTGCTTAAAGTCTAGCCGACTTACTTGTTAACTTATCTTGAGTGTGTCAGTACATAAGATACAACATGTATCTGTGTACACAACTTGTTAACTAAGCACATGGGGTAAGATATTATCTACCGTATATTGTTGACCAAAATACAAATAATATCTTTTCATACTTATCCACTTAGCAGCAGAATGTACATTAGCAGCAACAATGAGTTATCGCTAGCAGCAGGATCAAGTATAATAGCAGCAGGATCAACAACAGCAGAATGCTAAGCCTAGCAGCAGAATCATTTATCGCTAGCAGCAGAATCAAATGTTCTATCAGCAGGAACAACATTAACAGCAGGAACCAAATGCACTAGCAGCAGAATCACACTTAGAGTATTTCTTTGAATAGAACCCGATATTAAACTTCTTGAATATTTAATTCCCAACAATCTCCACCTTACAAATGTGCGTTTACTATTCTTTATAGTTTACAAGAACTTTCAAGTTTCACCAGTTTCTTTAGTTTTAAAATCATTTCTTTGTTGAAACTATGAAACACTTTAGAACTAAATGGATGTGTTTCGTGTAGGTGTCAAGGGTGGAGCTGTTAGACGAGGTTGTAGTGAAATTTGTGAATCTTGCTAATAGGAAAGACTTCCCCGAAGCTCCAACTTTGATGTTAGAGTTTATTGGCGCAGGTGATTTATTCTCTTTCCCCTTCTTGGCATTTGCAAAACAACAAAAAAATAATAATAAATAAAAAATAAACATAAAAATAAAAAAATTAAACTTATATGATGGAATAAACTTATTATTTTACAGAAGCATACACACATGAGCAATCACCTATTGTTCAAAAGATTGCATCTGAGCATAATGGCTTGGATTTTGTTTTTGCGCAAGACCCTGAAGCTAAAAAGGAATTTTGGAAAGTTAATTAAGTTTCCATGAATATATATGTTACAAAAAAAAAAAATAAAAAAAAAAAAAAAATATCATTCCTTTGTACTTAATATTGATTTTCTTACTTCTTATGATTTACATATAAGAAAAGATGCTCTTTATGCCTGATTGACAATTGGCACCAGGTTTTGAAGCAACGACAACGGTTAGCTTATAACTCATTTGACCTTAGTAAGTTATAAAACTCTAATTTGCTGGTTAAGTGAACTTTAGTATGCATGTGGAACCAAAGAAGTGTCGTCAAGACCAAGAATGGTGTTGTTGCAACTAAAAAGAGTCGTCAATTAATCTCTACAGTATGCTAGCCATTTGGTCATTAACTGAACGAGTTGAAAGGCAGTTAACGAGGTAAGCCCAAATATTAAAATAATAAAAGTTCAGTTTGTGAATGAAATGGTAAGTAAAAATTATGACCTGACGTTAAACTATCATATAAATTTTCATTTATAAAACGTTTTAAGTTAAATATGTTGTAACATACTAATTTTAAATGAAGCTAAAATATACAATTTGAAATCACCCGCTTCGTACATGCTTATTAGAATCTGCTCATCTTACCTTAAAGTAAGTAGATAAATGGAAGTAGTTTGGATTACACAAATTTGTTGCTTCTCCTAAAGAAAAGAAAATAAGCAAAAGAAACATGTAATCCCAAATACCCAGTTTTACTGTATTTTTGTGTGTAACGTGTGATTGTTTGTTGGTGTTTTGATGTTACAGGAGAGGATTTTGTGCGCCACGTGATGTTGATAAAGCTGAAATGGTACTTAAGGTTCCTAAATCAGCCTTGATGACATCTCATAGCTTAATGGTGAGTGATCATACATTGTATTTATCTGTAGTAAATCGAATCTATCACCTACTCAGGTAGAATTTTACTTAATTTAAGGATTTATTTTGAATTTAATACTTACGTAGGTGTTTGTGGTTTTAACACATTGATAAATAATCCAGACTAAGAGAATTGTGTCAACATAATCCCTTTTGACCCACAACAGAGTACCCTTTTTGACCAGTAGTGATTAAATCAACCCGCCCGTCTAATAGTCATTGATTTTTCGGACATGGTTCTAGGCCAGAGGTAATGGATCGAACCTTCTTACGTCCTGGATGGTTTGGGAAGTTTTTGTATGTTCCTCTATTAAATGAAGATTAGCTTGGAATGATCTTAAAAGCTCTTGCTAGAAATAAGCCACTAGATGCTGATGTGGACTTGGTTGCAAATGGGAGGAGTGACACATGTGCAAATTCAAGTGGAGCCAATCTTTCTTCATTATTTTGTGTTCTTTATATATAATAAATGATACAAATCACAAAGATACTGAATTGGTCAATTATTGTCAAATGGGTTAAAAGTCTCACAAGACCTCATAAATTAATTTTGAATTTTTTTTAGACATGACATGTTTAAATTTTCGTATGTCATAAAATAGATCTACTTCCATCATGCTTGCATTTAATTTATAGAAAATGGAAGAATAGTCATGATGAGAGTTGTTGGGAATTAAATATTCTGAAGTTAGAGTATTGGAAAATACTTTAAGTAGAAGGTACTGCTGGTTCATGATCAAGGTACTGCTAGTACATTAAGGTACTGCTAGAACAAGAAGGTACTGCTAGTTCAAGTAGAAGATACTGCTGATCAATGAGTCATAGAGCTGCTACAAGGATAAAATCGAAGAAGATATTATTTGTATGAGTCACTCTTATGCAAAAATAATATCTAGATATATTCTCAGTCAACAAGTTGATGCATGTGCTTGCATTAATTCATTTGAACAACTTGAGAGATATAAACTTCCATATGTTAGCTCGACTTGATCTTTTGTATGACAAGTGTTGATTAGACTTAAAATAATATTGTAAGAAATCTCTTGGACTATAAAAGAGATCTTAGATTAGTGATTATGTACATGTGAAAATATACGAACTCATATCTGTTAAGACATAGAACAAACAAAAACATATATCACAAATCTAGAAACATAAGATTCAAGGTCTTTGTAACCCTAGTGATAAACACAAGATCACTCGTATTATTTTGAATAATATTGAATTGTTTGGTGACAAACTTTCTTTGTTCATTGTTGAGTAACAAACATAATTCTTCCATTTCCATAATATACATAACCTTCTAAGTGTGGTTAAGTAAATTCCGCGTACTTAATCATATAAACTCAATATATCATTACACACAAAGTATACAAGGTTTAACCACCTTAACCGTGTGTCGAATCCCTCTCAGTTGGTATCAGAGCTCAGGCTGATATAATTGAATTAGAAGAAACATAAATGGATGCACATGATGCTCAAACACATGTTGCTGCAAAGTTGCTCATGATCAAACCAAATGAGTTTGAATTATGGAGGATGAGAATTGAGCAATATTTCATGGTCCAAGATTACACTCTTTGGGATATCATTATATATGGTGATTCTTTTTCACCAAGCTATTCAGATGTTGTCCTAGAAGGTAAAACACTAAGGAAAAGAAATACTGGACCAGTGTCAAATGAAGAGAAGATACTGAAGTGAAATGATCATAAAGCAAGAAATTTGTTGCTTATGACCATTCCTAGTGAACATATGCTATCATTTAATAAGTATCTTGATGCAAAAACTCTTTTTGAAGAGATTTGTGCATATTTTGGTGGTAATGAAACTACCAAAAAGACACAGAAGACACTACTAAAGCAACAATTTGAAAACTTTACTGCTTTTAGTAATGAGTCTCTTGATAAGCTTTTCTCAAGGCTACACAAGCTTGTCAGTCAGTTGGCTGTGTTGGGTGTTGAGACAGAGAAGGAAGATCTCAACATGAAGTTTTTGAGAAGTCTACCTGATGAGTTCCATACTCATGTTATTGTCTGGATGAACTAACCAGACATTGAAACCATGAAGCTCAATGATTTGTACAACAACTTCAAAATTTTTGAACAAAGTCTAAAGAAATCTGGTCATTATGGTACTAGTTCTGGGAATGTTGCACTCTTGTCAGTTCCTAGTATTAGTAAGAATGAAGAGGTAGATGAAGGTGAAGGTGTTTCTAATGCTACTCATGGTGGTCCTTCTACTAGTTCACAAAAGACTGTTGCAGGACTTGGTGATCCAGCATTCTATGTATTCATGTCTAGTCAATCTAGTGGTTCTCCTCTAAATCATGAAGACCTTGAGCAGGTTGATGGTGATGATTTGGAAGAGATGGACATCAAATGGCAGGTTGCTTTGCTCAGCATGAGGGCCAAGAAGCATTGGCAGAGAACTGGGAAGCAAATTACCATAAATGGTAATGACACTGCTGGGTTTGATAAGAAGAAAGTGGAGTGTTTCAACTGTCATAGGTTAGGACACTTTGCTAAGGAGTGTAGAAGCCCAAGAAAGCAGGAAAATAGAAACACATGGTATAAGCAAGATAGGAGAAAGGAAGTTACTGTTGAAGAGCCAAAGGCTATGTTGGCTATTGATGGTATTGGTTATGATTGGAGCTCTATGGCTATTGAAGAGGAAGCACCACCAAATGCTGCTCTTTTGGCCAATGAATTTGCTCTAATGGCTCATTCTGATTCAGAGGTAAACAATAATACAACTTGTACTGAATCATGTCCTAATCTTAAAGCTTATGAAGACCTTAGTAAGAGATTTGATGCTCATAGAGAAGAGCTACTTAATTCTATTTTTAATTTGGCTAATCACAAAAGAGGTCTAGGTGTTCTAGAAAAACAAGTCTTACATTTTAAAAGTAATGAATCTCATTTTACTAATGACATCAATATACTGAAAAATGACATTAAGATCAGAGATGAGTGTATTGTTGAGTTAAATGATTCATTAGCTAAACACAAAAATGAAAGAGAAAACGTTAAGATATCTGTGGATGTTTTGGCTCATGCCTCAGATGGATTCAATAAGCTTTGGGAAGCTCAAGTTATTGATAAGGTTAATTTTGGTGTTGGATTTAAGTCTGTATACACACCATACAGAGGTGTTCATTCACCTCCAGGTATTGATTTAGCACACACAGGGTTAGCTGAGTTTCAAGAACCAATCATGGAATATGGTTCTAAAGCCACTAAGAGTCCAAAGATAGAAAAGGTAAGAAATAGTTTAGATAAAACTTTATCTTATCAGGACAAGGTGTCCTTTGTTAAGAAAGGAGATGCTATAGTTGTTGAAGATTGTACAACTGATAGTGATGATTGTAATACCTGAAATTTGAATAACCTATAAAATGACCAAATTACCCCTGAATCCATAATACCTAATATAATCATTTATAACAATTCCGAATTGAATCCAAAAATTACGAAAACAACTGCATATGAAACGAAATGAATTCTGGGTCAACACTACATTATATTGAATGTCAAGAAATTACAAAATCACATATACATTTAAGTATGGTCCGAAATTTAATTAATAAAATTAATATATATATTTTGCAAAATTATTTTAATTAGATAATTACAAATTAAATAAGGGAATTATATATATCAAATAAAAGTATGATTTTGTGATATTCTTTGGGCTGAAAATACTGAGTTTATTCCCCCCCATAGTCGGCCAATAATATATACAAACCAAATCTTTTATTTTTGCAAAACCTTTAAACCGAAAACCTTATTGTCGATCCAAACTAAATTCGACACCAAGTTTATTCGACTTCCTGGACGTGTTCAAGTATTTTTATGGGATTGATCATAGAGTAACCGAGCTAAGAAAAATAGGAGTCGAGTTGTGGAAGCTCTCATTCGATCGTGAGGATTTGTCTTTGTTCGATATATTCAGCCGATAGGTACAATATTACCACGACTTAATTTTACGTTCTATATTCGATCTAGTATTTTTCTTATGATCTATATGTCATATAAAACTCAGGAAAAATACGTAAAACAATTCATGCAAGCTAAATAACACGTACGAATTTATAATAGCTAAAGCATACGTAATTTCCAAATAATGTTATGCGATTTTTATGAGATGCAAATATAATTTTTATATGTTCTATACTGATCATATAAGCTTATAAAAATAACCACATGATTTGTTGAAGCTTAAAATAATTGTTTTGAATTATTGTTCATAATCGGATTTAAGAGAAAACAAAGAAAAATAGGAAGAAACCCTAGGATGGATTAGGGTTAGGGTTTACATGTATAGATCTGATGTAATTAATGAAATTAATGATTGTATGATGATGGTTTAATGATTGGTTAAACTAGGGTTTTGTTTTGGTACATAAAAAGGATATACGATTTGTAAATAAAAGTGCAAGGGCTTGTTTTGTCAACTTTCAAACTTCTGGGATATTTTTGTAAGATCATATAAGTCAGTAGGAAGGTGAGAAAAATATAACTTGAGGGTCCTAAGTGTAAATATTGCAAGTAAATGAATTAATGATAATTCAAGGGGTCGATTTGTAAATAATTAAAATGGAAGGACTAAAAGTGTAAGATCTGGAAACTTGAAGTTATTTTGAGTAAATAAAGTCATTCAGGGTGTAATGGGTAAATTTGAGTATTTGTGGGGTTGTTATGTAATTATAAATGAATTATGAATTGAATTGTAAGTTTTGTAAAGGTAAGGGACTAATTGTGTAATTATTGAATCTTGAGGGTCTAATTCGTATTTCATGTAAAACTGAGGTAAGGTTCTGTAAAAATTGGTGAGACTAAAGTATTTTCATTTTAAACCTTTGAAGTTAATGAATTTGTAATTAAAACCCTAAATTATGAAGATTGTCAAAGTTAACCCTGAACTTTTGTAACTTGATAAAAGTTACTTTGAATTCCATAATGAGTTTGAAATAAAGATTTAACCTAATCCGAAATATCAACATATTACTAAATCTGGAAAGTTACAAAATGAAAAGTAAATTAAAAGTAATAATTTACGTTTGAATAATTCGTAATTCCGTCTTCTACCTCTCTAGGTGTGAAGAAGGAGAAGCCTTGATTTCTGCTTCGCATTTGCTTTCTTATCTTTTGCTTCGATAATAAGGTACAGATATTCCATCCTTTTTCAGTAAGGGCTTCTCAGTTCTTTTCTTTCAGAATTCATTTCCTTATTAGGATTTCCTATACCTTTGCTATGTTCCCTTTTGTTGTAAACTTTCGATGGGGTCTTTGATTTAAATCTTTTGCCATGTGCCCTTAAGATATAATTTTGATTATTGTTAGTACGCCCGACCTTTGTTCTACAGTTTAATATTACGAGCCAATAACTAGGCATGAGGGTTTCATGTCCATGTCATTGACGCACCTTTGACATGACTCTAGGGCAGGAGAGTGATGACCTATTCCGTCCCTTATTTATTATTTGCTATGGCCATTATATTATGATTATTGATTTATCTGTGGGGCGTATGGGTGCACTCTAGATTTGATCTGTTATCTGTATATGTTATATGTTATTATATCTGGTGACTGATGGTGTGTGCGATACACGTCTTTCACATTTGATTTAGAGCTGATCACTCTATACAGGTATGTTTTATTTTATTAGTAATGCTATGGTATCGTAAGTAGTCTGGGCTCGTGATAAATTGCTGTGTCCTTGTTTTCTTGAATCTTTTCTTTATTTATGATCTACTTCTCATTTCTTTCATGTCAACTTCGTATCATTTCGTTTTTCCTAAATTGCTTTCGCATTTGCTATTTGCTATTGTTATCGTTATCTATATATCTGTTCACTGGGCTTTTGAAGCTCAGCCGCATGTTTCTTTTCATGTGCGGCAGGTACTTAAGCTAGGAGCTGGGTTTAGCTTTGGGATGAGAGCGATCTATTTTGGAGTTGACCTTAGTATTTAGCTTTGCCATTTGAACTTCTATTTATTTTCATTATGCCATTGTTTAGGCATTTAAATATTGGATTTTGTACTTAAGCTATTTTGTCTTGCATTTTGATTTAAGTCATGTTGACTTATTTTGGATTTAATGTTAAGACTTATGAGGTTTTGTTTATTGAATGCTTTGTTGACTTCTGATATGCCACCATTGTTGTGATATCTTTACCCTTGACGGGTTGGGGTGTTACAATTTATGGTATCAGAGAACAGGCTTGCATGAAACCTTAGAGCTTAGGCTATCGACCTGTGAGGATCTGGGTAGACATTAGGTTTTCCTTTCGCGCACTCTTTTCTTGTCCTGCTTTGTCATGCTTTCCTTTTGCTCTATCATTTTCCTATTGATCTTCTAATCGTTTGAAAATCCTGTAGATGGTTGTTACTCGTCGTGGTGGTGATTATTCTGAAGGGGAGGAAGAGATCCCTAATTTGGAGGAGTTGGTGGCTAATGCTATAGCCAATTTGCTACCTGGGCTTAATGCTAATGAGGTGATCACTCGGATGATCAACGAGTTTCGTAATGGAACTGGTCCCTCTGGTGGATCTGGTGGTGCTGGTCCTTCTAGTGGTGCTGGTGGTACTAGCGGTGGGGGCCGACCCACTACCATTAATGGTTGGCTGGAGAGTTTCAATAAACTTAAGCCGTTGTCGTTCAGTTCTGCTGCTACTCCTCATGCTGCAGAGGACTGGATAACACACATGGAGAAGCTGTTTGAAGTGCTGGGTTGTGAAGACGGGTTTAAGACTCGTCTGGCTGCGTTTAAGCTTGAGGGAGATGCGCTTAACTGGTGGAAGGCGCACAAGGAAGCTAAGGGTGGTGATGCTTATGTTCTTGGTTGTACTTGGGCTAATTTTCGGGCTACATTCTATAATAGGTACTTCCCTGTGTCCGAACAGCAGAGATTGATTAGGGAGTACAATACTATCTCTCAGCTTGAGACTGAGAATGCAGGAGAGTTTCTGGAGAGATTCCAGAGATTGGTTAGCTTTGTGGGCCCGGTTGCTGGGGATGCTGAGCATCAAGCCAAGCATTTCAAGTGGGCACTGAAGAGTTGGGTTTTAGATCGTCTTCTTAATCAGGAGTTCCTTGATCCGTCAGCATGTTGCGACGCAGCTCGCAACATTGAGATATTTCATGAGAAGGTGGGTTTCAAGAGAAACCGTGATGGCGACAGGATTCAGCCGCAAGGTCAGAATCGGGACAACAAGTGGTATTCTGGTAAGAACTTTCAGCAGCGGGGTCAGTCAGGTAGGAGCTTTGATCAGCGGAAACCAGATTTTAAGGGTCAGGATGCTGGTTCAAATTCTAAGCAAAATGATAATGGTCAGAAGCAGTGGAAGGATCAACCTTCTAAGGGTTTTCAGCAGCAGTCTCGTGGTTCTGGATCAAGTTCTCAGAAGGGTTCATCTGGGAGCTTACCTACATCTCCAATCTGTACTTCTTGTGGGAAAAATCATTCAGGAGTGTGTCGTAGAGCAACTGGTGCATGTTTTCGATGTGGGTCTGCTGAGCATCGGGTAAAGGACTGCCCAAAGCAGAATCCTGCATCTGACAAGAATTATCTGCTACCTCCGCCTCCTCCACCTCCGAATACTGGGCGTGTGTTTTCTACTACGCGAGATCAGGCAGCTAAGGCTACAGGTACCATTACCGGCTTTTTGTATATTGATGATTTTACTGTTTTCGCGTTATTTGACACCGGAGCAACACACTCTATCATATCTACAAATTTGACTAAGAAACTGAACATACCTGCAACACCATTAAATAACCCAATTGCTATATCTACCCCCATGCAAAACCACATTCTCATAAACCATGAATATTTGAACTGTCCGTTACGTTTCGATGATCGGATTCGTCCGGCGAATCTACTTCCTTTAGACATGGTTGACTTCGATGTCATCTTGGGTATGGACTGGTTGGCTTTCCATCGAGCAACCATTGACTGCCATGCCAGAAATGTGATTTTTGGTGATATGAATAATCCCGAATTCATTTACCATGAATCTCGCCCTCTTAAAACCGTTAAAATCATTTCCGCCTTGAAAGCTCGAACCTTGATGTCTCATGGTTGCCAAGGTTATTTAGCCTCAGTGAAGGATTCGTCTGTTGAGATTCCAGATATTTCTAGTGTTCCCATTGTTCGGGATTTTGCTAACGTTTTTCCTGAAGTACTTCCTGGTATTCCTCCGGCTAGAGAAGTGGAATTTTCTATTGATCTAAATCCCGGTGCCGAACCTATCTCTAAGGCTCCGTACCGGATGGCACCTGTTGAGCTGAAGGAGTTAAAGGAGCAACTGGAAGAGTTGCTGGACTGTGGATTTATTCGACCTAGTGTTTCGCCGTGGGGTGCTCCTGTACTTTTCGTAAAGAAGAAGGATGGGTCTATGCGTTTGTGTATTGATTATCGTGAGCTTAATCGCATTACCATTCGAAACCGTTATCCACTTCCTCGCATTGATGACTTGTTTGATCAATTGCAAGGAGCTAAAGTTTTCTCTAAAATCGACTTGCGATCTGGTTATCACCAATTGCGAGTTAAAGAGCAGGATGTTCCTAAGACTGCTTTCCGCACCCGTTATGGACACTATGAGTTCTTGGTTATGCCTTTTGGCTTAACAAATGCTCCTGCTGTGTTTATGGATTTAATGAATCGAGTTTTCCATGAATTCCTTGATATGTTCGTCATCGTTTTCATTGATGATATTCTAGTGTATTCTAAGTCGTCCGAAGAGCACGAGCAACATTTGCGTATCGTATTAGGTATCCTGAGGCAGCAGAAGTTATTCGCGAAATTTTCTAAGTGTGAGTTCTGGCTGAATCAAGTAGCTTTCCTAGGTCACATTGTATCTGCAGATGGTATCACCATGGATCCATCTAAAGTTGAGGCTATCACCAAGTGGCCGAGACCTACCACTGTGACTGAAGTCAGGAGTTTTCTAGGATTAGCTGGCTACTATAGGCGTTTTGTAGAAGGATTTTCGAAGTTGGCTTTGCCATTGATTCAATTGATGCGATTTGGGTGGTCGTTGATCGGCTAACTAAATCCGCTCATTTCTTACCTATCCGTATGACCTTTAGTGTTAGTAAGTTGGCGGAAGTTTTTCAGCAAGAGATTGTTCGATTGCACGGTATGCCTTCGTCTATTGTTTCAGATCGTGATCCTCGTTTCACTTCGCGCTTTTGGAAGGGACTTCATAAAGCTTGGGGTGCTCTCCTTAAGTTTAGTACTGCATTTCATCCCCAAACTGATGGTCAGTCTGAGAGGACCATTCAGACTTTGGAAGACATGTTAAGAGCTTGTGCATTGGAATGGGCAGGTAGTTGGGATGAGTACTTGTGTTTGGTAGAGTTTGCGTATAATAACAGTTGGCATGCGAGTATTCGAATGGCTCCCTTCGAGATGTTGTATGGTAGGAAGTGTAGGGCTCCTGTTTGCTGGAATGAAGTAGGAGAACGTTTGATTGAAGGACCTGAGATGATTGAGATCACAAATGAAAAGGTAGCTGTTGCTAGAGAGAAACTGAAAGAGTCGCGTGCTCGCCAGAAAAGCTATGCTGATAAGCACCGTCGAGATCTAGAATTTAATGTAGGTGATCGGGTATTCCTGAAAGTATCTCCTTTCCGGGGTGTCAGGCGTTTTGGAATCAAGGGCAAGTTGAGTCCCCGATTTATTGGACCGTTCGAAATCCTGGAACGTATTGGGGAGGTTTCTTATCGTTTGGCTCTACCTCCTCAGCTATCTCATGTGCATAATGTATTCCATGTATCTCTCCTGAGAGGATAGAATTATCATCCATTGCATGTTGTATCTTATCCACTCGATCAGATCCGGCCTGATATGTCTTTGTCTGAAGAACCGGAAGCGGTTCTGGACCGTCAGGAACGTGTCATGAGAAACAAAGTCATCCCGTTCGTAAAGATTCTTTGGAGGAATCACCCGGAGCGTGAAGCTACCTGGGAAACTGAAGAGTCAATACGAGCTAGTTATCCGCAATTCTCGTTTTAGTCTGGTATGTCTTTGTTTTGTTTTCCGTTCTCCTTTGTTTTGTTTTCCCTACTCTCTTTTTCTTTCTACTTCCTGCAAATTTCGAGGACGAAATTTTTTTTGTTAGTGGGGAAGAAGTTGTAATACCTGAAATTTGAATAACCTATAAAATACCAAATTACCCCTGAATCCATAATACCTAATATAATCATTTATAACAATTCCGAATTGAATCCAAAAATTACGAAAACAACTGCATATGAAACGAAATGAATTCTGGGTCAACACTACATTATATTGAATGTCAAGAAATTACAAAATCACATATACATTTAAGTATGGTCCGAAATTTAATTAATAAAATTAATATATATATTTTGCAAAATTATTTTAATTAGATAATTACAAATTAAATAAGGGAATTATATATATCAAATAAAAGTATGATTTTGTGATATTCTTTGGGCCGAAAATACTGAGTTTATTCCCCCCCATAGTCGGCCAATAATATATACAAACCAAATCTTTTATTTTTGCAAAACCTTTAAACCGAAAACCTTATTGTCGATCCAAACTAAATTCGACACCAAGTTTATTCGACTTCCTGGACGTGTTCAAGTATTTTTATGGGATTGATCATAGAGTAACCGAGCTAAGAAAAATAGGAGTCGAGTTGTGGAAGCTCTCATTCGATCGTGAGGATTTGTCTTTGTTCGATATATTCAGCCGATAGGTACAATATTACCACGACTTAATTTTACGTTCTATATTCGATCTAGTATTTTTCTTATGATCTATATGTCATATAAAACTCAGGAAAAATACGTAAAACAATTCATGCAAGCTAAATAACACGTACGAATTTATAATAGCTAAAACATACGTAAATTCCAAATAATGTTATGCGATTTTTATGAGATGCAAATATAATTTTTATATGTTCTATACTGATCATATAAGCTTATAAAAATAACCACATGATTTGTTGAAGCTTAAAATAATTGTTTTGAATTATTGTTCATAATCGGATTTAAGAGAAAATAAAGAAAAATAGGAAGAAACCCTAGGATGGATTAGGGTTAGGGTTTACATGTATAGATCTGATGTAATTAATGAAATTAATGATTGTATGATGATGGTTTAATGATTGGTTAAACTAGGGTTTTGTTTTGGTACATAAAAAGGATATACGATTTGTAAATAAAAGTGCAAGGGCTTGTTTTGTCAACTTTCAAACTTCTGGGATATTTTTGTAAGATCATATAAGTCAGTAGGAAGGTGAGAAAAATATAACTTGAGGGTCCTAAGTGTAAATATTGCAAGTAAATGAATTAATGATAATTCAAGGGGTCGATTTGTAAATAATTAAAATGGAAGGACTAAAAGTGTAAGATCTGGAAACTTGAAGTTATTTTGAGTAAATAAAGTCATTCAGGGTGTAATGGGTAAATTTGAGTATTTGTGGGGTTGTTATGTAATTATAAATGAATTATGAATTGAATTGTAAGTTTTGTAAAGGTAAGGGACTAATTGTGTAATTATTGAATCTTGAGGGTCTAATTCGTATTTCATGTAAAACTGAGGTAAGGTTCTGTAAAATTTGGTGAGACTAAAGTATTTTCATTTTAAACCTTTGAAGTTAATGAATTTGTAATTAAAACCCTAAATTATGAAGATTGTCAAAGTTAACCCTGAACTTTTGTAACTTGATAAAAGGTACTTTGAATTCCATAATGAGTTTGAAATAAAGATTTAACCTAATCCGAAATATCAACATATTACTAAATCTGGAAAGTTACAAAATGAAAAGTAAATTAAAAGTAATAATTTACGTTTGAATAATTCGTAATTCCGTCTTCTACCTCTCTAGGTGTGAAGAAGGAGAAGCCTTGATTTCTGCTTCGCATTTGCTTTCTTATCTTTTGCTTCGATAATAAGGTACAGATATTCCGTCCTTTTTCAGTAAGGGCTTCTCAGTTCTTTTCTTTCAGAATTCATTTCCTTATTAGGATTTCCTATACCTTTGCTATGTTCCCTTTTGTTGTGAACTTTCGATGGGGTCTTTGATTTGAATCTTTTGCCATGTGCCCTTAAGATATAATTTTGATTATTGTTAGTACGCCCGACCTTTGTTCTACAGTTTAATATTACGAGCCAATAACTAGGCATGAGGGTTTCATGTCCATGTCATTGACGCACATTTGACATGACTCTAGGGCAGGATAGTGATGACCTGTTCCGTCCCTTATTTATTATTTGCTATGGCCATTATATTATGATTATTGATTTATCTGTGGGGCGTATGGGTGCACTCTAGATTTGATCTGTTATCTGTATATGTTATATTTTATTATATCTGGTGACTGATGGTGTGTGCGATACACGTCTTTCACATTTGATTTAGAGCTGATCACTCTATACAGGTATGTTTTATTTTATTAGTAATGCTATGGTATCGTAAGTAGTCTGGGCTCGTGATAAATTGCTGTGTCCTTGTTTTCTTGAATCTTTTCTTTATTTATGATCTACTTCTCATTTCTTTCATGTCAACTTCGTATCATTTCGTTTTTCCTAAATTGCTTTCGCATTTGCTATTTGCTATTGTTATCGTTATCTATATATCTGTTCACTGGGCTTTTGAAGCTCAGCCGCATGTTTCTTTTCATGTGCGGCAGGTACTTAAGCTAGGAGCTGGGTTTAGCTTTGGGATGAGAGCGATCTATTTTGGAGTTGACCTTAGTATTTAGCTTTGCCATTTGAACTTCTATTTATTTTCATTATGCCATTGTTTAGGCATTTAAATATTGGATTTTGTACTTAAGCTATTTTGTCTTGCATTTTGATTTAAGTCATGTTGACTTATTTTGGATTTTATGTTAAGACTTATGAGGTTTTGTTTATTGAATGCTTTGTTGACTTCTGATATGCCACCATTGTTGTGATATCTTTACCCTTGACGGGTTGGGGTGTTACAATGATGATGAAGAAGATCAGGTTATGTCTAAACCTGTATTGGTTAAGAAAGTAGGAACAAGTGTTCCTAAGATAGTTAATCACAACACTAACAGGCCTAAGTCAAATGTTAAGACTGTTAGGAAACCAGTTACATATTGTGAACAATATAGAACTACAAACAAGCCCAGAGGTAACCAAAGGAATTGGAACAACCTCAAGTCTAACCAATTAGGTGATGACTTTGCATTTTACAACAAAGCTTGTTATACATGTGGTAGTTTTGACCATCTTGCAGCTTTCTGCAACCAAAGGGTAACTGGGTATGAAAACAATAGGGTGAACTACAAAAGGCAAACTCCTCAAACTCACTTTCACTCTAACACTCATAGGAAAAAGCCCAGAACAGTCTCAAACAAGTCTGGACCAAAAGGTCCTGATAGACAAAAAGGTCCTGCTAATACAGACAAAAAGGTACTGCCAGTACAAATAAAAGGTACGGCTAGACCAAAAGAGCCTGCTACTAGACCATTTAAGACTGTTAACCCAAAATCAACAGCTAAGGATGCAAAAACAACTTTCATACATGCGTCTAAAACTGTTTTAAGACCCATTCAAACAAAAGAAGTGGTCCACAAACAAATTTGGAGACCAAAGGGTGTGACTTCAAAGCTAGCAGTCACTTCTGCTAAGCATGTTACTCACCCTGCTGCTAAGGGTAATAGGGAAAATGCTGTCAAGGCCTCAGCATGTTGGATTCTTAAATCCAATGTTGCATCAACAGTCCTTAAAAGATTAAATTACATTGATGCAAGAGGCAGATCCAAGTCAGTAATGGCTTGGATCCCCAAAGAAAACTAACACTCTTATTTGTGTGCAGGAACATTCTATTGATCATCAAGATCAAGGATACTCAGATAGTGGATGTTCCAATCACATGACAGGCAACATGTCTTATCTTTCAGATTTTCAAGAATTCAATGGAGGATATGTTACCTTTGGAGGTGGTTTTCGTGGCAAAATTTCTGGTAAAGGTACTATTAAAACCGGAAATTTAGATTTTGAAAATGTGTACTATGTACAAGAGCTAAAGTATAATCTTTTTAGTGTCTCACAAATGTGTGACAAAAAAACAATGTCCTTTTTACTGACATTGAATGTCTTGTTCTATCTAAGGATTTTAAGATGCCTGATGAAAGTCAAGTGCTTCTTAGAATTCCTAGAAAGGCCAATATGTATAGTGTTGATATGAAGAACATTATTCCTAAAGAAGATTTAACTTGTCTTGTATCAAAGGCCACATTGGATGAATCAATGTTATGGCATAGAAGGCTTGGTCATATTAATTTCAAAACCATAAATAAAATTGTTAAGAATGGTTTGGTAAGAGGTTTACCTCACAAAAGATTTGAAAATGATCAAACATGCATTGCTTGTCTAAATGGCAAACAACACAAAGCCACTTGTAAGCCCAAGATTTTTAACTCTATCAATCAGTCATTGTTTATGCTTCATATGGACTTATTTGGACCTGTTTCAGTAAGGAATATGCAACATAAAAAATATTGTCTTGTTATAACTGATGACTATAGCAGATTTACATGGGTTTTCTTTTTAGCCACTAAGGATGAGACATCAAGCATCCTTAAGGACTTCATTACACTGATAGAAAGCCAAGTAAGAAAGAAAGTAAAAGTCATTAGGTGTGATAATGGGACAGAATTCAAAAATAGAGTTATGGATGATTTCTGCAAAGAAAAAGGTATTAGGAGAGAATATAGTGTTGCTAGAACACCACAACAGAATGGTGTGGCTGAAAGAAAGAATAGAACACTAATTGAAGCTGCTAGAACAATGTTAGCTGATTCTAAGCTACCTATAATCTTTTGGGCAGAGGCTATCAACACTGCTTGCTATGTTCAAAATAGAGTTTTAGTTGTGCAGCCTCACAATAAGACATCATATGAACTCTTTAATGGTAGAATTCCTGCAATAGGATTTCTTAGACCTTTTGGATGTCATGTGACAATTCTCAATACCTTAGACCATTTAGGAAAATTCGATGGTAAAGCAGATGTAGGTTTCTTAGTTGGATATTCTCTTGTTAGCAAAGCTTTTAGAGTTTACAACTTAAGAACTGAGAAAGTACAAGAAGAACTACATGTGGAGTTTCTGGAAAACAAGTCCAATGTAGTAGGTCAAGGACCAAAATGGATATTTGATCTTGATTATCTAACAAATTCTATGAATTATATACCTGTTGTTGAAGAAACTAATGACTTGTCAGGTTCACAAGCAACAAATGAGGTGGAATTAGATAAAGATCAATCTGATGTAATTATGCCATTATGGTCAAGTACAAGTGTGGAATTAGCTTCAAACAACGATGAATCTTCTTCTAGTAAAGCAAAAGAAGATGTTGAGGCTCAAAGAAAAGATGTTGGAACAGAGGAACAACACAATATTTCAAATATTGATGGTACTGCCGAGACAGAGTAAGGTACTGCTAATACTTCTAAAGGTACTGGTAGTTCATTTGAAGGAACTGTTAGTTCAGTTGAAGGTACTGCTGGTCCTTCACAATCAAAAGATGCAGAGTTCCAAGAAGATGAAGTGGATTTGAGTAATCTGTCACCATCTTATCATGTTCCTACTACCCCACACACAAGAATTCACAGAGTTCATTCCCTTGAAAATGTGATAGGAGATATACAATCTGGTGTGAAGACAAGGAGACAACTGGTCTCTTCAGACCAACAAGGGATTCTTGATGCCCTTTATGCTTCAAAACAGCATGAGCTTTCAAACTCTTGCTTGTTTGTATGTTTTCTCTCTCAAAAGGAACCAAAAAAACATTCTTACAGCCCTAGATGATTCAAGCTGGTTAGAGGCTATGCAAGAAGAGCTTCTTCAGTTCAAGATTCAAAAGGTTTGGGTGCTAGTTGATTTACCTAGGAATGAAAAGGTGATTGGTACTAGATGGGTTTTTAAGAACAAAAGGGATGAAAGAGGAATTGTGATCAAGAATAAGGCTAGATTAGTAGCACAAGGGTACACACAAGAAGAAGGGATAGATTATGATGAAGTTTATGCTCTAGTAGCAAGGATTGAGGCAATTAGGCTATTTCTAGCTTATGCTTCATTTTTAGGCTTCACAGTCTACCAAATGGATGTCAAAAGTGCATTTTTATATGGTGAAATTGGACAAGAGGTGTATGTTTCACAACCTCCTAGTTTCGTTGATCCATTACATCCAAACAAAGTGTACAGAGTAGTGAAAGTTCTATATGGCCTTCATCAGGCACCAAGAGCTTGGTATGCAACACTAGCTTCCTACTTATTAGAAAATGGATTTCAAAGAGGAAAGATTGATCAGACACTTTTCATCAAACAGCACAAGAAGGATCTTCTGTTAGTGCAGGTGTATGTGGATGACATTATCTTTGGATCTACAAGGAAGGAAATGTGTTTAGAGTTTGAGAAGCTTATGAAAGATAAGTTTCAGATGAGTTCTATGGGAGAACTTACATTCTTTTTGGGTTTGCAAGTTAAGCAATCATCTGAAGGCATATTTATTAGTCAAGACAAATATGTTGCAGAGATACTTAGAAAATTTCAATTTGCTGATTCAAAAATAGCAAGCACACCAATGGACGCTGAGAAGCACCTTCTGAAAGATGAAGATGGAGAAAATGTAGATGTACACAATTACAGATCTATGATAGGCTCTTTGATGTACCTTACATCATCTAGACCTGATATCATGTTTCCTGTTTGTGTTTGTGCAAGATTTCAAGTTACTCCAAAGGTTTCTCATTTAACTGCAGTCAAGAGAATTTTTAGATATCTCAAAGGTCAACCAAGGTTGGGTATATGGTATTCTAGAGAATCTCCTTTTGACTTGGTAGCATATTCGGATAGTGATTATGCTGGTGCTAGCTTGGACAGAAAGTCAACAACTGGAGGATGTCAATTCCTTGGGTGTAGACTTGTCTCATGGCAGTGTAAGAAGCAAACAAGTGTGGCAAATTCAACAACTGAAGCTGAATATATAGCTGCTGCAAGTTGCTCTAGTCAAGTTCTATGGCTTCAAAACCAACTCCTTGATTATGGGTACAATTTCTTAAACACTGTTATTTATATTGATAATAGTAGTACAATTTGTATTATTAAAAATCCAGTACAACACTCTAAAACAAAACACATTGAAATTAGACATCACTTTATAAGAGACTGCAATGAGAAAAGATTAATTCAAGTTCTTAAAATTGCTTCAGAGCATAATTTTGCAGATCTGCTAACAAAAGCTTTTGATGTTTCAAGGTTTCAGTACTTGGTAGCAAGTATTGGAATGCTTAATCTTTAAATTTTTCAATATGATGTGTTTTTGTAAATAAATTTTTGTTGTTACTTCTGATTTATAAAGTACTGCTAATATATCATAAGGTACTGCTTAGCACACAAGATGCTGCCAGTACAAATTTACATTGTGTTATTCATATAGTTGGTTCTATGATTATTCTAATGCAAGACAAGTACTTTGTACATTGTTCTTTTGGTTTTAGACTAACTATTTCAGGTATGAATATGTGAACACAAAGGATATTTCAAGTGAAATGGGAGCAGCAGAATGCTTATCAAATTGCTGACCATAATAGGTTTATGATGGACTAAGTTTAGGAATTTAACCTCCTTAAAACTTCTTTCTTGAAATCTAGTTATGATATTTCACATTGAATTGATGACTTAGTTGATCAGATAGTAACTGATGCAACTCACTTTCTATCATTTTATACTTTTAAGTATAATGTGCAAGTCTGAGGACATCTGATAGAAAGAACAGCTAGTAAAAGTGAATCTAACACTTGTGTTAGAGGTATCAATTACTATGAGCTGGAAACCCTGTCAAGAAAATCTTTTGAATAGATTTATCTTTACACAGGCAGTTATTTATAACTGAAAAACATTGGTTCTCACACAACCAGAGGTTGCTTTAAACTGAAATGCTAATTAAGTGTCTGTTATACACTTGATTCCTTCAAAATGGTTGAAAGTAGTATGATTTTTCAATTCTAAAATCATGAACATACTACTAAGTCAAATGATTTCTTAAAAGGATTTTCAAGAGATTCACAAAAACCATCCATTGATGGATTATGAATCAAAATGTCCACTGATTCACCTCTCATAGGAGTTAACACACCTAGAAGTGATGAGGGCAGCAACTTAAACTTTTAAAGAATTGATGGCTTCATGTACAATATTGTCTGACAACAAGTTCACATTGATAGATCAGTCAAAGGTACATAGTGAGATCTTCCAAACAAGGGGAGGAAACAAAAGTTATTTGCTTCAGGGGAGGTAACAATCTCAGGGGAGGAAATAATTACCCAGAAAAGGAAGAATAAACCAATATATAGAAGGAGAAGACAAGAGCATACAAGATGATGTAGAGGTTGAAAATGACAAGAATAGATCATATATCTAGAAGGGATGAAGCATTCCTAAAGGAGAAAGTTCTATCTAGATCAAACGAAGAAAAGTTTCAATTTCACTTCAAAGACATGCTGGTTAGATGATTTCACTTGTTGAAACAAGCATCCAAGATACACAGCATCATTGCCTCTTACAATTCCTCCATCCAAGGAAATTGCACCATCTTTTGGTACAATGTTTTGATATTGCTGAAGTCAAAGAAGAACAAAGCAGATCAGTTCAGAATAAGAAGAATAGTTCAGATTCATGAAGTGTTTGAAAGATCTTCTCAAGTCCTCATTTAATTCAGAAAAACATGTTTGAAATGATTCACATGTTTAGGGGAGGATTGTTGGGAATTAAATATTCTGAAGTTAGAGTATTGGAAAATACTTTAAGTAGAAGGTATTGCTGGTTCATGATCAAGGTACTGCTAGTACATTAAGGTACTGCTAGAACAAGAAGGTACTGCTAGTTCAAGTAGAAGATACTGCTGGTAGAGAATGGTACTGCTGATCAATGAGTCATAGAGCTGCTACAAGGATAAGATCGAAGAAGATATTATTTGTATGAGTCACTCTTATGCAAAAATAATATCTAGATATATTCTTAGTCAACAAGTTGATGCATGTGCTTGCATTAATTCATTTGAACAACTTGAGAGATATAAACTTCCATACGTTAGCTCGACTTGATCTTTTGTAAGACAAGTGTTGATTAGACTTAAGTAATATTGTAAGAAATCTCTTGGACTATAAAAGAGATCTTAGATTAGTGATTATGTACATGTGAAAATATACAAACTCATATCTGTTAAGACATAGAACAAACAAAAACATATATCACAAATCTAGAAACATAAGATTCAAGGTCTTTGTAACCCTAGTGATAAACACAAGATCACTCGTATTATTTTGAATAATATTGAATTGTTTGGTGATAAACTTTCTTTGTTCATTGTTGAGTAACAAACATAATTCTTCCATTTCCATAACATACATAACCTTCTAAGTGTGGTTAAGTAAATTCCGCGTACTTAATCATATAAACTCAATATATCATTACACACAAAGTATACAAGGTTTAACCACCTTAACCGTGTGTCGAATCCCTCTCATGAGTTTAGCATGTATTTTGATATACAAATAGAAACATAAATATTTGACCCATACATGCATAAATTTTTGAGGTTGCCTGAGCTCCACCTCATCAGTTGCTATTTGTGTTTTGTAGTTACTTTCATAAAAGGAGTAGTTTTTATGATCTGTTGTAGATTATGCTGATGTGTTGTATATTGTGCAGGTTTGCCACCGAGATATATAGACTTTGTGCGAGCAATTACACCTGGGTTACCTTTGTTGCTCTACAACTATACCATTCATCATCTACACAATATTTTTGAGGTGTGATTTCTTCCCTGACATGATTTATAGTTTTTCATATTAATAGTTTGTCAGCATTTAAAAGAACCTATATGCACTTTGAATTCAGAAAGTAATGGTCTGACTTCAGATGTAAAATTGCTCTTTCTTCCCTTTTCCAGAATGTTGGCTCTCATTATGTTTTGTTGTGCAGGGAAACTATGCAGTCTCCGGAGGTGTGAAGGGAATTGATGCCGTCGAAGCAAATGAAAAATCATTCAAGCCTCGAATAGCGGTATAAACCGGCCTTCCTTTCTAATCCATAGTTCATATATTCCGTTGAAGTGATTATCTGATTATTGCAAGTCGCAGTCACAATATTCAATTTTTAATATTTGGATATCAGTTTCATACCAACTACAGTATTTACTATATAAAGGCAAATATTATTATGTATTTACTCACTTAGCTTTATCTAATTTGAGCGACTTTTACTCCCTTTTCACAAAATAGCATGTTCTCCTTATCTGATAAGAATTTGTCAGTCACTCAAACATCTAATTTTCTTATATTCGAACTTCAAATAACATAAAACACATCCAAATTTATTTTCGATCACAGTTGAATACAGCTGATTATCTGATAATAAAGAATTTGAAATCGAATAATCACTTTCAAACACATATCCAAACATCCCTCTTATTACCTTTTCTTCTTTTATAGGCGCGTCTTGCTGTTGTTGGGGCCTTCCACACAAAAGCCATGAATCCTGCCATGTCCCAACTAGAGTCTGCTTTAGCTGCAACCCCAATTAGAACTCCAAGATACCAGTTATATCAAATGTCAATGAACAACCACATGCAGACCCCGAGACAATCAAGAAAATCTTGGCTCGTCAGGTTTGCGACTTGTGAGTAATCATTTTTACACAGCCACTATAAATTTATATTGCAAATGAGCATGGGATTATAAATACAGGATATTTTGATAACTAGATTCTCTATAGAAAGATGCACTTCCTATGGTAAAGTACTGAGTAAGTGTTTATCCGAATCATGAGTATTGATTTTTTAGGTTAACACATTGCTTGGTTTTTTGAGGTTAATATTATGTTCACTCGGTAAGCCTGATAATATCACTGATTTTTTTTAAATGATCAATTATATTGTCTTAAGGTAGTCCAACTTATGTAATAATTTTTTGGCAAGATATGGGCGGTTTTTGGTTATACATTTGAAACCAATGTGCTTATTAACTTGCAGTTATGATAATCAAACATTACATAAAGCACATTCAAAAATACCCCTATAATATCTGAAACTTTATCCCACTTAATTTCTTATTGTAGATGGTTGCTAGACGCAATATTTTGTGCAGTTGAGTAAGTATAAGATGAAGAATAACATGTTTACCATACTATTTTTTTGGTGTTTTCAATGTGATTTTGTTTGTATATTTTTTCTTTTTTTTCCCCGAAAATAGGATGTTATTTGTATCTATGTGTCTGATTAAGTTAATGTTTCTCAAATAATCTTTGTTTAGGGAAACGATCGATGTCAAATTCCCCGATTACCTCTCTCGCTTACATTGAATTTGAAAAGGAAATGAAGCTTAAACGGAAACAGTAAAGAATGTTGGAAGATATAAAAAAGGAAGAAGCCATGTTAGCCTATGTTAAGCACAACTATGAAGTCAAGAAGAACAAGCTTCTTAATTTCATGGCATAATGATCGCTGTTAAAAATGAAGGTAACATCTTATCATTATAAGCATTGAAATTAAAATGAGATGGACAAAGATTAAGACTAATATTTTAAAGATAAGTGAATATTCCTAATAATGTTACAATCAAGATTTAAGAACACTATAATGTGATTGTTTATGATTTCTGATACAAAAAATGATTTTGTTGTGTTCTTCAGTTTTTTATGCATTTCATCAAAAGGAAAGCGTACTTTAAAGGTTCATCAAATCTTTAGTATTGCACTTTTTGAGTTGCTGCACAAGAGATTTCCTTATCTGCATCATTTATGCAGGTTAAGGTGCGAAACGATGTTTAAAAGGTGTCAATCTCAACTCATTTTCTTATAAATGGGTCAATTCGAGGTAAGCTTTTTCCTTAACAAGTTTAATGGGTTAAGTATATCGGGCCTAACTTATCCCATATAACTCATATTTACCCATTTTGACCCATTATCCAACCTCCCAATATACCATGTCTGTATGTTTATTGATACTATAGGCTTTTATGTGAGCTATACTAGACACATTATATTGACACATTGATTGGTAAATTGAACTTTTTAGCAGTTAGATAATTGAGTATGGAATGGAAGAATTCTACACTATCAAATCTGTAGAGGATCCCTTTAGATTGCTCAGACAGAACTTGTGTGCTTTATTGCATTTTGTGTGTAAGAATTTGATAAAGATTGTTACTTTAGATGTTGGTTTTTCAAGTTAAGTAGACCATATGTAGTTTTCAAGTTCATGGTAATAAATGTGGCAAAAATTTGAAAAAGTAGGAGGTGTATGGAATTGTGTAGTGGACTAATTATGTAAAGCGTTTGGATAGAAGCAATCTGATACTGAGTTTGTTATTATGAGGATGTTTGGGTTAGCTTATCTGTTGACCAGTGATTCTTTTATAGTGCTTATTTGCGCCCAAATGAGTAGATAAGCAAATACGATCCAAACACTCAAAATCACTTATTTGCTCCAGAAATGCGATAGTAGATAAGTAAATCCCAAACACCCTCTATTTTGCAGTCAAGTAATTAAATTTTAATTAATCGGTGTAAGACTAGAAGAATTGAAATGATTTATTTGCTTTCAGACATGGCGATAGTGCACGTACATCAGATCACATTCGGCTAAAAGATGTGATGGATGGGTCGAGATCAAATGCTACTAAAGAAAGAATTAATGAAGATAATCCGCTTTCAGACATGGTGATAAATGTGGAGTATCACTCTACTATTTCCACTAAGGAGCAACCTCAACTCGATTCCTTAACCAATGTGGTACCTCACAGTCCCCAAGGCTATAGATGATTCACTGGTACTTCATTCTATCTTCTTTAATTTTGAGTAATTTGAATTGATATAGGGTGTTTGGGATTGCTTATGTATTTGCTTATGCTCCATTGTTTTTTCCACATATTTACATAAATTTCTGTGAGTTGTAGCAAGCTGTTGAAAACACCGTTGAATAATAACATTATACATAATATAATTGATACATATCAATAAAATGAATGATTGGTAATATGCACAAGTAGGCAATTTGGCTTTAAAATGGCAAAAAGAACATATTGCTGCAATCTTTCAGGCCACCCCCACCAGACACCACACGAAAAATTAGGGTGTACAAATATCTGATATTATCTGATACATTTCTGCAGCTACATCAGTTCTTATTTAATGATAAATTATGTATTTATGTTCACAACAGTTTACATCTTCATACATGTTTTTAGGTCGCCCTCTTTGCTATGTGTATTGTACAGGGCCTTGGTAACAAACATAGGAAAGGAAGATAACAACGACAACTCTTCACTCTTTGTGAGTCTGTTCCTGCTCCAACTTCGTCTTCGACTCCAGCTTCAATCAATATAACATTGTCACCAACAAGGCTTCTGGAACCAAGTGAAGATGCCATCTGGGAGAATGAGGGGAGGTTTAGAAGGAAAAAGCTTGAGGTTTCTCGACTTGAGCTACTTGCACCACCAAGACAACCAGTTGATGCCAATGACCCATGGTCTATCCCAACACCAATTGTACCCTTGGAAATACTGATGAAATAATTCCCAAGTAACTATTGTTTTTCTCCACAATAAAGTATATGTACTTTTCTTACGGTTAATTTGAACATGACCTTATTTTTCGTTTTAACATTATATTCATTCAACGTTATTATATCAAGCATTTTACTATTTCATATTGTATAAAAAATTCTTAAAGCTAACCGCCCATCGGGCGGGCCTTGAGGCTATTCTTTGATACTCCGTATTTCTTAAAGTCCGAATATGCTCAAATTAGTAAACACCTTACAACAGTCAGCCTTGCAAATAATTGACACTTCGGCATATAATGTTCGTTTTCTTTAAATATATCTTCTAATCTTCACTTTAATATCTTCAACTATTCAATAATAATCACTTTTACTCCTCATTTGCACCAATAGTCCTCGAACGTGCCTTAAACATAAAATAACAAAAAAGACTTAATATTTGTAATTAAAAACGTAGCTTTGTTATTTATTTAAGCACAAATGGTGGTATTTTCGGTATTAAAATATGAATAATTGTGATTTCATCACACATGTTGGCCCATACAAAAAATTCATTCATTAATATCACAAGTTTGTTTTTCCTACGTTTGAAATATTGTTTTTCGTCACTGTTTTGTAATAAATTGGTTGTTTACATTTTTTGCAGGCCATGGTTATCAGTTTTATCTTAATCTCATACCAAGTTATTTTAGTAACACAACATTTTTGTTAGTTCATTTTCGTTTAATAGTATAACATTAGTATCAAGTAACGGAAAACGATAGTATACTATACTATCCAAGTATACTTTTCCCCCTTTTGCAGTATTCCATATGACCATCAAATTTTATCTTATATGCAATTTATAGCATACTAAATGAATTATAACGACAAACTTTGTTGCAATTTACAATCTTAAATTATTATCAAACTATTGTACAATTTTATTTATTTATTTATTTATTTATTTATTTATTTATTTTTTTTAATTTATCTTGAAGCTATTTAATTTATATTATAGACAACCATATTAACCGTGCAAAGAAACCGAATTATATAAATAGAGTAAATGGCAAAATTGTCCCTGTGATTTGACCAAATAGCAAGTTCAATCTCTATCTTACGACAAGAAGATGCCTTTTCAACTTAATAGGAGACAATTCCCTATTTCCTTTTGTTTTGCCATGACTATAAACAAAAGTCAGGGCCAAATATTGTCTAAGGTTGGGTTATATTTGGAACGGTCTGTTTTTTTCACATGGACAACTTTATATAGCAGTCTCAAGAGTAAAAAGCAAAAGAGGCCTAAAAGTGTTATGTTGTGACAAAGACGGTAACTACACCAATTCTACAACTAACGTTGTATATAGAGAAGTTCTTCATAGATTATAAACTATATGTTATTTTGTTATTTTCAACCTTAGTTTTTGTTAAACTTTATTATTTTATTAATAATAGCATGTTTATTTTATTTCATTTATGTTGCTACACGTTCATACTTATATTACTATCAATTTTATTGTATAATCAAATTCTTAAAGCTAGCCGCCCCAACGGGGCGGGCCTTGGATATAGTATATATATTATTATATATATTATATATATATATATATATATATATTGGGTTTATTTAGCTGACGGGAGCAAAAAGCCACAATTAACATCTACAAGCTCTAAAGAGAACCACTACTCCACGCTTAGCATCTAACTTATATTTAACTCTATCATTTTTCGTTCTTCGCAAATTTAAAATCCTAAATAATAAGATCCGCGAATGCTTAGTCTAATAAAATCAAGCTGCGCATATTTAAGGTTAATTATGGAAACATGCAAATTCTTGCTAGAATTCGTGTTTTATAACTTCTTGTATAAAAGACTAGCTCAACTTTCAATTATAAAGGTTAAGGGGACAAGCTAGAGCTCAACACGCTCGATCAAGTCAAAATTTTATTCCTACTCTCACCAATGGAAAGTCAACAATGTGTCAAAACACTTATTATATTTTTGCAAAATTTTTTAATTTTTTCATTTTTTTGGAATTTTGGAGGAAAAACGGGGTTGCGAGAGTATAAGGTAAAATGCAAGGTAAAATAAAATCGAAATATTACCCCCCCCCCCCCCCGCCAGACTAAAATGAGACATTTTCCTCAATGTTTGAAGTAAGGGTTCTCTGATGCAAATCTAAAGCCGTTTATTAAGTATGATAATAGATAAACATTAATCGATAAGATTTAGGATATCGGATTTCCCAATAAGCACTGAAGGATGACACTCGAGTGGATGAAAGACAAAACCACGAGCACGAGAGTCTTCATAATTCGGTCAAATCCTGTACATAAAACAACAACCATGAAACACGAGAAATGGAAGAGGTGGTCCTCCTCACGTTACACTTATTAGAAAATATAAACACGGGTTGCCTCCCGAGAAGCGCTTGTTTATTATCTAGTCGTTTAGCTTGATTCGCACCGAATTTAATTGTTCATGGGGAAGGTTTGGAGATCCGGGACAACCATGGATGGTATGTCCCCTCCAAAATAGTGTTTGAGTCTATGACCGTTCCACCTTGAAGTTGGGGCCGTCGGGTTGAGATAACTCGACGGTTCCATAAGGGAAAACTTGAGCAACGGTGAACGGCCCAGACCAATGGGTTTTTAGCTTGCCCGAGAAAATCTTTAATCGAGAATTGAAGAGAAGGACCCGATCACCAATGTTAAAGACGCGTTTCTTAATTTTGGAGTCGTGAATCTTCTTCGTTTTCTCTTTGTAGATCAAAGAGTTCTCATAGGCTTGATCCCTAAGTTCATTTAATTCATTCATTTGAATTTTTCGGTGATCACCCGCGGTCTTAAGGTCAAAATTACAATGTTTCAAGGCCCAGTAGGCCTTATGTTCAAGCTCTATGGGAAGATGAAAAGCCTTTCCGTAAACTAACTTATAAGGGGTGCCACCCAATGGGTGTTTTGAAGGTGGTACGGAAGGCCCATAATGCATCATCTAACTTATCGGCCCATGAGGCCCGGTTTTCTCCTACGGTCCTTTTTAAATACGATTCAAACCATGATTGGAAACCTCAAATTGTCCGCTCGTCTGCGGGTGATACGCGGTAGAAAGACAGTGAGTAACTCCATATTTAAGCATAACTTTCGCAAATTGATCATTACAAAAATGAGTACCGCGATCACTTATAATAGAACGAGGAGTTCCAAATCGGGAAAATAAACTCTTCAAAAATTTCACAACAACTCGGGCGTCATTAGTGGGGGAGCGCCTTTGCTTCAACACATTTTACAAATAATCGATGGCCAGGAGAATAATTGTTCCTCGAGAAGACGGGAACAGACCCATAAAATCGATGCCCCAAACGTTAAAGATCTCGCAAACTTGGATTGCATTTTGAGGCATTTCATCCTTTTGTGAGATTTTTCTTTGACTTTGGCAAGAGTCACATGAATTTACCAAGTCGTAGGCATCACGGTAAATAGTCGGCCAATTAAAACTGGAATCAAAGACTTTCTTAGCGGTGTAGTTGGCACCATGATGTCCCCCGGTGTGTCCATTATGGCAAGCCGTGAGGATATCAACGGTTTCTTGGTCGTGTACACATCGCCTAATCACTTGATCCGCACAAATCTTAAACAAATAGGGGTCGTCCCAAAAATAATGTTTTACGTCCTTAAATAAATTTCTTCTTTTGTTGGGACGACATCCCTTTCACAATAAAATTCCCCACATGGTAATTTGCAAAATCGGCAAACCATGGGGTACTAGAATCACCTTTAAGCGATATCATTCCAAGTGTCTCGAGAGGAAATGTTTTGGTAATTTCCTTTTTCTCGAGAACACCTTGATGAGGGTTCTCTAGTCTAGACAAATGGTCGGCGGCGAGATTCTCCGCTCCTTTCTTATCACGAATAATGACATCAAATTCTTGGAGAAGGAGGATCCACCGAAGCAATCTCGGCTTAACATCTTGCTTAGCTAGGAGATACTTAAGAGCCGAATGATTTGTATACACTATGGTCTTCGATAAGACGAGATAAGGTCTAAATTTCTCAAAAGCATGGACGACGGCTAATAACTCTTTTTCAGTAGTGGTATAATGAGATTGGGCATCGATCATCGTCTTACTCGCATAGTGTATCGGCTGAAAATATTTGGTCTTACATTGCCCCAAGACGACCCCAATAGCAAAATCACTAGCATCACACATAATTTCAAAGGGCAAGTCCCAATCGGGGGCAACTAAAATCGGTGCTTCCGTTAATTTCTTCTTAAGAATTTCAAATGTTTTGATGCATTCTTTAGAGAAGAAAAAACGGAGTATCTTTTTCTAGAAGGTGGGTCAGTGGCCGGGCGATTTTAGAAAAATCTTGAATAAATCGACGGTAAAAACCGGCATGACCATGGAAACTTCGAATTCCTTTAACGGTGGTGGGATGAGGTAGCTTAGCGATAACATCGACTTTAGCTCGATCGACCTCAATCCCGGATTTGGAAATCTTATGGCCGAGGACAATGCCCTCTTTAACCATGAATTGACACTTCTCCCAATTTAGAACAAGATTGGTGTCTTCACACCGTTTTAGCATTTTATCTAAATGGGAGAGGCAAGACGTAAAAGAATTTCCATAAACCGAAAAATCATCCATAAAAACTTCCATTGTTTTCTCGATCATATCATGAAAAATGGCCATCATGCACCTTTGGAACATGCCTGGAGCATTTCATAAGCCGAAGGGCATACGTCGGTAGGCAAACGTACCATAAGGGCAAGTGAAAGTGGTATTTTCCTGATCTTGTGGGTCAATCGGGATTTGAAAATAACCAGAAAATCCATCGAGAAAACAATAATACTCATTTCCCGCTAAACGTTCGAGCATTTGATCCATAAAAGGGAGCGGAAAATGGTCTTTACGAGTCGCATCATTAAGCTTACGATAGTCAATACACACTCTCCATCCGGTGACGAGACGTGTGGGAATTAACTCATTATCTTCATTGGTAACGACGGTCATACCCCCTTTCTTGGGTACACAATGAACGGGACTAACCTACGGGCTATCGGAAATAGGGTAAATCATTCCGGATTCAAGGAGTTTAAGAACTTCCTTTTTGATAACCTCATGAATTTTCAGGTTTACCCGTCTTTGTTGTTGCACCGCGGGTTTGAAGTCATCTTTCATTAAAATCTTATGAGTACAAAAACAAGGGTCAATACCCTTAATGTCGGAAATTTGCCAAGCAATGGCACTCTTATGATTTTTAAGCACTTCTAAAAGTTGGGTCTTCACCTCATCTTTTAAATATTTAGCAATAATGACTGGAAATTTGTCGGTTTCTTCTAAAAATACGTATTCGAGATGAGGAGGTAAATCCTTGAGCTCGAGCTCCAGAGGATTAGACGGCTTAATTTCTTTTATTTCTTCAATTTTAATTTCCCTTGGAGGGAGGGAAGGTGACGGGTCATTATTGAGTAACTTCTCGAGGAGAAGAATGTCTCGCTCAGGATTAAAGTAGGTATCATCAATTTCTGGTGAAATTGGATCATTCTTAAGACAAGCCTCGATCTCTTCCAATATGAAGTCAATTTCTTCAAACGAGTGAGAGAAGGGGAAGAGTCGGCAACGATAGGTTCAGAAGTCAGAGTGGGATAGCCACTCGGAGAATTGTTCAAAAATACAAGAACTTCTTGAGCATACTCCTCAGATGCAATATCTATGACATCGATCTGGTTAACCGATATATCATCGTAATTAGAAGAGTATCTCGAAGTTTGATCGAGTTTAAAAGTTACGGCTTCATCATCAACATGAAGGGTTAGTTCTTCACCATAAACATCAATTAATGCACGTCCCGTCCTCAAGAAGGATCTCCCGAGAATGAGGGGAACCCGAGGATCGGCATCAAAATCAACAACTACAAAGTCTGCCGAAAAATGGAACTTTCCTACTTTTACAAAGACATCTTCGGCGACACCGATAGGACGAGTAATTGATCGGTCCGCAAGCTCGAGAGTCATACGAGTAGGAGTAAGTTCTAGAAAGGAAAGCTTTTTCCATACGAAAAGTGGCATAAGATTGATGCTTGCGCCAAGATCGGCCAAGGCTAAGCATTCAACCATTCTCGGAAAATCGCACGGAATGGGAAACTTGCCGGGGTCTCCAAGTTTTTCAGGTAACTTTTTGAGGAGAACCGCCGAACAATGCTCATTTAACAGGGTTTTGGCCAATTCAAATAATTTTTCCTTATTACTTAGCAAATTCTTAATTGTCGAAGCAAATTTAGGCATGAGAAGAAGAGCATCCGCGAAGCTAATATCAAAGTATAAATCTTGAAAGATTTGGAAGAACTTTTCCATTTGATTGTTAGCTTTTTTGCGGAGCTTCTGATCATTAAGTCTTTTGGGTAAGGTATCGATGGTTTAGGATTAGACTTTGGAGAATTAACGGGAGCAACGTCGGGCTTAGAAACCTGGACAACCGGAGGTTGGACATTTTCGGTACTTCCCTTATTAGTAGAAGGCACCGTGTCCTTTGTCACCTCGGTTTCACGTTCCACTACTTTAGGAGGAGAAAAAGAAGTAGTAGGAACCGTAGGTCCATCATAAGCAACACCACTTCGGGTGGTGATAGCTTTTGAATCACCTCTCGGGTTAGCAACGGTATTGCTTGGAAGAGATCCCGAACTCGAGGGTTGATTCATTTGCATAAAACTACTCATCATGTTCTTAAGCTCATTCGTTTGTCTAGTCAACGTAGTATCGATTTCTTTCCTAAGCTCGACCTTCATATTGTTGATTTGATTTTCCATAGCTCGCATGCTAACATCATTTGTCTTCATGTAGTTCGAAAAATCATTATTAGGTCCAACTTGAGGAGGAAGAGGTTGATGAGGTGGAGCTTGGTAATTTTGGTTTCCTTGATTGAAATTTGTACCATGGTTTTGGTTATAACCTTGATTAGTTTGATAACCTTTGTTATTCTGAAAACGGTTTTGATTGTTTTAAACGGAAGGAAAACCGGGTGGTCCCATTTGGTTATTAGCACGATAATTAATTTCTCCTTGAGGACGAAATCCTTGATTTTGATTGTAATTTGCTGCTGCTGTGGTAGCATTGAAAACGTGGCCATCGGTGGCTTGAGAATCATAATAAGGATAGGGACCACCACAAATTACGCAATTTTCGGTAACGGCTTTAACGGGCTCCGGTCTTTGGTTTTGAATCTTAAGTTCTCTCATCATACATCTTATAGCATCCGTGAGTTTAGCCATCTCCGATGGATGTGCCGGTGAAGAAGAAGTAGAAGCATTCACTTTGGAAACAACCGGTTTGTTTCGTGAAGTGGGAACTTTTGATTTTTTCTCGATAATAGTCAAAATATCTCTCGGAGTGTGTTAGGTTTAAAAGAAGCTGCTGCTACTTTGAAGATGCTGCTGCTAAGTATGTTATTCTGCTGCTCATGGTTTTAATGGAAATATACTAAGTATGATTCTGCTGCTAGGCATAAACATCCTGCTGCTAGTATATTTATTCTGCTGCTGGTGATAACTAACGAATGGTGAAATAAGCTAAGTCTCATACTACTGCTAGCCTAAGAGGATTCTGCTGCTAGAGTAATGATACTGCTGCTTATTAGATATGTATAGTTTGTTTATGGTAAAGATACGAATAGATATTATTCTTGTATAGAAAGTTTTTAACCGACTAGGACTCCTTAAGTCTATAAAAGGAGGATCTAGGGTTAGGGTTAATAGATGATTGTTTTAGCATACGTATTTGTATTGTATTCACTTCAAGGTTCGTTGTAACCCTGTTACTTTTGAGTAACCGTATATTAATATATTGAGGTGAAGGTTGAGAGAATTACTGTGTGTTATTGTTAATTCTTCTTAAGATTAATTACTAAATTCCGCGTAGTAATTAATAAGATTTTTCAAGAACAGTCTCTATACCTATTATCTTAGATCCACATCTAGGATAATTAACAAGATCGATTAAGCTCAACTGGGATCAACAAGTGGTATCAGAGCTTGTGATCTAGAGACTGATATCGAGAAGAATTTTTGTTAATCAAGATCTGTTCAACATCTGCTAAAGCAATGGAATCAGAAACTCATCATATGGTAACTGCGTCCAAGGTACCAATGCTCAAGGTTGGTGAATATGAAATCTGGAAGATGAGGATTGAGCAATACATGAAGATGTTAGACTACTCCATGTGGGAAATTGTTGAAGATGGAGATAAACTACCTGCTAAGGCTGCTGATGGGGTTACTTTAATACCCATTAAAACTAATGAGGAGAAGGCTCAGCGGAGACTGGAGATTAAAACTCATAATACCCTCTTGCTAGGGATACCCAATGAGTACCAACTGGGCTTCAGTAACACAAAGACTGCTAAGGAATTGATGGCTACTATTGAACTCAGATTTGGTGGGAATGAGGCCACCAAAAAATCTAGGAAGAATCTGCTCAAGCATCAATTTGAAACGTTTACTGCTTTAAGTTCAGAAAACATTGATGCTACCTATGATAGACTTCAGAGGTTAGTAAGTCAATTACAACTTATGAAGGTATCACTGGTTCAAGAAGAAATTAATCTCAAGTTTCTGAGGAGCTTACCATCTGAATGGAATACTCATACAGTGGTCTGGAGGAATAAGACTGACTTTGAATCAATGACTTTGGATGATTTGTACAACAATCTCAAAGTGTATGAATCTGAAGTCAAGGGAGCTTCTAGTTCATCTTCTGGTGCAAATAACTTAGCCTTTGTGTCTTCAAACAACAAAGGATCTAGTAGTTCTCAAGAAGACCATTCTGCTGTAGGTCATATGGTTTCTGCTGTTGGTCCTACTGCTAGTACAAATAGTAACAACATCAGTGATGGTGCTATTTGTGCCTTTTTGGCTGATCTTACCAGAGGTCCCACAAGTACTTCTGTTACTGATCAAGATTTGGATCAAATTGATGAAGATAACCTAGAAGAGATTGATCTGAAATGGCAGTTTGCAATGCTAACTATGAGAGCTAGGAGGTTTTTGAGAAAGACTGGTAGAGAACTCAGGTACAAAGGTTAAACCAATGTGGGGTTTGATAAATCAAAGATGGAGTGCTACAATTGCCAGAGAAAGGGTCACTTTGCTAGGGAGTGTAGAGCACCAAAGAAGAACAAGGAAAACAAAAGGCAGATTCCTATTGAAGAAGCAAAGCCCACTACTGCTATGGTGTCTTGTGATGGATTGGGAGAGTTTGACTGGAGTGATCATGCAGAAGATGGACCAAATGCTGCTTTCATGGCTGAAGAAGAAGAGAAGGAACACAACTTTGCTCTAATGGCTTATGCTTCTTCATCCTCTGGTTCAGACTCTGAGGTATCCAATGATCCATCTTGTTCTTTTAAATCATGCCTAGATACTGTTGAAGAATTAAAATCTAGAAATGAATGTTTAAGAATGGAAGTAGAAAAGTTAAAACTTGATAATTTAGGTTATGCATATGGCCTAAAATCAGTAGAAGCAAAACTTGACTTTCTTAAACAAAATGAAGTAGAGTATGTTGATAAGATTAATGGTTTAGAAGTAGAAATTATTAAGAAAGATGCTGATATTAGTGTTCTTAATAAAAGAGTTGAAGAAGCTGAAAGACTTAGGGATGAAGCTTTAACTAGTAAGGAAAAACATGTCATACTAGTTGAAAAACAACAGCTTGCAACTGATCTTATCAATAAATCTATTGGAAGTCAAATACTTAGAAGAGGGAGTGGTTTAGGATATGCTGAAGTACCACCCCCAGTCAAAAGTGCTTTTGCCCCTCCCAAAAAGGAATTGTCATTCTTAACTGAGGTAGAAGCCAAACCTGTAGGTGAGTCAAGTAATGAAAAACCTGATAGAACAAGTGCACCTAAGGTAGTACATAAGTCTGATACAGTGATCATTGAAGATTGTGTGGAAAACTAGAAGGGGGGGGGGTTGAATAGTTTTACCGTTTAAAGTTAATTTAAACCGTTTTGTAAGTTATGTGAATTCAATTAAACTTATGCACATAAAGATAATCAAGCAATATATCTGAAAAGAAAAGAGAGGAATGATCAAACCACATAACACGGATGTTTATAGTGGTTCGGCTACAAGGACTCTTTTCCTTGCCCTACTCCACTTCCCTGAGCCTTTAACTCGAGAGTCATCCTTCACTAAGAAACAAACTCTCTTCTAGGTGGAGAAAACCTTTACACGTTGCTTACTTCCTTTTTCGGTACTAAGCTAAACACCGGGTTCTATTACAAGGTAGAACCAACCTTACATCGCCTATACGATTACCGACACTAAGCTAGATGTCGAGTTCTTTACAAGGGTACAACCACTCTCGTTTGGTTCTTTCACAAGGGTACAACCACTCCCTACACTCTTTGTGTTTTGAGGACTAAAACACTAACCACACTCACTGAGATAAATGATACAAGTAATGATGTGTGAACTACAACTATATCACACAGAATCTATGCTAAAGGTTTACACTTTTGTGTTGAACCTTGATGCTTAATCTCCTTTGCTACAAAAGGAAAGATCAATGAAATGAATGAATGATAAATGTTAGATGATATGTAAATGAATGATTATGAATGTTAGGCTCTATGAGTGATGGTGTGTCCAAATGATCAGCTTGCTATTTATAGGCAAGCTGATGAACAGCCGGTGGATCCGACGGATCCCATAAAAGGGATCCATCCTTTATGTCGATTGGATCCCCAACTTGACAGCAATATGACAGCTAATAATTTTGGAAATCTTTCCAAATCCAGCTGTATCCTCCACACCTTTGTCATGTCATATCAAGATCTTCCAAAGTCAACTATCTTGCTTGAAGATCTAGCCAATATATTATGTATGATGCATGCCATGATGTCATTGTATCATTTTAAAAATAAAGTTTCCTTTTAAGGAAATAAACTAGTAGATGTGTAAAATGTAATTCTAAGTAAACTTGTGAAATGTAAAATGTGTTTTAAAGAGACTTTAGCTAGCATTTATAATTTGCTAAAGGATATAATTTGTAATTGTCATTAACAAAACTAAGTAAAGATCGTAAAATATAAATAACGTTTTTAGGACGATATTTGTATTAACAATCTCCCCATTTTTGTTGATGACAAAACATAAAGTATATTTTTGAGCAAAGGAATAAATATAGCATGAGTTCTTTAAAATATAGATTAAGTTTGTTTTATTTGAGTTTAAAAACTCTTTTTATGCAAAAGTGTATGTACTTTGATGATTCACAGTTATGCAAACTTAATCCTTTCTCCCCCTTTTTGTCGAAACAAAAAGAAGAGTTGCGTAGCGGAATGCGATTTTGAGAACTTTAAGAGCTCCCCTTGTTTGATACTCCCCTAAATGGAGTAACAAGGTAATGATGCATGATCCTACAAAAAAATGGTTAGAAAAATGAAATGCTCCCCCTCGATGTATACTCCCCATTACAAGAGTCCCAACGTATACATAAAAAGGGTATAAGATGCTGCAAAAGAAATGTTAGTTGTGAATAGCCTCGATGGAGAAGCATAATGCATATGATATGGTCATTCAAATAAGAATGATAATCTAGTTGACTTTAAAAAGTCAAAATGTAGTGCCTGATCAAAATTTTGTACCTAAAGTACAAGTGATCAAACTAGAATGTGGATTCCAAATGGCTATATAATTATGTTAGTTACCTAACTAATGATAGTATGCTTTATGTTGATCACTCATAAGCATAAAAACATCACATTCATTCATTGAAAATTATGTGACAAAAGTCACAAACATAATATGATGTTACATGAAAATGAAAAATACATCCTAAAAAAATAAAAAGTCCCATAACAACATCTAAAAGGTCCTATATAATGAGACTAAAATTCTCCTATTGAGGAGGATGAGAGATGGCGTTTAGACGCTCAAGAATGTGGTTCAAAATGAACCTCATTTCATTTTGGAGCTCGTGCACCAAAATGTTTGTCCTTTGAGCTATGTGAGCGGTTCTTTCACACATGTTGCAATCATGGCGAGCAAAACCGGGTGGAAGAGTAGACTCATTTGGTTGTGGTGGTGGTGGTTGTGCTTGTTCATTGGTTGGTGGTGGTGTTTGGAGGGAATTCATGAGGATGTTTTGGAGGTCCATGGCTTCATTGAGGCGGTGATCTACCATACCCGAGAGAGTGTAGAGACGGTTGAGCTCTTCACTAATCTCCTCTTGGGTTTGAGGCAAATTGATCCACATTGCCTCATCTATGGCAATGAGAGTTGATGTGGGTGAGAGAGGTGGTATTTGAGGTTGAGATGATGGTGCATCATGGTATAAAGGACCATGGATATCCGGGAAAATCGGATGAAAAAGCATAGGCTCTTGACCTTCAAAGGTCATGGGTGGAGGATTGTTTGATCTTGGTGGGAGATCCTCCAAGTCATCAAGGTATGGATGAGGTGATATAGGTGGAGTCCTAAAGAGCTCCATGGGTTGGAGTTTGGGTGAGTTTGGTTGTGATTGAGATTTGACAGTCTGTGATGGAGCGGGTGGTGGTGTGGTTGCTATTGGAGTTATGGATGGAGGTGAAGTTTGTATGACAACATTGGATGGTGTAGGTGTGGATAAAGTAAGGAAATTTTCACTTGCTATAGGAGATGAGATATTAAGAGGAGATGATTCCTCTGATGATGAGTTAGCAAGATTTATGAAGCAACAGGGCTTAACACTTATGCGGGCAGTGCATTTTGGTGGTCTAGAGGTGGAGGAGTTGGTTGATTTGGTCATGGTGAGCTAAGAGGACTAAGATGTACAAGTTGTATGTTGTGAAGAAGGTGAATGAGTGAGTTTTGTTCTAAGATATGATCCTAATATATAGGCAGATGGTTTATAGAAACTAGTGTTTGGATTTGATGTAAATCCAATAGAGAATGTTGGTTCCTAATGATTTGGAACAAAAATTTGTGCAAATCACATCACATAAGTCAATCCATAGAACTTATGTTGAGTAATATGAAGAAGATATGCAGTAAATGCAAAGAGATAGTGGAAAAGCTTCTGATGTGATGTTCCCACGGATTTGAAGGATCCCTAAAAAGGGTTCCTTGTGTGTATCAGAAAGGTAACTTACTCCTAAAATTTGAAATTTCAAATTTTGGTGGGAAATTGTTGTTCTTAAATTTCTAAGAGTTTCTAAATCATTCCAAGATATATAATGCTTAGTGAACCTATTCTAAAGACTACTAGCAACTAAAATCTAAGAATCGGGATGAGTCGAAAAGTTTAAGAAGTTTACTGTTATACCTGCGGATCCAATCTACAAGGTGTGCGGATCCAAATTTTTGGATCCGTAGGTTAAAGAATGGCGGATCCAACGCTAACACATGGTGGATCCAAAATGAGGGATCCGCCAGATCCGTGGATCAAAACTACTAAAATTAAACAGAGAGATGTGCATATTTTTCGTTTTTCGACGAAAATCCGAAAAATCTCCTGGAGCATATATATCATTAAAGTAAGATAGCACTACAAATATTTGATCATCTTCAAATATTGAAATGTAACTTATTATTCATTGAAAATTTGTTTGTGACGAACGTCTCAAACTTGAAGTTACAATTAGAAATCCCTAAAAATTGAAGAAAACCTAGAATAATTCTAACAGCTTCTATGAAGAGGAATTTGTTGGTGTTGATGGAGATACGATGGAAGCTAGCCACATAGTTTCTAAATTCTTAGTGTCACAAAAGTTAGAGTTATGTTCTTCATTTTCTTGAGTGTTTGTTTGATTTACCCACATTGAATCATCAATGTGTTGAAGTGTGGTAAGTAGATCGTGTGGTTGAAGGTTGGATGAATTTAGTGGTGATGATGATTTTCTTTCTTCAGATGGTGAAGGTGATGGTGAGGAAGTTATTGGAGAAGTTACAGGTGGTGGTGTGCTATATGTGGGTGATGATGTTGTACCTAGTGGTATTATGACTGGTGATGGTAATTTTGTAGATGAAGACATGTTGACTATAGGAGTTATGATAGAAGTTGTAGTGGCAGTGGTGGATATGATTGGTGAGCTTACGTTTGAAACTGGATTAACAAGCCAGTAAGGTCTAACACTAATTCTAGCGGTTTGTCTGTATGGTCTAGACATGTGAGTCTTGTTTGATTTGTGCATTGTGAGAGGTTTACAGGCGAAGAAGATGAAGATTTAGTGTGTTATGATCATCTTAAGGTTCTAATATATACTTCCCATTATTATAGAAGTTGGTGTTAGGATTAATGATGTGTAAATATCAAAGACTTGGAACAAGATAAAGTAGTTTGTCCTATTGACAAAGTCAATCCATAGAAATGAAGTTGACATGAAGATATGCAGAAGGATGACTCAAAAAGGAGAAATGTGATTGATTCACGGTTTTCGAGAAGGTAATGAAAGAGTCTGTGAGTTAGGACAAAATATTCAAATTTTGATGGGAGGAGGATTTTCTTAATTCTCTAAGATGTCTAAATATAATCTAAGAAAGCTAAACTATAGTCAAAGAAAGAGTTGGATTTTGTGAAAAAGATCACTGTGTATTCCTGCGGATACAATTGAAAAAGCTTGCGGATCCAAAACTTTTGGATCCGTCTGATCCGTAGGTTTAAGGTGGGCGGAACCAATGTTAACACCAGGCGGATCCAAACAGAGGGATCCGCCAGTTCCGCGGAACAAAAATCCTAAAAGAAACAGAGAGCTATGCAAATTTCGTGTTTTTGATAACAACCCCAAAATTCTCCTGAGACATATTGATTGTCAATCATGTAAAGTAAAGCTACCAAATATGTAGATTCTAGCACATGTTATAAAATAGATCATCACACTTCTTCGCAAAGGAAGTTAAGCCAAACAGTGGCTTAAATTCGGAAAATTGATAACAATGAATGTTATCATTAGTTCAAGTTAAGTTAATACCACAAAAGAGTTAAGTGCTATCATAAGGTCTTAGTAAGCACATAAATTTAACAATACATAGTCTAATAACGTATTATACTAAACACTCTTACTTATCTTTCAATAATTTAAGTATTTTCTTCTGATCCTTGCGGAGTTTCATCATCCATCGTCCAACATTCTTTAGAATTCCCTTTGCTTGTCGATGTTCCGCAGATTCATCATCAAGGGAAGGAAGTTGACTCAAGTAGTCAATTGGAGGAAGCTTAGAGTTAGGTAAACCATCTTCATCACTAGCTGATGATGATGATGAAGATGAGGATGAGGTGAGAGCCCGTTTCCCTTTTCTTACTGCCACTCTATAGTCACTAAGCGGAACGAAGGTGTGTTTGATTTCGACGTAGTCTGGAACAAAGCCGAATGAGTCTAGAGGAATAGGAATGGAAGCTCTAAACAAACGTGTAAGAATCATTCCATATGGCATTGAGGGTTTTCCTACGATACGTATATCGACCATTCTTTCGGCGATATAGTAGGCTAGATTGAACTTTTGATGGGTAGACACACAATAGATCATGTAGCATAAGCTTGCATTCACATGATCTTTGTTTCCAATGGTGCTAATGACATTAGCTCTAAGAATTTCTTCAAGTTTCTTAAATTCGGGTTTAAGTTCATTTAGTTCCATAGCGAATGGATCACGATTAACATCCTTTCCTCGGAGTTTCTTAGTTTGGTTGCTTCTAGGCTTGAAAAGATGATCACGGATTATTTCTTTAGGAGTTATAGGAGTATCATATGGGTGTTCACGACCTAGGTTTGAATCAAGAATGGTTAAAGGCCATTTGTCTGAGTAGAAACAAGTTCCTTCTCTAGGAATGCCTAATACATCCCCGAAATGATCTAATGGGAAATTGTAGGGATTTTGATTTATTTTGAAATGGATGCTAAATGATCCAAGGTCATCAGTGATGAGTTTCACAGAAGCATAAAACTCGAGAATGAACCTAGGGATGATTGGCTCATCTATGTCTAGGAGTGCATCAAATTTAATGGCAGTCATTTGTTCACGGATGTTTGTTTCTTCTAAGAATGATGAATCTATAGTTCTGCCTTCATGAACGTACCGAATTTCTAAAGCTTTAAAAATTTTGACTTGAGATTCTGAGAGTCCCTTTGTTTGATGATGTTTGAGTAGGTAGTTGGTGGTCTTTTTGTGATCATAGTTAGTAGCGGGAGGCATGGTTTTTCCTAGACATATAATTAAAGTTAGAATCACATAATATATACATATGTGTCTGAATGAGAATAATGTGGAGTATAATTATCTTGACTCTTTTAAAGCAAGGATTTTTGTAGTAAAATATGAGATAATCCAAACACTCCTGATCCGAAAATATATGTGGATTATGACGTTTTTGATTTTGTATGAACAATAAAAAAGGAGTTTTTCCTAATTGTGAAAAATTAATCTCAATGGAGTATTATTATGATGTTTAATCAAGAAAAATGATTTTATGTATTTTTGAAATGCTTCATGATTTCTGAAAATGCATGATTCCAATTTTTGATTTGGTGTAACTAATTAGGAATCCTAGACATTGATAAGGAATTAGAATGAATTAGAATACTTACAGTTAGATCAATTAAGCACGAGTTAATTGTGGAGAGTGGTCTAATTTTTGAGTTTAGAGTGATGAGGGTCGACAATCAGTAGGTTTTATGTGTTTTAATTAGTGTACTGAGCAATAAGGAGTGTTTGTTTATTTGAGAATTTGTCTCAACAAGCCACGGATCCAGCGGATCCCAAACAAAGGTTCCGCCCTTGTTATCGAAAGGATCCACATGATCAGAACATGTGTTTGCTTATTTCCGTTTTTGGTTGAACTAGGATTCGAACAAATGTTTTAACTACTTTCTAGGTATCAATAAACCATAGATAGAAGTAAGGTTCTTTCTTGAGGTATTTGTGAGAGGATTATCAATGTTATCTTTTGAGAAACTTTCTCAACTCGAGATATTTAATTATCTAAACATTGTTTAATACGGGAATGATGATGGAAAGCAAAACTTTTGCTGGGATGAATGGTTACAATGTTGTTGCAACACAAGAGAAGGTTATAGAGGTCAATATCATAGACCACGAGAGTTTTCTCCACACTTTGCCTTAAAGTAGCAAAGACCGTTTGTTTCTTAATAAATCATGATGTGATACAATGTCTCACATTAGTACACATTTTGTTTGAATTATTCCTATATCTCTAATTATAGAGATAATTGTGGTTTCTACACCTGATCCTTTGGGATATCATAAATGTCTCCTAAGTTGTTTGATGGTTTCAAGTTGGAATCATCTTGAAAGTGTAGACTATAATATTTGGAGTACTAGCTATGGGATAGAGTATTTTATCTAATGCATCTCTGTGTTTAGGGTCATCTTATGAATTTACTAACTTTATCCTTGGTGAGTCTGGTTTCGGAGAACGTGAGTGTTTTTTAAAAGTCATCATCTACCAAAGATGATGTCTTAGGAGGAGGAGGACTTTTGTTGAATGTTGAGTTCAACAACTCCTTGACTTTTGAGAATGATGTAAACCTTACTTTTTCATGAATTCCTGAGAAATGCACCTTTTTATGATTAGGGTCGAATGTGGTGAGATTATCCTAAAATAGATTAACTTCTTTCTAAGTATTTTGAGGAATCCTAGACTTAAGTCAGAACTTAATTTAGAATATTCATGGAAGTGACAACATATCTAATTACTCACAAAGGTGTTGGTTATATTTCAACTTGGTTAGAATCCTAACAGGTTCTTTGAACTATTACCTAAGAGTTGAAGCTATATTGTTGAGATATAATCCAAGAAGATAAGAAACTACTTGTCTTTAGGTGTATTATGTCATAGAGGTTTAAGATTCTTTTCCTACTTATTATGCTAACTTTTAAATACTATATTTCTATTATCACAAAGGATATGATACTAATCATGGTACCTAATAACTTATACTTAGTGAGTATGAATCTGAATTATCTATGAGAGCAATCATCATGAGGAGTCAAGAGGAATCGTACCTTTTTACAATGATTGTTTCTAAGAATGCTATGTAACCTCCGTTGAACATGGATTAAGAAGATACATTTGTTTTCAGCAATGTATCTTGAAGTTCCATTAATCCATAATCCATTCTTTCAAACGTACCAAATGAAAGCTCAAGTATTTGGTCCCCAATATCTCATGGGTCCTTTTGGGTTAATCACAATATTACCAAGGTTCACTAATATCTTGGAGGTAATCAAATGGAATTTGTTCACTAAACATTGTTCCTTTACATAATGAAGTGTCTACTGTCATTTTAACTTCATTCTTATCTTTTTCTTCTAATTGTATTAGTGTTAGGCTTTCTAGATATCTTAACAGGTTTAGTACTTTTTAAGTTTTGACTTTCACCTACGGATCCTTTGGTTATACCATGCGGATCCAAATGTTTGGATCCGTGGGATCCGTGGGTCACTGATTCAGTTGGTGTATTTTTATTTTCTTTTTTCGTTTGATTCTGAAAATCACTTAAGCAACCATCTTTCATATAATCTGGTTTGAAACTACCATGAGGTATTTTTAGTAACCTCAGTACGTCATCTACATAGTTTAGGTGCTTCTCAAATCTCTTAAGTTTGATAAAATCTTTCTGTGTAAGTTTTATCGTTTCTATTTCGTGTTTTAGTTTCTGACATGATACACATGTTCTAATACTTTTGTCCTTTTCTAATCCTATAACTTTTTCTTTTAACTGACGAATTTCATTTTCTAAAATTTCCTTTCTGGTTTTTAAGATCTTATTATTGCTTATGATTTTAGGAATGATTTTATATAAATTATTATATTCTATATTTAACGTGTTATCATTAATGAAAGAGTATGAATCTGATTGTACCTCATTAGCCATAAGAGCAACCTCATTGTTTATTGGCTTGTCGTCATCTTTTTCACTTTCATTCCAAGTTCTACTAATGAGTGCTTTTTGGGATTTGTTCTTTGAAGGCTTTGAACATTCTTCTACCAAGTGACTAGAATTCCTGCATTTAGAGTACTCCCTACGATTCTTTGATTTCACATAGATCCCAAAACGGTTTTCCCAAAATGTAAAATTATCTTGTTTAAATAGTGGCGGTTCTTGCATAGATTTTTCTTCTTTAAAGTTTTCAAAATTCATGGATCGTTTTAAGTTTTAAAATACCGTATATTTTAAAAATCTTAAGTAACGTGGCTCTTGATGCCAATTGTGGAAAACTAAAAGGGGGTTGAATAGTTTTACCGTTTAAAGTTAATTTAAACCGTTTTGTAAGTTATGTGAATTCAATTAAACTTATGCACATAAAGATAATCAAGCAATATATCTGAAAAGAAAAGAGAGGAATGATCAAACCACATAACACGGATGTTTATAGTGGTTCGGCTACAAGGACTCTTTTCCTTGCCCTACACCACTTCCCCGAGCCTTTAACTCGAGAGTTATCCTTCACTAAGAAACAAACTCTCTTCTAGGTGGAGAAAACCTTCACACGTTGCTTACTTCCTTTTCCGGTACTAAGCTAAACATCGGGTTCTATTACAAGGTAGAACCAACCTTACGTCGCCTATATGATTACCGATACTAAGCTAGATGTCGAGTTCTTTACAAGGGTACAACCACTCCCGTTTGGTTCTTTCACAAGGGTACAACCACTCCCTACACTCTTTGTGTTTTGAGGACTAAAACACTAACCACACTCACTGAGATAAATGATACAAGTAATGATGTGTGAACTACAACTATATCACACAAAATCTATGCTAAAGGTTTACACTTCTGTGTTGAACCTTGATGCTTAATCTCCTTTGCTACAAAAGGAAAGATCAATGAAATGAATGAATGATAAATGTTAGATGATATGTAAATGAATGATTATGAATGTTAGGCTCTATGAGTGATGGTGTGTCCAAATGATCAGCTTGCTATTTATAGGCAAGCTGATGAACAGCCGGTGGATCCGACGGATCCCATAAAAGGGATCCATCCTTTATGTCGATTGGATCCGCCGACTTGACAGCAATATGACAGCTAATAATTTTGGAAATCTTTTCAAATCCAGCTGTATCCTCCACACCTTTGTCATGTCATATCAAGATCTTCCAAAGTCAACTATCTTGCTTGAAGATCTAGCCAATATATTATGTATGATGCATGCCATGATGTCATTGTATCATTTTAAAAATAAAGTTTCCTTTTAAGGAAATAAACTAGTAGATGTGTAAAATTAAATTTTAAGTAAACTTGTGAAATGTAAAATGTGTTTTAAAGAGACTTTAGCTAGCATTTATAATTTGCTAAAGGATATACTTTGTAATTGTCATTAACAAAACTAAGTAAAGATCGTAAAATATTAATAACGTTTTTAGGACGATATTTGTATTAACAGATTGGGTGTCAGATAGTGAGGATGATGAGACTGATTCAACACCCAAAATTGAAAAGAAAGAAACTTTTAGGACTGTTGAACCAAAAGTCACACAGGTTAATACATCTGAATCTAAAGCTAAAAATGTTGAATTTGTAAAACCTGTGCTAGGAAGTAGAATCTCTAGGAAAGTGGCAGAGTATGATGATAAACCTAGAGATTATCCTAGGAAGACTAGTGACTTGCCCAGAGGAAACCAGAGAAACCTGCACCAGGTGATCTCACACAAGTTAGGTAGTGGCTTTGAACTGGTTAAAAAGGCATGTCACAGCTGTGGTAGTTTTGAGCACTTGCAAGAAGATTGTTATTACACAATACCTAAGAGAACTAGTGCTCCAAAACCTGTTTGGAACCAAAATAGTTGGGTGAACCATAGGAACTTTGCTAGAAAGACTCACCCACATCCCAAAAGAAATATGGTTCCTTGGGAAATTTTATTAAGAGATGGTGTTTCTAGGACTATTTCTCCTGTTGCACCACCAAGGCCCATTCCAAAGAAAACAGAGTTTTCTACTGCTAAAGCTAGCAGCAGTATTTCTCATTCTGTTGCTAAGCCAAAAGTGGTTACTGATACTGTTGTGGGCACTCATTTCTATGCTGTTAAGGGCTCAGCTTGCTGGGTCTGGAAACCCAAAACCAGACACAGCAGTGCATCAATGGACTTCAAGAAATATTATTACTTTGATGCACAAGGCAGATCCAAGTCAGTAATGGCTTGGGTCCCAAAGAGAAACTAACTCTCTTATTTTTGTGCAGGGCAATCTACAAAAGGAGCTAAAGGATAAATGCATTTTTGAAAGTGGATGCTCTTCACATATGTGGAGACCAAAGCAACTTGGAAAATTTTGAAGCTTTGGATGGTGGATATGTTGCCTTTGGGAATGACCCCAAAGGAGGTAAAATTGTTGGGAAAGGTACTATTAGAACAGGCACCTTGGATTTTGAAAAAGTGTATTTGGTCAATGGATTTAAGTTCAATCTTTTTAGTGTCTCACAAATGTGTGACAAAAAGAATTTTGTTCTTTTTACAGACACTGAGTGTCTTGTCTTATCTCCCGACTACAAATTGCCTAATGATAAATTAGTGCAACTTAGAGTCCCTAGAAAAGACAATATATACAGTGTGGACATAAAGAACATCCTTCCCAAAAGAGATTTAACTTGTCTGTTTGCCAAAGCCACAATTGATGAATCTAAACTTTGGCATAGAGGGACTGGTTTTTCTGGGAGAATAACTCCTTTGTCCTAACATATTTTAAACATTGCTGCTGATGTTGCTCAGGGTGAAGAAGCTGAAAACCCAACAGCTTCCCATCACACACCCACCTCTGAATCTAATAGTGAATCATCTCAAAATGAACCCCAAAATACCCAATCACCTAGGTCTTCACAAGAAAAGAGCACTGAGTTACCTCAGACTAGTGCTAGTATGGAACCAGATGAGGCTGCCATAGGTGATGGAGATGGCATGAAGGAAGGGGCTGACACTACTGTTTCCAACTTAGAGGTTGAACAGGCCAGTGTCAACATAGATAAGACCCCAACCTTGGCAACATCTACTGCTGAGGGTTCTCATGAACCTGATGCACATGATGGTAACCTCAGCCAAATGGCTAAAGAGGGGGGCTCAGCTGCTCAATCTAGGATTGAGACTGAGTTTTAGTCCAAAGATTCACCTCTCAGGGAAGGTAACACATTCTGAAGTGATGAGGACAGAAATGATACTAATGAATTGATGGATGATGATGTACAAAATGCCAATTCCAGTGATGTACCTCTCGGACCAGGTAACACAGGTCGAAGTACTGAGGCTAGAATTGAACTGGATACAGAGAAATTGATGGGTAAAACAACTGTACACAATTCCAAATCCAATGATCAACCTCTCGGGTCAGGTAACACAGACCGAAGTTGTGAGGATATTCTGAAACAATTGAATGAATTGACGGATAAATGTACAAAATTGTCAAGGGCAGTTCTTGGTCTTAAGAAGGAGTTGAAGGTGGTAAAGTCTTCTCAACTAACTCAGGATGCTGTAATCAAGAAACTCAGGCAAAGGATTAAGCATCTAGAGGGTATTCAAAGATCAAGATCAAGGGATTTTCTGTTTCAAAGATCCAAGTTCAAGAGGGTCAGTTCCAAACCAAGTTTGGGGGAGGATGCTCCCAAACAGGGGAGGAATGTGCAAGAAGATGAAGTAAAGGGTTCAGGGGAGGTGGAGATGGATGAAGATGAAAATGTTGCTGGTAATGTTCAAAATGAGGGGACTCAAATTGATGTGGATATGGGAGTTCAGCAGGAACATACAGAGGAAGTTGACTTATATGCTGCTACAGAAGAGCTAATATTGGAAGATCTGGATGATACTGCTACAAGCAAAATGGTACATGAAGATTCTGCTGTTAATAAGGTAGATGATTCTACTGCTGGGATAGAACAGGGTTCTGCTGCTAAAAAGGATAAGGAAGTTGTGTTTGTTGCTGGTATAGAACATTTTGTTGCTGAAGATGAAGAAGAGTCAGATGATGATAAAATTAGTTTGGCTCAAGTTATGATAAATATGAAGAGCAAAGTTCCCACACCTACAGAACAATCTAAACCAACATCAACTAAACCAACACCAATCCCAAAACCTTCAAGAAAACTAGCTAAAGGAGTTGTCATTAAAGAACCTGTATCAATTCCAAAACCTGCACAACCAGTTATTGCATCAACTGACAAGGGAAAAGGAATTCTAGTTGAGGAGCCAAAGCAAAAAGTAAAGTTTCAGTCATTAGAAGAAAAGGAACTTTAAAAACAGATGGATGAAGAAGTTGCTAGAAATTTGAAAGCACAATGGGATGAAGAGGAACTTGAAAAGCTCAAGCAAGAACAAGCTGACAGAGAGATAGCTATGAAAGCTCAAAGGGATGAAAGTGAAAGATATACACCTGAAGAACAACAATGTGCTATTGATGATTTGCTTGGTGAATTTAGAAAGAGACAGAGTCAAAAGAAAAGTGGAAATAAAAAGAAGAAGCCTTCAAGAGCTGATTTGATCAGTTACATGAAGAAGTATTTGAAGAACCAAGCATATTGGAAAACTAGTTCTTTCAGAGGAATGTCTCATGCTCATATTGAAAAAGCATATTTTGAAGCTTATGCATGGATACATAGACCAGTTGATCCAAAGTTCATCACTGATACTGGTCTCAGTAAGTCAGAAAAAAAAAGTTGTGAGTGAAAAAGAGATTTTAGCTGAAAGTGAGAAGGAGAAGGAAGAGGTTGAGGAGCAGAAGGTTGAAGAGGAAAAGCCTGAATCTATTGGTATGAAAAGGCCAGGAACAAGGATGAAGATGAGGGCTAGAAAGAAGAAAAGGACCACACCAATGAAGTTTAGTGATTCAGAGAGTAATTCTGAAGAGGTGACTGCTGATGATATGAAAAGGACTATGGATGTTACAGTTCATAAACCACAAGAAGAACCTGAAGTAGCTAATGCAGTTCCCTTGGAATCAAAGTACCCAATCATTTCTTATACTCATGATGTGCAAGATGGAAGTGAACCATGGTGGGAGATCAAGAGATCAAATGGAATGAGTCAGAAGTTTATCAGATTCTCACAAATGTTACATTTCATGGATAGGGATGACTTGGTACAACTTTGGAGGCTGTACAAGAAGTGGTATGGGGAGACAAGACCAGAGATTGTATATGAAAGGCTACATTATTATTACTTGAGGAATATGTTTGAGCCAGATGAGAGAGATATTGAGTGGAAGGATTTGCTAAACTCTACCAAGGTTCATAAATGGTATCTATATCAGTCATGTGGAGTACATGAGTTGATTGGTAGTGGTGTAAGTGTATACATGCTGATTGAAAAAACTACCCATTTACCAACAATACTGCTGTTCTTACTCAGATGATACAGCCTGGTAAATTAAGGTTACAAAGACCATTTATGTCAGATCATCAAGCTTATGAGTTAGTAGAAAAGTATAAAAAGATTCTAAAATCAAAGACTTCAAAGTAGAAAGTGTTTGGAAGCATCCTCTTTGTGTATATCTGTGCTTAGAAGAAACTTGTATATTTTGGGAGAAAATATCAAGTTTAGGGGAGGATTGTTGGGTTTAAAAGAAGCTGCTGCTACTTTGAAGATGCTGCAGCTAAGTATGTTATTCTGCTGCTCATGGTTTTAATGGAAATATACTAAGTATGATTCTGCTGCTAGGCATAAACATCCTGCTGCTAGTATATTTATTCTGCTGCTGGTGATAACTAACGAATGGTGAAAAAAGCTAAGTCTCATACTACTGCTAGCCTAAGAGGATTCTGCTGCTAGAGTAATGATACTGCTGCTTATTAGATATGTATAGTTTGTTTATGGTAAAGATACGAATAGATATTATTCTTGTATAGAAAGTTTTTTAACCGACTAGGACTCCTTAAGTCTATAAAAGGAGGATCTAGGGTTAGGGTTAATAGATGATTGTTTTAGCATACGTATTTGTATTGTATTCACTTCAAGGTTCGTTGTAACCCTGTTACTTTTGAGTAACCGTATATTAATATATTGAGGTGAAGGTTGAGAGAATTACTGTGTGTTATTGTTAATTCTTCTTAAGATTAATTAATAAATTCCGCGTAGTAATTAATAAGATTGTTCAAGAACAGTCTCTATACCTATTATCTTAGATCCACATCTAGGATAATTAACAAGATCGATTAAGCTCAACTGGGATCAACAGAGTGTGATTCAAGATATTGCCATCGGCGGCTGCATTAAGCGAATCTTGATCGGATTGAGTCAAAGCATTATAGAATGTATCGATTTGGTGCAATTCCGAAAAACCGTGATGTGGGCATTTACGAAGGAGATCTTTGAATCGTTCCCATGCCTCACCAAAGATTTCATCAAAACGTTGTTGAAAATTTGTGATATCATTCTTGAGATTTGTCGTCTTAGAAGGAGGAAAGAAATGATTCATAAATTTAGAGACGATATCTTCCTAAGTAGTAATCGAACGAGGGGGTTATTTTTCGAGCCAAATCCGGGTTGCCCCCTCGAGAGAAAATGGGAATAACATCAACTTAATCGCACTATGAGGAACATCCCGATATTTCATAGTCGAAGTCAACTTATTAAACCATTGGATGTGAGCGTGGGGATCGTCCCTCTCGAAACCATGAAATTGGTTTGACATTATAAGTTGAATTAAACCGGTTTTTAACTCAAAATTCTCGGAAAGAATCGGTGGTAAAATAATAGCATCTCCGTAACCCTCGGTGGGTGCTTGGAGCAACTCAGACATAGTACATGTATCTGCCATTTCGGTAATGGGAGCTTCAACAAGAGTACGTATCTCGGGTACGTTTACTCGTTTGTTACGTCGACGATAACGTTGAGTCGGTATTGTCGGAGATTTATCGATTAAATTCGATTGAGATCGAGTGAGCATACACTAAAAACACAAAATTTACAAGAAAAATAAATTTTGAAAAAGAAAATATTTTTGGGTTTTTATATATAGGTGAGCCGACGTAATTTTGAGATCGAGATCGATTGAGATCGTTATGTCGGAGATTTATCGATTAAATTCGATTGAGATCGAGGTGAGCCAACGTAACAATTGACTTCACGATTTCTTTTGTTGGTTTTTTAATTTTTTTGGTATTTTGAATACGTTAGGAAAAGTATTCGTAATTTTTTTTTAAATTTTCGTTTGATTTTTATAATAATATAAGAAAATATTTACAAGATAAAACGATAACTTCACGGGGAATGATCTTCAAATCACTAATCTTCAAACGTAACTCGATATTCGTTTCACAACTTTCTCCGCCAACGGCGCAAAAAACTAGGTTCGTGCGTGTATATATATGTATATATATATATATATATATATTATAAGAAAAACCCGACCAAAAGGTCAATTCTCTCTCTAACCAAGAGTGAATTTACCAAGAGGTCAAAGAAAATCAAACAAAATATATATTCTGGAAGTATTGGAATTCCCGGGTCGTTAAGTCCCGATGAAGTGTGAATGGAACTTTGAATTCCGTTCTTGATCGAATGATTTGATTAATTGAGACATTTTGAAATTATGATCAAAAACAGAGAACATATACTAATAAGAAACAAATAAGCATATAAAACAAGAAAGTAAAGCACAAATAAGTAAAAACGCAAATTAGACTAAAAACGGACTCTTAACGGGAATTAAACGAGCCTATGAAAACCTAAAAATCAAAGATTAACCCTAGATGTGTAAATTTGATTGCTAAAAGTCCTAAATTACTAAAAATAATTTTATAAAAAAGAATAATATATATATATATATAATATATATATATATATATATATATATATATATATAAATATATATATATATTGCTTTTTATTTTATTTATAATGAATTAAAAATACTTTTAATCTAAAAATAATATTAAAAATAATAAATTAATACGAAAAATTATGAAAAATTCTGGAAAACTACTTTAAGCTATAAGGAACTTAGAAAAAATTAGAAGGAAACGACAACTTATCTAGATAAGTTGTGAATAAGCTAAAAAGGAAATTAAGCTAAATAAGGAAAAGCTGGTTAAGTAAATATCAACTGCACCCTTAGTCGAAAAACACCCAAGGGCCCAGTTGGTATTGGTGTGGTGTGTAAGACGGTTGAGGTTGGTTGAGGTCAGGGGTTCGAGCCCTGCTCACCCTTGGCCTCCCAACTTCCCTTTTTTATATCTTTAAGAAAAACTTTTTATGAAACTTATATTAACCACTTAAAAATAAGCACTTTTAATGAAAGCAACTTTTTTATATTAAACCAAATAAGCTAGAAAATAAGCCAAACAGGTATCAGTTATATTAAGAAAATAAAAGCTAAAGGCTAAACTTAATAAGCTAAATAAGCTGCTAAAAACTTAATCCTAAACCTAATAAGCTATAAGAAACCTAAAAACTAACTTAATAAGCAATACTAACCTAGATAAGCAATCCTTATAAGCTAAAAAGCCAAAAACTCAGTTAAGCCAATATCAATATCTGACAACTAAACAGCCTAAGAGGGCTACTTTAAGCTATTATAAAAGCTATTAAATCAATAAGCTATACCCTAAAAACTCAAAACAGATTAAGCTAAGCTAACAAAGAGTTCACAAAATCAATATCAGACAATTTAGAGCTTATTAGATGCTTAAAAATAAGCTGTGAAAACTTGACAGTGCAACAAAATTGAGAACTTAAAAGACTAAAGACAGTCTCAACCACTACTTTTAGCACTAGATTAAGGCCAAATAAGCTTATCAAATAAGTTGGGAACTTAAAAACAGATGTAAACTAACCACCAATGAACAAATAGAAGCAATTATTAGGACAATTTAACAAGTTTTAAGCTATGCAAACTGATCTGATATAAGGACAGTTAAGCTAATATTTTTTTGGTTTTTTGACTTTTCAAAAACTTGCAGACTTGAAATTTCAGCTAGAAACTAATTTGAATGACCTAAAAACTTATCAACCTAAGCTAATTTGATTATCAAAAGCTATTTGGACCAAAAATAAGCTAGAACAAATCCTTGTGGCACTTATGTTGAATAATCAACACACACTGATTCAATTTTTGGAAACTTAAACCTTGGTGTACTTTTTGACACTAAACACAACACTTTCAACCATCATTTTAAACTCTAATTGACACAAAAATTCAACCTCAAAATGACCTTAAACAAGTTTATCAAATTAAGCTGATATAACCTTTTTTTTAGACCATGAAACTTTTATAACTAAGCTAAGACCTATGAAACTTACTAAAACTGGTTTAAACTATTTAAAAACTACTTTATAAACTATTTTTAAGTATAAACAAACTGACTTAATGGCCAAAACAACAACAAGCAGTACTAACTTAGAGTTAGTACTGCTATGCCAAACACGCCATTAAAAACTGAAATCTGATTTTTAAACTGAATTAAGCTGTAAAACTTATGTTTTATTGAAAACAGATGAAACTTAAGTGTATTAAAAGGTTTTTAAGCAAAAATTTATAAGAAATAGGCACTTAGCCAATAAGCAAAGCTTATTGGCTATTTTGACAGTTAAAACACTAATAAAAGCTAATAACCTATTAACTAAGAAATAAACTACAAATCAGATAAATCTACTATTAATAAGCATATAAAAGACAGATTAAACAATATTTTAGGAGAGAGAGCTTATTAGAGCTTAATTCAACCAAATGAAAACATTTTAAACAATAAAGTAAAAGAGACAATGAAATAAGGTAAACTGAATTTTATTAAGACTTTAAAATTATTACAATGCTTGAAATTAAGATAGAATTTAAAAGACAATAAGCACTAAATAAGCTAATACAAGATGCTAAAATTAGACTCAACCAAAAAAAAACTCCTCTTGTACTTGAGAGGAGGTCCTATTTATAGCCATTTGAGGGAGCTTCTAGGGTTTCGTCCTTCTAATCACAGCCATCCAATCCATTACGTTGACATATAGCTCCAAACCATACCCTTGGATCAAGCGCCAACACACCGCGACCAATCATATGCTTGAGAATTGCCACGGTGTACATGATATGAGGTCATTCTTTGCTTTGTCAGCCTTCTAGAAGGGGTTTTAAGTGGGGGTAAATGGATGTGAGTGAGACGGGGTAAAAGGAAGAAGATGAAAAATAAACTGTATTTGGTGCCTTTTATCCCTTTGTTGACCCAATTTTATTTAGTTTGACCTGGGTTTTAAGGGTAAGGGTTGGATCCGGGTTTTATAGGACTGGGCTTTTGGTTATAATATGGACTGGACTGGATATTGTGATTTAGTAACATTGGGATTTAACATAAGTTAGTAAGGACTAACTTTTCAAAAACTTTTAAGGACTTGAGGTGAAAAGGATTTTGGATATTTTGTAAAAAAAGATTTATCAATAGGATTTGGTTTTGTAATTTTAGGTTTATGGTTGATAAAAAATGTAGAATCACATCCCCGGCCTCGGCTTTACACGCTCTTTCCATTCACGTGCTCGGTTTTGTCCGTTTTGTCACTCTTTTTGTCCTTTTCTCATATCCTTTACCTGCACATACACAAACAAAAAAACAAACATATATTTGGCGTTTATGGTCAGTTTTTGGACTTTTGAGTCCGTTTTTTATAAAGAAAAGGTGTGTAATTTAACACATACCAGGGATCTGGAAGTTTACCAAGCTCAACTGAAACCAATCCAAGAGATCATCTCAAAGCAATCATCACTACTAAAGAAATTTCGCATTGTGTGCCTTTTCTTAGAAGATTATTGGATGCCGCTGATGCTGAAAAGCCTAAATTCATCTTTAACTCTTCAATCAGTTTAAGAATATTGCTCATGGAAAAGTCAAGGATTGAAGAAGAGATCAAGGCTACTATGAAAGAAGAGTGCTCTGCAACCCATCACAACGCCTTACCTTACAAGGAGAAAGACCCAGGGAGTCTTACCTTGCCTTATTACATTAATGATATGTCTTTCTGTAAAAGCTTTAGCTGACTTAAGAGCTAGCGTTAGTGTCATGCCTTATAAGACCTTCACCACCTTAGGCTTAGGAAAATTAGCTCCCACTAAGCTACTTATTGAGTTGGCAAATAAAACTGTAAAACATCCCGAGGGTATTGCTGAAAATGTGCTTGTTAGGATTGAAAAATTCGTCTTCCCAGTAGACTTTGTTATATTAGATATGCCTGAGGATATCAAGATTCCATTGATCCTTGGAAGACCATTCTTGTCTACTGCTCATGCTAAAATAGATGTTTTTAAAAGAAAAATATCTCTAAGAGTAGGGGATGACAAATTAGTCTATAAGTGTGATAATCCTACTAAGAGCATTATTAGAAGTATTTATGTGCTAGGATTAAGAGAGCGAATGGACCTCGACCTAGAAGCTAGGCTAATGGGCGAAACCTTAGTCCAAAATAGATCACTTGACCCTAGTGATAGAGATTATATTGAATTAAATGACCTTAATACTCCATTAGAGCTCAATGATCAATTTATGGAGGATCCAGAACCTGAAATTGAAGATGAAGAAATTGTGGATATCCTTAGGATAAATGTTATTAATACTCGTAACAATGATGAAATTGAGGAATATCATAGCTTTTGTGATTATGGTAGAAAGATCCATGTCGATTGTGCTTATAATTTACAATTTCCATGCATGATAGGTTACAAACATGTAGATGCTAATTTCTTCCCTATTTTGCCAATTAATGTGATGTCCAAAGATTTTTACAATTCCATTATGAGACAGAAGATTGAATATAGAGGAATGAACGTAGTTGGAGCTTTTATGAATGTGCATGTATTTGTTGGAAATTTTGCAATTGTTACAGATTTTACTGTGGTGGAAGATATGGATGCTTATCGTGACAAAGAAATGGGTGACGTAAGTGTTGGAAAACCATTTTGTAGGGAAGTTAATATTGATGCCAAGAGATTTGAAGGGAAAATTACCTTCCACAATGGAGACGACAAAATCACCTATATGATGCTCGTGCTCACCCAAGATTTAAACATGCCACAAACAAGGTATGCTATAGGTTTTCACCTTTTCTTTTTGTAGATAAACAGGATGTACAGAAAGGGATCGAATATCCATACCAAAAGATGAAAGGATTCTACAAGGGAGTGTTGAATTTGGGACCAGAATACGTCCATGATGAGAGAATCGGCAAATGGCTCGCACATGGACACGTGGGCATCTATGATACAAAATAGGAGAGGAAGATGAGTCTAACTTGAAGACTCTGGAATAAAGAAAAGTGCTCACTGGGAGACAACCCGGATTTATCTTTACTTTTTTTTTCTGTTATCGAGTCTGTCAGACCTGCACATCGATGCAGCGCATCCCTTCCCACGGATGTGGCGTATCGACTGCACAGGTCATATCTATCCTTTATTTTTTTGCATTTTGAACATTCTGTCAGTTGGTTCAATGCGGCGCATCTATGTTTAAGGATGCGTCATATCAGATTTTCTGACTCGTATTTATTCCAGGCTCGATACGGCGTATCCCTTACCATGGATACGACGTATTGACTGACCTGATGTAATTTCCAATTTTTTATTTTTAATTTTTAGGTTTATTTTCTACTAACCATTGATTAATAAAGATTGCACTAGCTGTGATTTTCAACTTAACACAGGTTGCTTGCGAAGAAGTGGTGTTATACATAAGTTTAAAATTTTATGCGTTTCGCGAGCCATTCATGGTGGCTTGAACGCCATTACACACATAAAATAAAAAGTTGCTCACAAACGCATAATGGAGGATCATACCGAGCAAATCTCAGGGGTGTTTTCTGTTCTAATTCTTTCTGTTTCATTTTTTTAATTTCAATTTTAAACAACGAGGTCATTGTTTATCTTAAGTGTGGGGATAGAGAATTAGAACGTCACTTGTCCTTATTTTTCAAAAATTAGCTTAATATGTGCTTAATATGCTTAAATTTAAAATTTTTCTATCATGTTTTTGTTAAATCTAAGTTGCATGACCGCACACATAACCCTTATTTTTCAAATTGTTAGAATTAAGACTTATCTGTTTCCCAATATTTTACCCAAATTCCACAAATATATGAGTGTGCAGGTGACTTGTAGTAAACTTATAACTTGGCATGTATACTATTCGAGACCACCATAATGAGTATTATTTATATAATTTGAGTGACTTGTCTAACCTGGTAAATTTCTATGATTACACCCAAATAGCCTATATATGTTGTGTTATATTAACTAACTACACTAGTTAGTTAATCCCCATGATAAACCTTTTGTTACTCTCACTATTAGAATAAGATACCCCTAGAAAAACCCTCAGAGCCATTCCTTTCGTTTCTTACACCAATTTAAATTGTTTCGTTACACCCTTACACTTTAGCCTACCCTGTAGATTTAAGTCTGTGGTTAGTCGCTTTTGGTAAAGTGTGTATTCTTCTTTGCATTCATTGTATTTTTCTGCTTATTTTCTGTTTTTATGTTTGTTTACTTTCTGTAATTTTTGTTTGTTTTCCATTTTTTCTGTTTTTCTGCATTATTTCTATCTGCTGTAATTTGCTGAACTAAACGATACGGCGCATCTAGTTATCTAGATACGGCGTATTGCATTTTTATTTTATATACAGCGTATCTAATTTAATTAATTCGAGTACGACGTATTTATCCCTCTAGATACGGCGTATTCTGTTTTTAATTGGAAAAATTTTCAAAATCCCAAACGCCATACGCCGCATGAGTGTTTCTCATACGACGTATCTATTCTTTATTAAAAACTTTTTTGGATTCTTTAACTAAACGAGAAATGGCGTTTCGATTTTTGTCGATACGGCGCATTAATATTAAAAAAAACTTGTATTTTGAAACGTAACAGACGTACGTCGTATACGCATCTGCGTATACGGTGTATTTTTTTATTTTTATATATAACCGTATTTAAAAATTAATACGTACGGCGTATAATTTTTCTAAAATAAAAGTCTGAGTGTTTTTAACGAAGTAAACATACGACGTATCCAGATTACTGGATAGGGCGTATCGTCTGCAGATATCAGCAACTTTTATTTTTCGTATTCGGTTTTCGTTATTAGTTTTCTGTTATTTTACTTTTTCAAACCTATCCTACTGATGCTTTTGTGTTGATTTCAGGACGCGCATGACCAGGAGCTCTGTTAAAGACCTCGTTAAACCTTACAAAGAACCTGAACAAGCTTTTCATTCGCTTAGGAAGCTTTTCAAGACAACAAGCCTTGATTGCTCGAGTTCGGTAGAGCTCGATTACTTTTCTGATCAAGAATCTCAGTGTGTAGAAGCAATCACAGAAACAATGACGGAACCTACTATGGAGGAATACATGATTAAAACCCGAGAAGACTATGTGTCGGGTATTGTTAAGCCTAAATTCGACTAAGAGTCGAAGTTTGAATTGAAAGGTCAATTTCTCAAGGAGTTGCGTGACAATGCCTTCAGTGGATCGGAGCATGAAGATGCTAATGAGAACGTGGAAAGGATCCTTGAGATCGCAGACTTGTTCACAACTAAAGCAGACCAATAAAGCTTTGTTTCCTATTGACTTGCAGATCTAAAGCTTTAAGTGTTTTCCAGCTATTTCATATGCAGGGACTGCTAACAAGGTTGGCTAAAGAATGAACCAGCTAGTCAATTAACTTGGAAGACTTAAAGAAGAAATTTCTAAAGAAACATGCCCACCGCTCGTACGCTAAGAAGAGAGGCTATCAATAATTTCAAAAGGAGCCGAATGAAACTCTTTATCAGGCTTGACGATCAAATATTTATTATTAGTATGTCCCAAACATTATTTGACTACTATGCAGGAGGTTATTTTGTTTTATCAGGGTTTGGATGTGCCTACTCGACATATTTTGGATTCTAAGGGAGTTGTACCTCAGATGAGTGCAGCAAATGCTAGGAAAGCCATCCAAGAAATTGTTGATCATTCTCAGAAGTGGCACGATGGGACTTCTACTAGAAATAAAAGCAGTGTTACTTCTGATGAATATGCTGCTATTCAAGCTCAATTGAATAAACTTAGTAGAGATCTCAAGAAGGTTGATGAAAAGGTGTATGCTGCTCAGGTTGGTTGTGAAATATGCAAGGGACCCCATTACACTAAGGATTGCCCATCAAAGAATGAAGGAGAAACACTTGAAGAAGCATACTACACCTAATTTGGCCAGCCTTTTCAAACATCAGGAAAGTATAGGGCAGTTGCTCCAAGATACTACCAAAGGGACAACGGGAATCAGTCATACCAAGAAAGGAGACAGACTTTGGAAGAATCCATGAAGTAGATGATGGCTGATGCTGCTAAGAGACATGAAGAAAACGCTGCTTTGATCAAAGAAATCCGGTCTTCAACCGATAAATCATGGAGCTTCGATCAAGGCACTGGAACTACAAATTGAACAGATAAGCAAGGTACTTCAAAAAAGGGGACTGGTTCGTGCACAAGTATATATATATACATATATATATACATATATATATATACATATATATATATATATATATATATATATATATATATATATATATATATATATATATATATATATATATATATATATATTATAAGAAAAACCCGACCAAAAGGTCAATTCTCTCTCTAACCAAGAGTGAATTTACCAAAAGGTCAAAGAAAATCAAACAAAATATATTTTCCGGAAGTATTGGAATTCCCGGGTCGTTAAGTCCCGATGAAGTGTGAATGAAACTTTGAATTCCTTTCGTGATCGGATGATTTGATTAATTGAGATATTTTGGAATTATGATAAAAAAACAGAGAACATATACTAAAAAGCAACTAATAAGCATATAAAAATAAAAGAAAGTAAAACACAAATAAGTAAAAACGCGAATAAAACTAAAAACGGGCTCTTAACGGGAATTAAACGAGCCTAAGAAAACCTAAAAATCAAAGATTAACCCTAGATATATATTTTGCTTTTTATTTTATTTATAATGAATTAAAAATACTTTTAATCTAAAAATAATATTAAAAAAACTAAATTAATACGAAAAATTATGAAAAATTCTGGAAAACTACTTTAAGCTATAAGGAACTTAGGAAAAATAAAAAGGAAACGACAGCTTATCTAGATAAGTTGTGAATAAGCTAAAAGGGAAATTAAGCTAAATAAGAAAAAGCTGGTTAAGTAAATATCAAATGCACCCTTAGTCGAAAAAGACCCAAGGGCGCAGTTGGTATTGGTGTGGTGTGTAAGACGGTTGAGGTCAGGGGTTCGAGCCCTGCTCACCCTTGGCCTCCCAACTTCCCCTTTTATTATTTTTTAAACAAAAACTTTTTAATAAACTTATTAACCACTTAAAAATAAGCACTTTTAATGAAAGCAACTTTTTTATATTAAACCAAATAAGCTAGAAAATAAGCCAAACAGGTATCAGTTATATAAAGAAAATAAAAGCTAAAAGCTAAACTTAATAAGCTAAATAACTTGCTAAAAACTTAATCCTAAACCTAATAAGCTATAAGAAACCTAAAAACCAACTTAATAAGCAATAATAACCTAGATAAGCAATCCTTATAAGCTAAAAAGCCTAAAACTCAGTTAAACCAATATCAATATCAGACAACTAAACAACCTAAGAGGGCTACTTTAAGCTATTATAGAAGCTATTAAATCAATAAGCTATACCCTAAAAACTCAAAACAAATTAAGCTAAGCTAAAAAAGAGTTCACAAAATCAATATCATACAATTTAGAGCTTATTAGATGCTTAAAAATAAGCTGTGAAAACTTGACAGTGAGACAAAACTGAGAACTTAAAAGACTAAAGACAGTCTGAACCACTACTTTTAGCACTAGATTAAGGCCTAATAAGTTTATCCAGTAAGCTGGAAACTTAAAAACAGGTGTAAACTAACCACCAATGAACAAATAGAAGCAATTATTAGGACAATTTAACAAGTTTTAAGCTATGAAAACTGATCTGATATAAGGAATGTTAAGCTAATATTTTTTTGGTTTTTTGACTTTTCAAAAACTTGCAGACTTGAAATTTCAGCTAGAAACTAATTTGAATGACCTAAAAACTTATCAAACTAAGCTAATTTGATTATCAAAAGCTACTTGGACCAAAAATAAGCTAGAACAAATCCTTATGGCACTTATGTTGAGTAATCAACACACACTGATTCAATTTTTGGAAACTTAAACCTTGATGTACTTTTTGACACTTAACACAACACTTTCAACCATCATTTTAAACTCTAATTGACACAAAAATTCAACCTCAAAATGTCCTTAAACAAGTTTATTAAATTAAGCTAATATAACCCTTTTTTTAGACCACGAAACTTTTAAATCTAAGCTAAGACCTATGAAACTTACTAAAACTGGTTTAAACTATTTAAAAACAACTTTATAAACTATTTTTAAGCTTAAACAAACTGACTTAATGGCCAAAACAACTACAAGCAGTACTAACTTAGAGTTAGTACTGCTATGCCAAACACCCCTTTAAAAACTGAAATCTGATTTTTAAACTGAATTAAGCTGTAAAACTTATGTTTTATTGAAAAATGATCAAACTTAAGTGTATTAAAAGGTTTTTAAGCAAAAATTTATAAGAAATAAGCACTTAGCCAATAAGCAAAGCTTATTGGCTATTTTGACAATTAAAACACTAATAAAAGCTAATAACCTATTAACTAAGAAATAAGCTATAAATCTGATAGATCTACTACTAATAAGCATATAAAAGATATATTAAACATAGATAAGCACATAATAAGCATAAATAAACAATAAGCAGTTTTATAAGCTAAAAATGTAAAAATATAACTCACATGGTCATTTGCTCAAACAATGACTAAATATGCTCCAAGAGCTGATCTACAAGCTCTAGCTTATTAAAAACAAGGTGGTAAAGTCCAATAAGCCCATCCAAATCTAGCTTATCATTCAAATAAAGCTTATTTCACCTTAAAGCCAAATTTCTTAAACAAAATTGTGTTCAAATCAAACTTGAGTAGTAGAAGCTCAAAACAAGCTATGGAAAAGCTTGTTTGAGATCTAAACAGTATTTTAGGAGAGAGAGCTTATGAGAGCTTATTAGAGCTTAATTCAACCAAATGAAAACATTTTAAATAATAAAGTAAAAGAGACAATAAATAAAGTAAACTGAATTTTATTAAGACTTTAAAATTATTACAATGCTTGAAATTAAAACAGAATTTAGAAGACAATAAGCACTAAATAAACTAATACAAGATACTAAAATTAGACTCGACCAAAAAAACTCCTCTTGTGCTTAAGAGGAGTTCCTATTTATAGCCATTTGAGGGAGCTTCTAGGGTTTTGTCCTTCTAATCACAGCCATCCAATCCATTATGTCAACATATATCTCCAATCTATACCCTTGGATCAAGTGCCAACACACCTCGACCAATCATATGCTTGAGAATTGCCACGGTATACATGATATGAGGTCATTCTCTACTTTGTCAGCCTTCTAGAAGGTGTTTTAAGTGGGAGTAAATGGATGCGAGTAAGTCGGGGTAAAAGGAAGAAGATGAACAGTAAACTGTATTTGGCGCCTTTTATCCCTTTGTTGACCCGATTTTATTTAGTTTGACCTGGGTTTTAAGGGTAAGGGTTGGATCCGGGTTTTATAGGACTGGGCTTTTGGTTATAATGTGGACTGGACTGGATTTTGTGATTTAGTAACATTGGGATTTAACAAAAGTTAGTAAGGACTAACTTTGCAAAAACTTTTAAGGACTTGAAGTGAAAAGGATTTTGGATATTTGGTAAAAAATGATTTATCATTAGTATTTGGTTTTGTAATTTTGGGTTTATGGTTGATAAAAAATGTAGAATCACATCCCCGGCCTTAGCTTTTCACGCTCTTTCCATTCTCGTGCTCGGTTTTTTCCGTTTTGTCTCTCTTTTTGTCCTTTTCTCATATCTTTTACCTGCACATACATAAACACAAAAACAAACATATATTTTTGCATTTATGGTCAAGTTTTGGTCTTTTGAGTCCATTTTTGATAAAGAAAAGGTATGTGATTTAACATATACCAGGAATCTGGAAGTTTGCCAAGCTCAACTGAAACCAATCCAAGAGATCATCTCAAAGCAATCACTACTACTGAAGAAATTTCTCCTTGTGTGCCTTTTCATGGAAGATTATTGGATGCCGCTGATGCTGAAAAGCCTAAATTCTTCTTTAATTCTTCAATCAGTTTAAGAAGATTGCTCAAGCAAATGTCAAGGATTGAAGAAGAGATCAAGGCTACTATGAAAGAAGAGTGCTCTGCAACCGATCACAATGCCTTACCTTATAAGGAGAAAGACCCAGGGAGTTTTACCTTGCCTTATCACATATAATGATATGTCTTTTCAGTAAAGTTTTAGTTGACTTAGAGCTAGTGTTAGTGTCATGCCTTATAAGACCTTCACCACCTTAGCTTAGGAAAATTAGCTCCCACTAAGCTACTTATTGAGTTGGGAAGATAAAACTGTAAAACATCCGAGGTATTGCTGAAAATGTGCTTGTTAGGTTAAAAATTCGTCTTCCAGTAGACTTTGTTATATTAGATATGCCTGAGGATATCAAGATTCCATTGATCCTTGGAAGACCATTCTTGTCTACTGCTCATGCTAAAATAGATGTTTTTAAAAGAAAAATATCTCTAAGAGTAGGGGATGACAAATTAGTCTATAAGTGTGATAATCTAACTAAGAGCATTATTAGAAGTATTTATGTGCTAGGATTAAGAGAGCGAATGGACCTCGACCTAGAAGCTAGGCTAATGGGCGAAGCCTTAGTCCAAAATAGATCACTTGACCCTAGTGATAGAGTTTATATTGAGTTTAATGACCTTAGTACTCCATTAGAGCTCAATGATCAATTTATGGAGGATCCAGAACCTGAAATTGAAGATGAAAAAATTGTGGATATCCCTAGGATAAATGTTATTAATACTCGTAATAATGATGAAATTGAGGAATATCCTAGCTTTTGTGATTATGGTAGAAAGATCCATGTCGATTGTGCTTATAATTTACAATTTCCATGCACGATAGGTTACAAACATGTAGATGCTAATGTCTTCCCTATTTTGCCAATTAATGTGATGTCCAAAGATTTTTACAATTCCAATAGGAGATAGAAGATTGAATATAGAGGAAGGAACGTAGTTAGAGCTTTTATGAATGTTCCTGTATTTGTTGGAAATTTTGCAATTGTTACAGATTTTACTGTGGTGGAAGATATGGATGCTTATCGTGAAAAAGAAATGGGTGACGTAAGTGTTGGAAAACCATTTTGTAGGGAAGTTAATATTGATGCCAAGAGATTTGAAGGGAAAATTACCTTCCACAATGGAAACGACAAAATCACCTATATGATGCTCGTGCTCACCCAAGATTTAAACATGCCACAAACAAGGTATGCTATAGGTTTTCACCATTTCTTTTTGTAGATAAACAGGATGTACAGAAAGTGATCGAATATCCATACCAAAAGATGAAAGGATTCTACAAGGGAGTGTTGAATTTGGGACCTGAATACGTCCATGATGAGAGAATCGGAAAATGGCTCGCACATGGACACGTGGGCATCAATGATACAAAATAGGAGCTGAAGATGAGTCTAACTTGAAGACTCTGGAATAAAGAAAAGTGCTCACCGGGAGACAACCCGGATTTATCTTTACATTTTTTTCTGTTATCGAGTCTGTCAGATCTGCACATCGATGCGGCGCATCCCTTCCCATGGATGCGGCGTATTGACTGCACAGGTCATATCTATCCTTTATTTTTCTGCATTTTAATTTTTTGCATTTTAAACATTCTGTCAGTTGATTCGATGCGGCGCATCTATGTTTAAGGATGCGTCATATCAGATTTTCTGACTCGTATTTATTCCAGGCTCGATACGGCATATCCCTTACCATGGATACGACGTATCGACTGACCTGATGAAATTTCCAGATTTTTATTTTTAATTTTTAGGTTTATTTTCTACTAACCATCGATTAACAAAGATTGCACTAGATGTGATTTTCAAATTAACACAGGTTGCTTGCGAAGAAGTGGTGGTATACATACCTTCTAAATTTTCTGTGTGTCGCGAGCTATTCATGATGGCTTGAACGCCATTACACACATAAAATAAAAAGTTGCACACAAACGCATAATGGAGGATCATACCGAGCAAATCTTAGGGGAGTTTTCCGTTCTAATTCTTTCTATTCCATGTTTTTAATTTCAATTTTAAACAACGAGGTCGTTGTTTATCTCAAGTGGGTGGATGGAGAATTAGAACGTCAATTGTCCTTATTTTTCAAAAATTTGCTTAATATGTGCTTAATATGCTTAAATTAAAATTTTTTCTAGCATGTTTTTGTTAAATCTAAGTTGCATGACCGCACACATAACCCTTATTTCCAAATTGTGAGAATTAAGCCTTATCCGTTTCCCAATATTTTACCCAAATTCCACAAATATATGAGTGTGCCAGTGACTTGTAGTAAACATTAGAACTTGGCTTGTATACTATTCGAGACCCCCATAATGAGTATTATTGATATAATTGGAGTGACTTGTCTAACTTGGTAAATTTCTATGATTACACCTAAATAGCTGTTGGTTGTGGGTTGCCCAGAACAGGGTGAAGATAATCAATAGCCTAGCTAATTACCAATGAATGGTTACCGGATATCACTTGGAATCGTGTTATAACTTTCCAAAGTAAACTATTCGACCCTATTGTCTGGGTATCACGAATATCTACTTGGGATAAGACCAAATGTTTGTTATTGAATTAGGCACAAATCAATAACCCTTTTGCTTTCAAGTGTTATGTTCTCTGTATCGTATCTATCATGCATGATTTGATCTTCCTATTTATAGGAGAATACTCATTGCTAATCAAAGGGAATTATAAGGATTAATCGGCCCATTAATCGCCTCATAATTATCCCCATTATAGCCAATAGTGGTTACATGACCAATTAAACGTGGTCATAATGGCAGTTATAACTGCCACTTGAATTGGTCAAAGCAGTTACATACTTTTCCCAGCAGTACTAACTCAGCAGTACTAACTTAGAACCAGCAGTACTAACCTCAGTGTCCTGATGGGTAGTCAGGGACCTGATGAGTTACTCCTAACCACTATTTGAGTCAGGGTAGTCATGGACCTGATGGGTGTACACTCCGTACCTCCTGACCCATTACCAGGTGTGAATTGATCCCTCAAGTGCACTAAATTTTCCAACAATCCTTCCTAAATTTAGTTCACTTCCTTTGCATGAAAATAAAACATTAAACAAAACAAGTGTATAAATGAAAATATCCTGATGATTGAATTTCCATCTTAGTACATTACACGTTCAAATATTCGAGAATCATGGTGTTCTAAGAATTGAACCCTTCAACCCATTTGAATACCTGAAGATAAAATACACACAAGTTTTCAAACACTTAAACGCTCCTGACACTGTACAAGCCATGTGTCCATATCCAATTCATAAATGTTGTAAGAGCCAAAAGTCCAAAGCTCCCTGAAGCGGAAAAACTTCAACATTTACATAGGTGGTTCCTCTTTATTCATGCTCCTGCCAAGCACTTTTTCAAAGAAATTAACCATTAACAAGTAAAGACTTCATCCTCCTTTCCAGCAGGTTTCAAGCACAACCTTGAGATGATTGTAAAATATGTGCTCCAGTCCACTGAATGTTTAGCTTTCCACATTGAACTCAGCTCCCAAGTTTCCTCAGGAGGGAGTTCGGTGTCTTAGCATTCAGTGACTAAGTTGGACTTTAAACCCATCCCTTTAGCAGACTTTATAACCAAGTCTCTAGCTAATCCCTTCGTCAAGTGATCAGCTAAGTTTTGTTGAGATCTAACAAACTCTATAGATACCACCTCATTCATGATAAGCTTATGAATCATGCTATGCCTGACACCTAAGTGTCTAGACTTCCCATTGTACATCTGGCTATAAGCCTTTGCCAATGTAGCAGCACTATCACAACGGATAGAAATAGGTGCTATAGGTTTAGGCCACAATGGAATCTCAAGAAGCAAGTTTTTCAACCATTCAGCCTATTTACCAGCAACTGCTAAAGCCACAAATTCATATTCCATTGTTGAACTAGTGATGCAAGTTTGCTTCTTGGATACCCAAGAAATTGCACCTCCACCAAGTAGGAATACCCATCCACTGGTAGACGAATTGTCTTCAGTGTTTCTGATCCTACTTGCATCAGTGTATCCTTCTAATACTAAAGGATAACTAGTATATGAGAGACTATAATCCATAGTTTTCTTCAGATACTTCAGTACCCTCTGAATTGCTTGCTAGTGCTGAGCACTAGGATTACTAGTCTAAGTGCTCAGTTTTCCCACTGAAAATGCAATATCAGGTCTTGTACAAGTCATGGCATACCTTAGGCAGCCAATCACCCTAGAATACTCAAGTTGAGATACAACTTTGCCAGTATTAGGCATCAGCTTCTCAGTTGTATCCATAGGTGTACTCACTGGAGTACAATCAGAGAGGTTGAATTTCCTCAGTACCTTCTCAATATAATGAGACTGAGAGATAGAAATTCTCTCACTCTCATGTTTGATCCTTATACCAAGGATAACATCAGCCTCCCCCATATCTTACATGGAGAACCTTGATGACAAAAATTCCTTTGTCAGGTCAACCTGATTTTGGTCAGTGCCAAAGATCAGCATGTCATCAACATATAGACAAATGATGACTCCTTTACCAGATTCATCAAATTCACTATATACACATTTTCCAGACTGATTAAGTAAATAACCACTAGACAAAACTACTTCATCAAAATTTTGATGCCATTGCTTAGGTGCATGCTTCAGTCCATATAAGGACTTAATCAGTTTACACACCTTGTTTTCATTGCCAGGCATGATGAAGCCCTGAGGTTGGTTCATATAAACCTCCTCATCCAATTCACCATTCAAGAAAGCTGTCTTCACATCCATCTGATGAATAATCAGATTGTGGATTGATGCCAAAGCAATCAGCAATCTTATGGTACTGATACGAGCCACAGGGGCATAAGTATCAAAGTAGTCAATCCCTGATTTTTGTTTAAAGCCCTGAATGACTAGTCTAGCCTTGAACTTTTCAATAGTTCCATCTACCTTCATTTTCCTTTTGAAAATCCATTTGCAACCCAAAGGTTTGCAACCAGGTGGTAGATCAGCCAACACCCAAGTGTTGTTGCCCATGATGGAGTCCATCTCATCATTTATTGCTTCTTTCCAGAAAGCAACATCCTGTGACTTCATTGCTTCATCAAATATTTTGGGGTCATCCTCAACATTAAAGCAATAGGAGTGTTGGTCAGAGACCTCATCCCTTGTACCTTCAATTAAGTATAAATGAAACTCAGGTCCAAATGGATTTGAAGTCCTGAACCTTTTGCTCTTTCTGAGCTCAGGTTCAGGTTGTTGAACCACAACCTCATCAGGGACCTCATCAAAGACCTCTGATACACCAATGTCATCAGTTCCATTAGGAATCCTCTGACTTGGTCTAGGGACTGATGAGAATCTATTCTCATCAAAGAGTGCATCCCTTGATTCAATTATTGAATTCATTGAAACATATTCATTAGGTTCAATAACATAGAACCTATATGCCTTGGTATGCTCAGCATATCCAACAAAGATGCATTCAATGCTTCTTTCACCCAAAGTTTTCAATTTTGGATCAGGGAGTCTTACAACAACCCTACAACCCCAGACCCGGAGATAGTTCAGGTTGGGTTTCTTTTTAGTCCAGAGTTCATAAGGGGTAACCTTGTTCCTTTTGTTGGGAACCCTATTTAATAAATAGCAAGCTGTTAACATAGCTTCACCCCCAGAACCCTTGACTCAACCCAGAATAGGAAAACATAGAATTAACCGTCTCCTTCAGCACTCTGTTTTTCCTTTCAGAGATACCATTTTGCTGAGGAGTATAGAGAGTAGTCGTTTCATGGATTATACCAACAGACTGAAAATACAGAGTATCCATGTACTCACCTCCCCTATCAGTCCTTAATCTTTTGATCAGGGACCCAAGTTGTAATTCAACTTCAGTTTTAAATACTTTGAATTTATCTAATGCTTCATCCTTAGTATGTAACAGATAGACATAACAAAACCTAGAAGCATCATCAATAAATGACACAAAGTACTTCTTATTCCCCAAAGAGGGAGTGGCATGCAAATCACATAGGTCACTGTGTATTAGCTCCAAGAGCTCAGTCTCACGTTTCACACCCTGAAAAGATTTCTTAGTTATTTTGGTCAACATGCTAGTCTTACACTTTTCAGTGTCCATGTCAAATGCTGGGATTAACCCATCCTTAGACATATCTTGCATCCTTTTATAGTGTACATGGCCAAGTCTAGCATGCCGAAGGGTAGAGTCTTTCAGTTTAGAGGTTGACATAAAGGCTGAATTAACAATATCAGTGACAATATTAAGCCTGAACATTTGATTACACAAATAGCCAAAACCAATAAACACACCATGTTTAGACAATATAAATTTATAAGATTCAATAACTTGTTTATATCCATGATTATTCAAAACACTACTTGAAACCAAGTTCTTCCTTATATCAGGAACATGAATAACATTAAACAAAGTTACAATCTTTCCAGAACTAAAACTAAGATCTACACAACCACGACCATGCACCAGGGTTATTGACTCATTTCCCATGTGAAGAATAGAACCATCATTCAGTGACTCGTAAGTCTTGAACCAGCGTCTATCTTTGCACACATGAACAGTTGCTCCAAATTCAACCCACCACGCAACATCATCATCCTGCACATAGTTAGATTCAGATACATATGTAACATAATAAATCTAAAAGGATTTATTAAACATATTCTGACCTTTCAGTGAGTTGGTAGAACCACTAGTGCCTGAACCATTGGTTTTACCACCAACCTTAACACATTTGCAATCCCTTTTAATGTGATCAGTTTTGCTACATTTCCAACAAGTAGGAGTTGCCTTCTTGTTTGGGTCAGCCCTTGTGTTATCATGATGTTTACGTTTGCCTTTGTTGTCATTGTACCTGGTGGAGTTGTTATGTTCCACCATATTGACAACAGATGCACCAGTAGCGTTGCTACTCTTTGACTTGTCATTATCCTGGGCCCTGAGGAATTTCTCAATACGCAGATGACTGCCCAACTGAACAAGAGTCAGTTCTTCCTTCTTATGTTTCAAGGTATGCTTGAAGTCTTTCCAAGAAGGAGGGAGTTTGTCAATCATACAAGAGACTGAAATAGCTTCATCTATGTTCATTTTGTGTTGTGTAAACCTTCCAAGTATACCAAGAAGTTCATTGTATTGTTCCATAACTGGTCTTGAATCAGTCATTTTGTAATTTGCGAAATTACTTACAAGAAACTTCTTACTTGATGCATCCTCAGCCATATATTTGGCATCCAAGGAATCCCATAGTTCTTTGGAAGATTCAACATTATGATAAATATCAAAGAGAGAATCAGACATACCATTGAGGATTAAACCTCTGCAAATGTAATCATCATTCTCCCATTTGCTCTTCTTCCTCATCTATCCCACAGTAGCATCATCACCATCATCAGGAATAGGAGTGGTCAGAACATACACCACACTCATTCTTAACAGCAAGAAGTGCATCTTCTTCTGCCATCTTCTTAAATCCACCCCTTCAAACTTATCAAGCTTGTCAAAGTTTGAAGCTATGTGTTTCATAGCAGCAGCAGCCATTGATTATCACAAAATAGTTTACTTTGATTGTTGGTTGTGGGTTGCCCAGAACAGGGTGAAGATAATCAATAGCCTAGCTAATTACCAATGAATGGTTACCGGATATCACTTGGAATCATGTTATCACTTTCCAAAGTAAACTATTCGACCCTATTGCTTGGGTATCACGAATATCTACTTGGGATAAGACCAAATGTTTGTTATTGAATTAGGCACAAATCAATAACCCTTTTGCTTTCAAGTGTTATGTTCTATGTATCGTATCTATTATGCATGATTTGATCTTCCTATTTATAGGAGAATACTCATTGCTAATCAAAGGGAATTATGAGGATTAATCGGCCCATTAATCGCCTCATAATTATCCCCATTATAGCCAATAGTGGTTACATGACCAATTAAACGTGGTCATAATGGCAGTTATAACTGCCACTTGAATTGGTCAAAGCAGTTACATACTTTTCCCAGCAGTACTAACTCAGCAGTACTAACTTAGTACCAGCAGTACTAACTCAGCAGTACTAACTTAGAACCAGCAGTACTAACTTAGAACCAGCAGTACTAACCTCAGTGTCCTGATGGGTAGTCAGGGACCTGATGAGTTACTCCTAACCACTATTTGAGTCAGGTTAGTCATGGACCTGATGGGTGTACACTCCGTACCTCTTGACCCATTACCAGGTGTGAACTGATCCCTCAAGTGCACTAAATTTTCCAACAATAGCTATATATGTTGTGTTATATTAACTAACTACACTGGTTAGTTAATCCCCATGATAAACACTTTGTTACTCTCACTATTAGAGTAAGATACCCCTAGAAAAACCCTCAGAGCCATTCCTTTCGTTTCTTACACCAATTTAAATTGTTTCGTTACACCCTTACACTTTAGCCTACCCTGTAGATTTAAGTCCGTGGTTAGTCGCTTTTGGTAAAGTGTGTGTTCCCTGCGTTTCCTGTGTTCGTGTGCATAATTATTATCTTTGGTTAGGTCGGGAATTGCACAATGCAATGGAGTGAAAGTAGATATTGTATTTTTGATTTTCATGTGTTTACTACTTTCACTATTACCTTTATGTCTGAAGTTATGAAAAGTATGGAGAAAAATTATCCAGATTGATTGTGATATTGATGTGGTGAAACATTACACCATTTTATTTGATGTTAAAAAAAATTAAAAAAAATATTAAAAAAAAAAATCGTAAAAATAGAAAAGAAAAAGAAAGAAGAAGTTGGTAAGTTCTATAAACCAACAATGTAAAGTTATGTACTAGTAGATATATCACTACTGTTTGTTGTATTATATTTATGGATTGCAAGGGAATTGGCCGTTATGGGAACGTCAACTAAGGTTTATTCTCTGGATGAGATATTATTGAGTTTAATTAATGTCTACCTACTAAAGCATGAGTTTCCGTGTTAAAGCGTGAGTTAGTCTATGATTTGTGTCTTATTCATGGGATGGTTGGGAAGTGATTAACCACACTTGTTAGGACTTAATCTATTTGTTTTATTTATTTTATTTAACACAAATTATTTCCTAATTGTTATCCTTACCCTTTTACCAAGTTGCTATATTCGTTGTTAGCTTTCGAGCATCCGAATATGGTAACGGCTAAGTGAGAAGGTCAAAAGCATGAATAAGGTAGTGACCATCCGAGTTTTAGACTAATCGAATAACGCGCCAGCAATCTAGAGTATATCTTGGTGACCATCCATTATGAAAATAACGCGCTAGCGAACCGAGATACATACTAGTGACCATCCGTTGTTTGAGGAATCGAGGACTCGCGCCAGCGAGCTACTAAGTTTGTGCAAGAGATGTTTAAACAAAGCTAGGTTTAACCCTTAAGCCTTATCATAACCCAATTTACCGCTTTAGACTTGTCACTCCTTAGCTTTAGTGGTGGAGATGTGTATTCTTTCCAAGCTTATGATAGAATACTCGTCACAACCGAGCAATTGAGCGAATTACTTAAATGTTACCACATAGGTTAGTTGAGTGATTTGAGTGATTTCATTTTCCTACTTCGTGAGGTGTTTGGTTGTGCAATTATGATTAAAACGAATGAGTGCTTAAAACTATAAAAATAAATCCTAAGCTGTATTTATGATACATTTTCATAAGTTTAAATCTAAGGTTTACTTGAGGACAAGTAAAATTCAAGTGGGGGGATATTTGATGATATCAAATAAGTACATTTTATTTGCATCATTTATCCTATGTTATTTGCTTGTTTTATGTTATTTTATATGAGAATCGATACTTAATCACTTACTTTTGTAATTCTCAGTTATAAACAAGCATTTGGTGAAAGTTAGCTATTTTGGACTTAAATTGGAGCAAAATGGATCAAGTTAGAAAAGTCTACTAATCTTAAGGAAGTCACGCCGTATCATTCTAGACAGATACACCATACGTAAAGACTTAGACGAATATGAAGACCATTGCCTGACTTTGAAGCATGCGCCGTATTAATTTATCTCATACGCCATATATGAAACATTGGTCAACGAGAAGATCTGACTTGTTTTACTCCAGATACGCCGTATGACATTCCAGATATGCGGCGTATCAATATCAAGACTTCACCAAGATAATCCAAGATACTGAAGAACATGCGCCGCATGAAGACTGAAGGTACGCCGTATCTTATGGCGGTGTACGAATATTCCTGAATATTATAATCTTGGACCCCATGCGAAGTTACCTAGATACGCCGTATCAACTTAGTTGATACGCCGTATCGACCCTGCTTACAGAAAGTATAAATACCCTATTCGACAGCCACATTCGGGGTGACACAAAAACCCTAAGGAGAAGAATACAGACGAATTGGCAGCACAAGACACAACCAAAAAGAAGAATTCAGAGCAGTAAGAAGGTCCTGCTAGTACTTTAATTCATAGGGAAACTCGTTTATTTGTATTAGCAATCTGTTAATGGTTGAGTTAGTGTCTTTTTCACTATTTGATCGGACTTAATAGTTTCTAGCTGTTATAAAGATTATTTGATGTTTATTTGGTTTCTTTATGCATGTGCTTTGATTACATATTAGGATTTATCGCGCCTTGTCAACATAGGCTCGCGCAATTACTTCATTAACATCATTTGCATAGTTAATGTAAGCCTGTAAAAGGGATAAATAATACATAAACCTAGTAATCATTAAGTGTTTACACGCCTGTAACTAAGACTCCACTGAGAGAGAATAGATTTTAGCACTCATCTTATACAGCTAAGCAATTAAACGTGTGACAAGTTTTCCTACTATCGGTTTGACCTCTTATCTTGTCTGTTTTCTATCGTGTACGTGTTGGCCATTCGCTTATTCGTTCTCTAGTTTTATTTACTGTTTACTTAATCTACACAATCGTGCCAGTCTCTCAGGTTGAAAACCCCTTTGCATTAGATTAGGGCATTAGAACTAACTTAGGATTAAAATACTGATAGATATCTAGGTGTTAACGTTCCACTCTTAGTGTTCGACACTCTACTTACCAACTAGCTACATTGATCGGGTACACTGCTCGTTAGTGTGTGTTATAGGATAAGTCGGCTAAATATAAATTTAAAACTTGATAATATAATTTATTCTACAACGATATACGCACGCATCAGTAATCCTAAGGTTATTTGGTATAATAACCATGTCTGGTTCACTCAATGTGTGCCCAGGCATTCTTTTATTCTTTGGATGGCAATTAAAGGTAGATTGAAGACTCAAGATAGGATTTCTAGATAGTTGAGTATTCAAGATATGAGCAGTCCTTTTTGTAAGCAGTGTAAGGATTCCCATAGCCACCTGTTTTTCAACTATATCTTTGCTAGAAGACTGTGGGAGAGGTTAAAAGGGATGTCTAAACTTAGTAATGTATCTAATACATGGGCTCAAATCATTTCTAATATAGTTAACATGCCTGCTAAAAATACCATTTGGAGTGTTATCCAAAGGTTGGTCCTGGGTGCTTCTGTTTATTTCATTTGGCAAGAAAGGAATGTTAGACTCTTTAGTAGCTTTGGAAGATCTGAGGATGAGCTGTTCAAGATTATTGTGGATTTTGTAAGATCCAGGATTATGGGATTGAAGCTGCAAATCCCTCCTGATTTGATTAATGCTGCTGAGGTTTGGTCTTTTCTTATTGATAAAAGACTTAAATATAAGTATATTTTGGAAGAGTTATTGACTGATAACATGGATATTGATGATGACAATTAATCTTGTTAGCTATGTTGTCTTTATGGGTGTTTGGGATAGCAAATTAGAGATTAACTGTATTGATAGAAGGAACTCTCTGAGTACAGGTTTTTGGGATTGCAATACGGGGTTTAAGGTGTATTGGTGGAGTATGGTTTTTAGACATGGATAGCTAAGTAGGTTCCCTAGCATATGGGCAGTTGAGCTCTCCATCTTATGGATGGAGATGTAGGGATCTGGTGTCTATTTGTTGGGGTTGTTTTAACTGTTCCATTCTTGCTATTCAACCTGCTGGTTTCCATATATTTGAAGAATATGTTCTGTGCTTTGTTTTGTATTGTTGGCCTAGTGATTCTCATGATTATGGTCTGTTTGGCACCCTTTGCTTGTCTGTATGGGATTTCTTGAGAAGGCCTTACCCTTTTTCCTTATATTTCAGGGTTTTCCAATGTAGTTTTTTACTGACAAGGTTTTTAAGGATGAGGTTTCTTGGGAATTCAGCTACTCTGGCTATCCCATTCTCTGGTCTTATTGCAACATGGATTTCACTATTATGCTTATTTGTACCGGAAGTTATGATGATGTTTGGAACTACTATGTTCTGCTATGTGGTATGCAAGATATGGGTCTTCAAGTCTGCTTTGGAAGAGCTAGTATCCTGATTAGATTTTTATTTTTCTTTATAAGTTTGTATTATGTTATGTATGGCTTAGGATGGTTAATCCCCGTTCCTTTGGTTTAGCATGTATGCTTTCTAGTTGACAACAACATATGGTGATGTTTGAAGGTGCATTGATTGGTCTCATTGTATTTTTGATGATCCAGAGTATGTTGGTGTCCTAGTAAAGCTTGTATTGTTGCTATGTATGTCATGTTGGGGATTTTCTATTGCCATTTGTTTTTTAGCCAAAGTGGAGCAATTAGGGATGTGTCCTAACTGTTTTTGATCCCTTTGTGCTAAGAACATGCTTAAATCTATATGCAGATGAGAACATGCTTAAACCCTCACAATTTAGCTATAAATGCGCTAGCAATGTTATCGATCCTAAAAATGGATTGAAATGTCAATCAGGAGACATCTCAGATTTTTCAAATTAACAGTATTTTCACTAGTTTACTTTTTTTCTGCTTCTAGCTTCTAAAAATGTATATAAATACAGTAAAAATCAGATTATGCATCTATATAAACTAAAAATAAACTGAAAATTTTAACCGTAAATGATGAACTTACGCCTTATCTGTACTGGTACTTCTTCACCTTCATTTTCATCCTCTAAAGTTAAATTTATATCTTCTTCCGGTTCATCATTTTCTTTTGTTGGTTTGCTAAAAGCTAGTAATCTATTACTTTGTCTTCTAGGATCTTTTTTTTTTTTTTTTTTTTTTTTTTTTTTTTTTTTTTGTAAACTCTGATTATACATGCATAAACTAAAAAAACACAAAATTAAAGCATAAAACTTACGATTTGGATTCATCTTTAAGAGAAGATTATCTGAGATTTTTTAACTATGAATCGGGAAGAAACCGTTACTTTTGCCGTAGAAATGCGAAATTTTTGTTCTAGAAAGATCCCCAATTTAGAGAGATTATTGAGAGAGTATCGAGTGAATTCGGGAAGGGTTGTGTTATACAAACCCTCCCTATGTTGTCACATCAGGGGGGTTTGGTCAAACCGTACAACCCGCGATGTACACCGTACAACCTGGTGATGCGTGCAATAATTGGAAACCCTCCTTGTGGGGGTCCAAATAACTTGCCCCATTCGGGAAATGGGAAATCAAATGATGAAAACTAATACGGTGGGAACAAATATGACGTTTTGGGTTTGAGAAATTACAATTTTAGCCATGTTATTTTGATAACACACGTCCTATCATGTGTGTTTAATTCCTGGCCGTTTGTTGAATATCAAGGGTGTTCACAGGGCGGTTCAGTTCGATTGTTAGAAGATTTAAACTATCCATCATAGGGCGGTAATTCATTTTACTACCTGTAATCGAACAATACTAGGCGGGTAACCGGACAGGTGGGTACCCGAAATGAGTGGTTACCCGCGATTCGAGTCACGGTTAATCATTTTTGACGTTTAAAAGAGTTTAATAGTATGAATGTAAAATTAAATAACAACGGATAGATTAAATTCATATTAAAGTTATCCCAACACATTAATTGCATCCAAATAAATATACATATAGATTAAGAAAAAATATTTATTCGACGTTTATATGTTACGATCATGTCAATCAATTTTCACACATATATATTTAGTAAATGTTTACGCTAGGAGCAAAAAAGTCATTATACAATAAAAGTAGTGCAATAATATAATCAATACTTGTACAATTATTTGGATATTTAGTTAAAAATCTTCATGTATATTATACACGGTTCGGTTTGGTTAACCGCGGATATCTAATAATAAAAGCCGAAACCGAACCGTGATAAGCGGGTTTTTTCGGTTTCGGTTTCTTCGGTTTCGAGTTAAGCGGTTCGGCTCGGTTTGTCGGTTTCTCGGGTTTTTTGAACACCCCTAATGAATATGGATAGATCGGAAGGTTGTTTTTACTACTTCCGTCTCATATTAATTGTCTAGTTTTGATTTTTTAAGTGTTTCTTTTTCAACTTTGAGCTTAAATATTTTTGTTTGTGTTATATAATATTTAATAAAAATTATACCAATAAAAATACATTTAAAGCTCAATTATTCATTTATTTTTCATCAAGTATTATAACACAAACAAAAATATTTAAGGTTAAAGTTGAAAAAGAAAGACCTAAAAAAATCAAAGTGAATAGCTAATATGAGATGGAGGGAGTAATTTTTAGTCTTTCTAATATTTGCCCTCCTTTTTAGAGGATCACGACTCGATATAGACTTGGGGTTTTAGTGTAGTTGGTAAGGATGTGAAGTATTCTCGTCATTAGTCACTAAGCAAGATTCCTAGATGGTAATCTAGTCAAGGCTTGAAACCTGCATGATTGAGTTTACAACATTTGTATTATTTTCCTATTTATCATTATGGCTTACAAGCAAAGATGTGATAGAATGTTATCTTGGATTTAATTTTGTTCTTCCAAGCCACTTCTTTTCATATCATCATATATGTATCTTTGAATATATGTCATATGCTTACCCTTAATTATTTGGTTTAAAAGATTGGTTCCCACCACTAGGAGAATTTATTGGTCAAGCAAAAAATTCCTAAAAATAGCTTTCCATCAGCAATAATTTAATTCGCTTTATTCATTCTTAGCTTCCATGATTAACTTAACCAATAATTAACCTCAAACAACTCCAATATACATTAGTAGTCATGAGTCTTGGAATATTTTTGATCAGGGATCTTAAACCTTAAGCTTAATATAACTTAGCTTTCTCAACTACTACTCTATTCCACGTATCTCACTCAATGGTTTCGTAAAACTTAGATCTTTTTAGTTATTAGTTCTCGATTCAATGGGCGTTAGTCATGCCAAAAGCTCGATGCAATAAGATCCTAATGCTATCTATTGTGGTTAGTACATATTATCAATTTATCAAACTAAGTTAGGGTTAAAAATAAGTTAATAGCGTTTTCAAGCTACGAACTTTCCCAAATGTTCACATGTCAGTTATGAATTTTTTAAAATACAACAATACCCATCAAACTTTCAAATTTTGTTTCATTATCAAATACGAACTTTAAAAAAAATACCACAATACCCATCAAACTTTCAAATTTTGTTTCATTATCAGATACGAACTTTCAAATTTTTTACACTGATAAAACAAAATTTGAAAGTTTGATGGGTATTGTTGTATTTTAAAAAGTTCATAACTGATATGTGAACATTTGGGAAAGTTCGTAGCTATATCATGCCAAGTTAGGGTAAGTTAGGGTTAAAAATAATTAAATAGCGTTTTCAAGAACCTGACTTTAAGAAGACTAACGTCAACGTGTCATATGAAAAAGAAAAATACAAACACAGTATTTTGGTAGTTGATGATCTTGACGGAAATGGAGAATCAAAATTTCTAGGGTGCGTTTAGTTGGAAGAAAACACTCTTGTTTTCCGTAAAATGTTTTGTAAAAAACAAGGAAAACAGAGATCACTTTCAAATTAGAGTTTTCCAACAAAATGTTTTCCAAAACACAAAATTTCTATTTCCATCCCTAACAAAGAAAACAAGAAAACAATTTTTTTTTGTTTTCCTTATTTCCTATTTCCTATTTCTATTTATCTTAAAACCACATAATCACACACTCCAGCCATACCCTAACCCCACACACCACCCTCCCACAGCCCACATCAGCCATCACCACCCTCGCCGGCGTCGCTCCAGTCGTTTTTTACGTTTTCGTCCGATTCTTTACGTTTTCGTCTGATTCTTTACGTTTTCGTCCGATTTTTTACGTTTTCGTCCGATTCATTACGTTTTCGTCCGATTCATTACGTTTTCGTCTGATTTTTTACGTTTTCGTCTGATTTTTTACGTTTTCGTCCGATTCTTTAAGTTTTCGTCCGATTCTTTACGTTTTCGTCCGATTTTTTACGTTTTCATCCGATTCTTTACGTTTTCGTCCGATTTTTTACGTTTTCAACCGATTTTTTACGTTTTCGTCTGATTTTTTACATTCTCGTCCCATTTTTTACGTTTTCATCCGATTCTTTACGTTTTTGGCCGATTCTTTACGTTTTCGTCCGATTCTTTACGTTTTCGTCCGACTTTTTACGTTTTTGTAAGATTCTTTACGCTTTCGTCTGTTTTTTTTTACGTTTTCGTCCGATCCTTTAAGTTTACGTCCGATTTTTAACGTTTTCGTCCGATTTTTTACGTTTTCGTCTGATTCTTTACGTTTTCGTCCGATTCTTTAAGTTTTCGTCCGATTTTTTACGTTTTCGTCCGATTTTTTACATTTTCGTCCGATTCTTTACTTTTTCGTCCGATTCTTTACGTTTTCGTCTGATTTTTTACGTTTTCGTCTGAATTTTTACATTTTCGTCCGATTCTTTACGTTTTTCTCGTCGATTTTTTTTTACGTTTTCGTCTGATTTTTACATTTTCCCGATTCTTTGTTTTCGTCGTTTTTACGTTTTTGTCTGACAATTTTTATTTTTCGTCTGATGTTTACGTTCTCGTCCGATTTTTACGTTTTCGTCGATTCTTTACATTTCGTCTTTTTTTTAGTTTTGTCTGACATTTTTATGTTTTCGTATGATTTTTACATTCGACTGATTTTTTACATTTTTTTAGGTTTCGTCGACAAAAATGTAAAAACTGACGAAAACGTAAAAAAGTGAACGAAAACATAAAAAAAAAATAGACGAAAACGTAAAAGAACATAAAAGAGAGGACGAAAACATAATAAAACGGGTGAAAATGTAAAAAATGGACGAAAACGTAAAAAAAACAAATGAAAATGTAAAAAACAGACGAAAACGTAAAAATATTAATGAAAACGTTAAAAACCTGGCAAAAACGTAAAAAAAGGACGAAATCGTAAAAAGACATACGAAAACGTAAAAATTCAGACCAAAACCTAAAAAAATAGACGAAAACGTAAAGAATCGGACGAAAACGTAAAGAATCGGACGAAAACATAAAGAATCGGACGAAAAGGTAAAGAATCGGACGAAAACGTAAAAATTTGGACGAAAATGTAAAGAATCGGACGAAAACGTAAAGAATCGGACGAAAACGTAAAAATTCTGACAAAAACGTAAAAAGACAGACGAAAACGTAAAGAATCGGACGAAAACGTAAAAAATCGGACGAAAAAGTAAAGAATCGGACGAAAATGTAAAAAATGGACGAAAAAAAAACTGACGAAAACGTAATAAAACGGACGAAAACGTTAAAAAACAGACGAAAACGTAATAAATCGGACAAAAACGTAAAAAAACATATGAAAACGTAATGAATCGGACGAAAACATAAAAAATCGGACGAAAACATAAAAAAACAGACGAGAACGTAATAAAACGGACGAAAACGTAAAAAAGCGGACGAAAACGTATTATTGTCGATTGAAGATTTTTTCATGTTATTTGATTTTATATTTTACTTTTTTAATTCTTTATTTTCTCATATTAGATTTTTTTATTTATTTTATAATTTAGTTTTTTAGTTTATAATATTTGTTTTTGTGTTTTGAAGATATTTTTATAATATTAGAAAGGTGAGTAGAGAATGGAGATAGAAAACAACACTACTTGAACATGTTTTCTAGTTTTGCATAATGGAAAACACAAACACATGTTTCTCTAACTAAACACGTTTTCTAAAATTTTACTTGTTTTGTGGAGATAAAACTCCACTCCCTTTTTTTACAAAACAAGAAAAAGGAAATGAAGGAAAATGTTTTCCAACTAAACGCAACCCTAACTTTTATCCATTTCCAACGCCAAAATGTGAAAGTATAGTTGGGTCGAGTCAAATCTTTATCGGAGTAAGAATTGTTCAACTCTAATGATTAAGGGGGAAAAGTAGCATTAGGAGTGCTGTTTTTTCTCTAAAACTGTTTTGGTGATATAGTTGTAGTTGTAATTATAATGTGTAAACAGCTCATAAATGTTTAACGCTCCTAAATATTACTTTGTAAAGTGTTAGAAAAGTAGCATTCCGAAAAAAATAAGATAAAGCTACTTGCGTTTGTCAAACAGTTATTAAAAATCACAACTCACGATGCTCACCATTCTCGTCTCTCGGATGCTACTAGACACTCTACCCCAACCATACCCTACATCACATTTCAAAATGCATCTTTTACGAGTATTGTTTTTTTATCCAAGGAAAACGGTTTTACAAGTGAAACTAAATTTAACAACAAACTTACATCTTGTTTATGCAAGCATGTATTTGCTCAAAAAAAGAAGATAATAATAATAATAAAAAATTAAAAAAATAAAATGAAGCATGTAAATAAATTAATTTGGTCACACGGTGTGACTAGGGGTGGCAATCGAGTCATGTTCGTGTTAACCTATTCGGGTTCGCGTGTTGGCGGGTTAGTATAAGCTCTACTCAAACACGACCCATTTATTAATCGTGTCAAGAAACTCAACCCTAACCTAGACTTGCATAACACGTGTAACCCATTTGTGACCCGTTTAACCTGTTTAAGTAAATAAGTCAAGCAGTGAATAAGGTTGGTGGTTTGTTAATTTAACTAGTTTAAATGCAGAAATGATATAAGGATCTAAAATATGATAAAATAAACATACAAATAATTATACGACAATTTCTGACGTTAATTTTAATGATATCTGAGGTATGGTCGTTATTTACCCATGTTAAGTACATAACAAAATACATTTAATCTACATTCAACATAAAAGCGAGGTTATATATTTATTTTTAGAGTTTTATATACTTAAACAGCTTCATGGGTTGACCTGTTTAACACTTACTCAATCCAAACACGACCCATTTATTAAATGGGTTAGACGGGTTGACCTGTTTTTTGCCTAAACTTGTTTATTCTCAACCCAAACCTGTTTAACTTCGTATCGGGTTCGTGTCGTTTATCGTGTCATGTCAAAAATTGCCACCCATAGGTGTGACTCACACTTAGAATTTCGTAATCGGCTTTATACGATAATTGCAGATGTAATATAGATACGAAAAACCTTACGGCCTCGTTTCGTACCTATATCACATTTACAATTGTCGTACCTGCTTCTGATTTGACACATACATAACAGAATTAATTAAGTGATTAAAAATGAAAATATGTACAACATTAACACTCATGTGCACTTTTTTCTGTAATGCTAATAGTTATTACCTCCGTCCCAAAATAAGTGTCCAGTTTGACTTTTCAGAGTTGGTTCAACTTTGACCTTAAACTATTTTTGTGGGTGTTATATAATATTTGATGTAAAATATATGAATGAATTGGGTTTTAAGTGTATTTTTCAATAATATAATTTTCATCAAGTATTATAGAACAAAAAAAAAAAAAAAATATATATATATATATATATATATATATATATATATATATATATATAGTCAAAGTTGAACCAGTTTGACTCTGAAAAGTCAAACTGGACACTTATTTTGGGACGGAAAGAGTATATGAGTTTAACGATTCTGCATCGATTATTTGATACTAAATAATGATTATCTGTATTACATGGATGGCATTTATTACTCCCTCCGTCCATAAATAAATGTCAATTATTGACTTTCAAATTCATTTTTTTTCAACTTTGACCTTAAATTATTCCATTTGTGTTATGTAATACTTGATGAAAATTATACCAATGAAAATACATTTAAAACCCAATTAATTCATATATTTTGCATCAAGTAATACATAACACAAATAAAATAATTTAAGGTCAAAGTTAAAAAAAAATAAAAATAAAAAAAATAATAATAATAAAAAAATAAAAAAACAACTTTAAAAGTCAATAGTGGACACTTATTTAGGGACGAGGGGAGTATATATTACCCAATTTATCATCCAGAAGCCCATCAACAGGGTAGCATTTACTACAACTCGAACTCAGTACTGTTCAGTGTTCAGCCCATTCGGCATATAAAAATTTGCGACGCTCAGTGTTCAGCCCAAAAAAAGTTGCACGATGCACATTCTAATTCTTTACCGTGTATCTTTTTTTAGCCGAACACCAAACGTCATATCTTTGCCAGATTTCTATTCAGATGCTCAAACTATTGATTAACCAAAAATTCGACCATTAAAAAGTAATAAAATCAGGATTAGATTAAACAAAATTAGATAAATATAAGTATGAGGCTCAGATAGGGAACCAATCGAGAAAAGAGGATACAATCGCCATGGCTGCCAACCTAATAAGTTGCCCCGCCAAGATGCGGACAATCTGAGCTTTAACCGAACCTATTTACACTCATCATAGCCTCTTAAAACAAATATCACCATGGTCAAAATAACAGTTACTATTCACAAATTAACGGGATTTTGTGGCTATTTTTCCCGCCCCGTTTTTGTTACCTGGTTAACATTTCTTCCCACCAAACTCTTACACCTACGGACCCTTCTCAAAATTTCCAACCACACACACACTTCTCAAAACTTCCACCCACACTTACTCTTTTTAAAACTTCCAGCTGTGAAGATCAGTTAACACAAACCCTAGACACTTCCAAAAAAAGCGCCAGCAAAGCAAGCATTAGTAAAGCCAACGTCAGCAAAGCAAACATTATAAAATGCATGCAAACATCAGCAAAGAATGTTCTAAGCGTCAACAAAGCACGTTGTGAGCATCAGCAAACCATGCTATAAGAAGTGTCGACAACATTGTATAGGAGGCTTAGATAAGTAAAGCAAAAAAAAAAAAAAAAAAAAAAAAAAAAAAAAAAAAAAAAAAAAAAAAAACGTCTGCCATGGCTGCAAACCTGGTAACTTGCCATGCCAGGATACATCAGCTTTATTCCCACCCCTCATACTCATCATAGCCTCTTGTAATCAAAATCACCATCATTCCCATATTATAAAACTGATTGAGAACGCAATAAGCATATTTTAAAGCCAAAATCAGAATATTCCATAAATCTTTAGAAAAGGGTGGAGGTGTTCCAATAATATAACATTTACTAAAAAAATAACGGATGCGTTCCACAAACAACCATAGGTTTCAAATTCAATCTCTTTTTTAATTATGAGGTGTGGATGGGCAAACAGTTAAAGAAAAAAAGAACATATCTGCCATAGTTGCATGCTTAGTAAGCTTGCTCCGCCACGATGCATATAATCTCATCCTTGCCCAAATTCACTCAAACTGTAACACCCCCAAAATACCGCAACGGAAGATTGTGTCACTGGGGTGCTACTTCATAGTATAAAGTTTGAGTTACAGAAAACGACCTCTAAATGATACGTTTTGAGAAGTTACCATTCGAATAAATAAAATCAGAGTTACAAACATAAGGTCCCAAAGTATTTTTAAAACATATCGAATGGTAACGATAAAAAGCATTAGTCTTCAAAATATGTGGTACGACTCTATGCTCCATGCACCCGCTATCGCCTTACTGACCTGAGATAAACATGCTAAAAAGTTTCAACACAAAGGTTGGTGAGTTCATATGTTTGTTTCAAATAAGATGAAAAGCCTTTATGGTTTAATTCCCATGACAAGTATATGCCAACCTAATCCTGTTACAAATCCCGCCCATACAAAACTTGTAACATCTTAGGTCCACATATAAGTTCATATTTAATAAGCGTAACTGTTGAAAGCGTTATGCGTAGAACATACGTGTATACGATATATGCAAGTGCTTAATGTAAAGAGTAACAGCCAACTGAACCTCATGACAAGCCTATTTATGTTTTACAATACACCGGATTATATTCACCCAAGGTTACGAACTTTGGACACAAGGGTGGGGGCGTCAGCCCGATATTACTATCAATACCTCTCCATCGGCTCCATCTAGGAGTTAAACAGTTGCTAAAAAATAACGCGTTCAAAAATAAGTTTAACATATTAAGGCACATATCGTAATAAAACTACACATCATGTCCAAAAAGTATAAAAAGTGTAGCGTAGCACAAAAGTATAAATGTTTTGAGTGCTTGTGTACGTAAATACAAATCATGTATTTAGATAAAGCGAGTAAAGTATTTTCGATAAACGATTAAATTATTTCAAAAATCAAGCATGTATCTCCCCCAAGGAGTTTATAAAACAATAAAACGAGTAAAAGTGGGGTATGAAACTCACGGTAATACGTAAAAGTTTAGAGTACTTGTGAAAGTGAATGAAAATAGTTAAGCATGTATCTCCCCCAAAGAGTTTAATAAACAGTTAAATGATAGAAAATGGGGCCATGGAACTCACCTTAAGCAATAAGTAATACAATGCTAGCAAATGTGTGCGTGAAAAATCGAGGCACGATACTCTAACCGCAAGCTAAAGTAATAATATGTTTTAGGTCGTGCAATAATGTCGTGTATGCAATTTAAAAAATGTTATATCACCCGTACACGTTTGTTTATATGTTTAGTTGTAAAAATATATTTACGCCGATGTTTACTATTAGTAGTCATAATATATGTTTTCAAGTATATATCGTAGTTTCGTTAATATATTTTGAAATGTTTCCGACTCGACTAAGATATATACACCAAATGCTATAACTTTTATCTAGTCCGTTTCGCCTGAATCAATCATTTAGGCCTCCAAAAATGACTCGGAAGTTTTCCGACAGCTTTTGGTTAAAAGTAAAAATCATATTTTTTCAGCAAATCTTTGATTGACCATAACTTCTTCGTTTTAAGTCCGTTTTCAAAGTTCTATCTATCCCCGCGAATGTATTTATGTACACTAAAACATTTTAAGGTTTCAGGGACTCACTTTATCTTTTAAAGCTCGGTTTTACCACGTTGAAAATCCCAACAGCAACTATTTATTTTTCTGAAAAATAGTTATCGATAATATATTTAGGAAACTCGTATTTTATTCGTTATAAATCCGTTTTTATCCATTCAAATGACCACGTTTTTGTTACAAAATCTATTTTCTATTTCTTTAACTAAATCTTTGTAAAATAACTTGATCTCTAAAAATTAGAAATTTGGGCAGAGCTTCCGCAAATATTTTTCATTAATCCATTTTTCTATACCAGAACCCTTCAATCAACCCAAAAAATATATTTTAATCCCTTCCACCAATTTCCTCAACAATTTATATAGATCCATAATAGTGATAACAATATAATAACATGTATAACTTGAAGAAATAATCAATAAATGTGTAGAAATAGATTTAAATCTTTATAAACACTTTTATATCTATAATTACTTCAAACCGAGTAAAAATGATTCAAGACTTGTATGTATATATTCTTCTCATCCAATTACATTGTTAATTATATATTTACTTGCTTTCATCATAAAAATTCACAAACATGTATTGAGGTGATATATGAAATTAAATGAGTTTAAATAAGGATTTAAACTTAATAAAGGTATAAACATGCATAATAAATGTATAAAACACATATGTAAATGTATAAAAATTATTTTTAGACTTACTTGAATATGATGGATTTGTGATATGATCAAGAAAAATATAACCTAAATAATTACTCCAAAACTTATTGTAACTAGTTTATAAACCCGAATAAGCACTTTTAAGCAAAAACCATATTTTTCTTCTTGATTTCTCTTCTTGGCTAAAATTATAGAGAGCTTTAGAGAGTGTTTGTGTGTTTTTATTTTGTATGTAAACGAGTTGCTAGTTTCTTTGTATTTATAGCCAAAATATCTAGGGTTTAAATTGTAAATATGTTAAGTTAGTAACTAGCAATTAATGCTTTGAAGAAAAATTGGCAAAGGAGTATGGTGTTAGTGATGGTGGTATGGCCAAAAGTCAAGGGGAATTTTTTTGTAGGGGGGGGGGGGGTATGGTTGATTTGATTTTTGTAAGATTTTGTCTAAAAAAATCTAGATATTAAGGTTTTAAAGTGTAAAATATATATTTAGTCATTAAGTTAGCTAGAAATAAATTTTAGTGGAACAAAATGAGTGTAATATAGTTGTAAAAATTATGAAAATGCATTTTGTATAAGTGTCGGGTGTTTAAAATAAGTATTGTTTCGTAATTGCTTAAATTATCGTAATTATATAAATTTAAAAAAATATATATAATAAATGAAGTCAAAATACAAAGTAAAATAATACTTGAATTTTTGTAACATTGTATTGTGTGTAAAAATGTATTAAAACCATTGTTGGGAGTATTGGGTATATTGTTCATGCATAAAAATTATGTAAAAGCGTTTATTTATGTAAAAATAATGAATAGTAAAAACTACGAGGATGAATAGTAAAAATACGAGGATGAATAGTAACCGAAAAATACGAATTGTTACACAAACACATGCCAAATACCTAAACACCCGTAAGAACTGCATTTTTGCAGTCGACAAAAACACTCCATAAAACTACCAAAAACACCGTCGGCTACAAGCAACATCAGCAAGCTAAGCTGTAAGTACGCTGTAAGCATCTCGATAGCAGCAAGTTAAGCGGCAAGAAGGCATTAGCAGTAAGCTACAAGCTACAAGCAACCATCATCAACCGAATCAGTTTTCTTTTGGGTTATGAGCTTATAATCTTCAACTCATGTCTTATGAATAAACTAGAAGCTCAACTAAGCAACCTCATAAGCCAAAAAAGTAAGCTTTTGAGCTTTCCAAAAATCCTAAATTAAACCATACCCAAATGAACGTAAACCCAAATTTCAAATAAATAATTCATAAAAACACAAACAGAATCAAAACCTAATTTTGATTTACAATAAAAATCAAAACTCTAATCATAAAAAACTATGTAACACCCCGATAAAGCGGAACCGCGAGGTGCAACATAATCATCACAAAAGAGATATAGAACAATACCACAATTTACATTAAAGGAAAAAGTATATTATTACAACATTGTTATAGCCAACATCGGCAATTAAAATACAAAGTTTAGTTCCCAAAAGATAGCTTTGTAATACATAATGATTAGTAGTGACATGTGAAAAATTCATTATGCAAAGACCTTGAAGAAAAGCTTACTGACGATCACCTGAAATGCATGAGAGAAAACGGGTCAACTATTAATATAGTTGGTGAGTACACACGTTTTATAATATGAAAACCTTTTGAGAAAGTTCATATGACAAATATCCTATCAACTTATCCTGTTACAAATCCCGCCCATACAACACTTGTAACATATAAGTTCACATATATTTCCATAATAAAAGTAATTTCATAGACTTTAAGAAAAGTCCACAAAGCAAAGGCGATGTCAATCCATTCAGTTGCAAGTCTCGCCCATATAATACTTGTAACCTATGTATTCTATAGAGAACTAGAAATCATAACACAAACACTAGATTAATGATGGATCGAATTCAAGAAAGAGAGATAGAGAAGTTGGGAACTTTTCTAGAGAGAGAAAATGAAGAGAAACTTGTGTTGAATGATTAAGAGGATGAAAAGCTCCAACCCTTCCCACACTTGGGAAGGGGTATTTATAGTTCTAGCTAAGTTGCCCCTAGTGGGCTGTGGAGTGAGCTGACATTGGGTAAAGACCCGACCTAACTCCACCAATATTGATATAACTAAGCTAATAATAATAATGATAATAATAAGCCTACGAGCTACATAAATGCTAAATAGCTACTCGGGGTGACCGAGTCTTCATATGAATATTTATATTCCTAACAATCTCCCCCTAAGGGAGGTCACCCCGGAAATTACATATTGAATTCTAGCATTCTATAACATAGATGTGAATTCCTAGCTCGTAGTCCTTTGATTCTTCAAGTTCAGCACACTTTGTACTTTCAGTAGTGAACTTTTGATGGCTGATCTTCTGTCTTGGATGATCTTTGTGGATTCTTTGAGGTTATCATCCAACATACATCTTCAAGCCATCTTGTTGCAGTATTGTTTCCATGTGGTGTTGTGCTCTTTGAACCGACATGCTCACACTTTTCTGGATCATGATTTTCAGCATCAGAGTTGCGAAAGCAGTGTTGAGGGCCTTTCAATTATCATGATTTCTTTGATTATGATGATGGTGAAGTGTGAGCATGGGTGATGGACCGGCATCTTTTCGGCAATCAGCTGCAACCGCCAAGTATTCCTGCATACGACAGTTAGCAATAAAACATCCGGTACTTACAGGTTCGGACTTCGAGATTGTTAACAGCATAGTGTGAAAACTCTCTCTAATCCTTACCAAGGCTATTCCTAAATCGGAAACCCCCAGAGGGCTTACAAGATCTACCGTAGTAAATCAACGATTAGGTGAGTCGCTGGAGTTCACTCCACAACTGTAGGCCGTTTTAAACCGCCGCGACCACTAAGCGTAATCCATAAGGAATTACCGAAGTGACCTGCTTTCAGGGCTGTTTGATGTTGACCCTGGCAGGAATTTCCATTCAATCACTGAGAATTACATTTGTAAATTCCCTCATAAATGTTCTGGCAGATTGCTAAGATCTGCGTAGGACTCATAAGTTTACAACTGATGTCCTTAATGTTGAACAACCAGTGTAGAAGTAACACGTGTTTCTATGAGATCTTATGATGCATCTCGTGACTCTAGACTCGATTAGTGCATTTTTGGTAGTCGGAGACTGGAGCGGTGTCTCCTGTTTCAATATCAACATAACTCGTAATGAGCTGTCGATAGATTATGTAGGGTTCCCCGTGAGAATGAAACAAGTCATTTTAAGAGAACTTGAGTGGCTTAGAAGGTTTAGTGCAGTGCGTCACTGGGTCCATGACGTCTTGTCTTCAATACTGGCGTCACCTTAGTAACAACCAGTAGCATATGAATTGAACCTGGTTTCTGCCCTAAGGTTGAATAATTGGAGGGCTATTTCTTTTCACCCTTTCACATTACTTTTCTTTTTAATTCTTCAACCCCTTCTTTCTCCTTTCTCATATTACTCTTTTTTTTTTCATAATCATACCTAAGGACTGTCTAATACTAACTATTCAGTATTGTCCTTGGGTAGATCCCTCCGGCTCTGGCGGATCATAGGACGGTTTTCCTAACCTTAGCCACCTTATAACTTCATGACTATCCTATGTTGCCGTTAACCAAATCCTTGAAAAATCTCTCAAAGTGTTTATGATTATGAAACACATTTTACTAACACTTTGAGAGTTTTATATTTTTCAAATGCTCCCCCTTAACATGTGCTCATATGTTTTAATTTAAAATTTGCACATGTTGGGTAGAGATTTCACTTTTTGAATTGATCCACTTTTAGTGAACATGACCGATTCGAGACACGCTTACATCACTAGTTGGATTAGCTTGAAATTATTACCCAGCCTGGTCAAATTCACAAAAAGTTTCTCGAAATGGTACACTATACTCAGATACGTCCTCTTCGAGACACGCTTACATCACTGGTTAGACCAGCTTGAAATTATTAACCGGCCAGGACGCATCCTTTCGATTAATGACAGTTTGTGTTTCGTCAATTCATTGGTGAAGTCTGAGTCGTGCTCACATAAGATGCCACATCCATTTTGCAATTACACACCATTTTCTCCCCCTCAATATGTGCATCGATATACGAAAGAGTTTAGCACAAATGGGAGAGCTTACACTTAAGTCCAAAGAATTACATTTTCATCAGGTTTCATATTTAAATCACATTCTCTCCCCCGATCAAAAATTTCAAACCTTTTAAGATTTGTGATCCCAATTGATTTAAATAAGTTAGGAATCATGGGAGAAAATGTGGTCAGGTTTACTATATTCTGATGATGGAACATACTATGCTCCCCCTTAATCTAAGAGGGAGATTCACTGCTTATTATGCACAAAGTTACTATTATGACACAAGAGATATTGACCTTTTTGCGCAGACGATGTGATCCTCTGCTTCTCTGAGGGAGTCAGTAGTCAACATCAATTATCCATCCACCAAGAAAAACTTCCCAAGTATTGTAGACCCCCACTAGGCGAGATCAGAATTAGTAAAGCTTTGTTGAAGTGAAGGTGGTGGTGGTGGTGAAGGTGTTGTTGTTGTTGTTGCTTCCGATGTTGTTGTTGTGGTGAATTCAGAGCCAGTCAATAGAGTTTGAACATCTGATCAAATGGTTAGAGTGGGAACTGGCACATTCATATTGGCCATGGAAGCTGCATAAGAATATCAACGCAGATATACATACATACAGATTCACTTTTCATTAATAGCTACCACGTAGCAGCTTGCCAACTCATAATACCATATTCATCTCATAATCAAACCACAGTCAGGAAATACATCAAACCGCTATCTAGCATGAAGAGCAATCAACAATCATGAACATGGCAATTCATACATATTTCAACTTTCAACTCAGGATCTTACGGACATGATTCTAACACTATAGCTACATACCTAAGCATATTCTGAGTGCACAAGCAATACGTCAACAACAATTAAACAGCTATCGACTAACAAAAGTCAATCAACATTCGAAACTCATTCAATCAGATCATGCAAATGCCTGTGGAGTATTCAAGAACATCAAACACAATGGGTTTTCTAACTTCTTTTAGATTTTGAGTTTTAAAGTATTTAGGGGATTAAATGAGGATTCCAAAGTGACACAAATGAACCTTATAGTTACATAAAGCTAGGATACTATAAGCAAATTGCACATAATGCCCTAATCTTTCTAACAACTAACACATTTGGCCATTTGAGATAAAGCTTAGTAAGATCCTCTTCAGCTAATACCCCATTAACTACAAAACCTTTTCTAACAATTATGAGATAACCAAGAACCCGTTTGATGATATAAAATTTGAAATCACTCTCCCCCTCAATCAATGACCCGTATTCTAGTTAAAGAGCTGTAGTCATTGATCGAGTGACAAATTTTATGCACAATCCAAGTCTGAAAGAATTTCAACCAACATGTGTCTTACAAAATTTTTTTAGAAGAATCATAGAAGGAAAATTATTTGCATACAAAGAAGATTTCTCTTCCTTTACAAGAAATGATGCACTGAAACGTACATCAAATCGGGAAAACATGGATATAAAGTAATCTATGCCCGGGTGAACTTCACCTAGTGGGAGGAACAACCGTCTTTTTGGCGACGTGCTTTCCCCATTTTGAAAAGCGGGTTGCATATCTAAAGTAATAGCAAGCCATTTAGGCATGTTTTGAAAAACTTTTTGAACTTCTGCTCGAACTTCATTTAAAGACCCGTGTCATTATTGAATGACATTTCTAGGACCGTAAATGTTATCGATACCAGAAGACATGCCTTGAAAAACTATTTTTGGTATTTTCTATTTTTCTGATTTTTATGGTTTTTTTTTTTTTTTTTTTTTTTTTGGTTTTATATTTTTCTATTTACATTTTGGTATAAGATATGTACAAAGTATATTATTAAATTTAAGAAAATGTTGACATGAATACCGAAATAAGGATATCGTTATGTACGTTGTAGAAGTCAGTAGTCAACATCTCTTAAACTTTCACCACCAAAGCTTTCGAGGCTCCTGAATAATCGTCTGAAGTTGAGCCTTCTCAATTGTGATGCTTTGATAGCTTCCCCCCAAACCGACAATCTTCTTTTTGAGCAGTTTCAAAGCTCTCTTTCAAGCTTACTTAAGGTAAGTGTACAGCGGAATCCGTAGCAAACCACATCAAATATTGCTGCTCCTTTTAAGAATAATCATCGTGATTCTCCGTTCGGGGGATCATCAAATAGATCAGCAGTGTATCATCTCACACTTGAATAATTCATCTCACATTTCTTCCCGCTGAAGACTATAGTAATGCATACCAAAAGTATCCAGAAACCACTTCCCCCAAGTAGTTGAAGTGATGCAATCAGTCTCATTGTATGAAGCTCAAAAACCCGAAGTACACACTCAGTCCCATTAATGAAGTCGAAAACGTAACATCAAGATCAATTAAGACCCAGAAATCCCCTTTTCTCCCTTCAGTAAATCGCATATGAGAATTGTTACACCAAAGTCAACTAAGTCCCGAGTGTAAGCAATTTATCCCGTATGTAGTCAAAATGATAACACCAAGACAGTACCGTGTAAACCAAGTAAGTCTCGGATGAACACATTTCCTTCTGTAGAATACCGACTAACCAGAGGAATCATCATACAATTGTGTACCTCTTTAATCATTAGAAACTGTTTCTTACATCTCTTCCCCCACGTAGTTGGAATAATACACCACAAGCCACGAGTTAAAACACTGATTTTCTCTGCGGTTATGACATTTGTCTTCCCGGAATAACTTCAATTAAGAAGAAGTATAAGTTCATCATGTGTACTCTTGTGCGTTCAGATGTATGTCTCCTTCCCCCTTGCTGGTTTTGATACCTCAGAATCAGCAACACATTTTACGCCCATATACTTGAAGTCTTTGTGAGAAGAACAAAATTGGCTCAAATGTATCAAGTGAGACTCAACCGCTACCGAAACTCTCTCTGACTATCTTTACCAACCCTTAAGTAGGCTATTTGAAGTGATAACTGATGGAGCAAACCCGATATACCAAACTTGAAACTGAAGTAGAATTCCCCGTTCTCGTGACTTAAGCTTGCACTAATGTTGGAAGAACGGTGTAGAGAATTTATGCTCCACGCAAATCTCTAAGTACTCAATACCCAACCAAAGTATGAGACATTAACACCTCTTGCGATTATCCACAACGTCATTGGCGTGTGACACTGAGTATTACAACATAACTCCTTTAAGTGATAGTTAACCAAGTCTTCAAACATTTACCCCGACTGCTGGTAACTAGATAAACTAAGTCTTCAACTTAAATCTTAAGCACGAGCAAGTTATCATTGCAAGTCATGCATCCAACCAACCCCGAATTCAAGATAAAATAAGATCACGCCTTTGTGAAAGTCAACTTCAATCTCAAATAAGTGATACCTTATCAACTCCGTAGTCACAATTAGAGTCATATGCCCAACAAGTGAGTGAACATACAATCAGATGTACGTTGATCCACTGTTCACACTTCTCCCCCTCAAAAATTGCATATGAGGTTGCCATTTTTGATTGAACAAGTGCATATGAGGTTGATCAACTGTTCA